>OX596077.1:77279210-77670528 GCA_951394005.1 Protophormia terraenovae
CTTTTTAACGAATTTTACCGAAATTAAACAATCGCACTAAATATAAATTAATCACTGTACATACTCAATCAATTCCTTTTAATGAATCTTGATGATTTTTCGCCTCGAAAAATAAATTTTCTGGGAGACACTTCTTCTTTCTTGGAATGGCCAGCAACGCCTGGGAGTTTTCTTCTGCAATGGAACGGGATACACACCGAAGATTGTTCTGTAAGCAGCCCTCTTGACTGGTGTTGATGCCTTAGTTTTTGCGGTAGAACAACTATTATAGACACTTCAAACTATTTTGCCGGGATTATTACGATAGAACAACTGTTGAAGGCGATTAAGTGGACAGGTTTTCCACTAGTTAATCCAATCCTAGCTCTTCTAGAATTTTATCGAAGGACCAAAATGAAGGCTAGACTTTCTACTTAGCCTTTGTATTTTTATAATAAACAAAAGAAACTCTGTCTTTTCTTAGAAGGAATTCAGGGATTATTAAAGCTTCTTGCTTCATTGAAATTCAAATTTAAACTTAAAAACTAAAATGACCAGAAGATCTTTAATGAGCAAAAAAAAAAAAGGAGATTCAATTAACTACTCAATTATACTCAGTTATTATACAAAAAGATTCAAGTTAGGAACTTCATTATTCATAAATAAAATAAAATTATAGTGTTCTCTCTTTACACAGAAGAAAAATAATAGTTAAATATATACAACAAAAATTCAATAAAAATAAAGTTGAAGTCGCTTCAACACTTTCGAAATTTTTTGATGCGCTTACGCATTTTTATTAAGTATAATAAAAACCGATTATAGTTAATTTCATGCTGTCCACACGATGCACAGTGCTTTGATCCCATACAACGATGAGACAAAAATAGAAGGAATTGTCGTAGCAAATTGAAACTTAGTACACATATTACTAGGGCAAGTTTTTCAAGCTTTTCGCTTGGAAAGTAAGCATTTGCATATTTCAAAACAATTTCACAAAAAATGCTTATATTTTAAATCTTTGCATAAATTTGCATATAATGGAGATAAAAGTAACAAAAACACAATTTTTTGGTGATTTTTTAGAGTTCAATCAAATAATTTCTAAACATTTTTTGGTGAGAATTTTGAGTACATTGTAAATATTGTAAAGAAAAATAATTCGGAAGCGTCAAATATGATACTTAAAATTAAAATAGTTATATTTTTATAAACATCGAAATCTATTAGAGATTGAAAGTTAAAAAATGCATATTTGTGCATATTTTCTACACATTAATATATGAAAATGCATAAATTCGTTGGTTTTTGTATACATATTCATGCTATTTTTGCATATTTCTGTGCATATTATAACATTTTTTCGTGCTTTTTCTAGCGCATATTTAAATTTTTTTTGTGCATATAAAAACTTGCCCTGCATATTACTTTTGGCTTAGAATGAATAAATACGCCTACCTCGCATATATCCTGAAGTTAAAAAACTAATTTTTTTCTAAAATACTGATCTGAACTTTACAAAAATTTGTGGCAGCCATTAAAAATAGATTGCTTACACGTCTTCTAATTTATTTTTCAATCGGAGCAAGGACACGCCCACCTCCCATATATTCTGAAACTAAAAAATGGATTTACTTCGTGAATACTGGTCAGAATTCCACCAAAATTTGTGATTGCTTTTAAATATAGATTATTTATGATTGTGCTAATTTTTATTTAAATCGGAACAAAAACACGCCTACCTCACATATATCCTGAAATGAGAAAAACGCATTTCTGGCTAACACACCGTTTTTAATTTTTTAAAAATAAAAGGAGGTGCCGCAGAAAGTTGAAACTTGGCACATATATTACTTTAGACCAAAAGTAAATATATACAAAGTTTTGAAAAAATCGGAGCAAGAACACGCCTACCTCCCATATATTCTGAAATGTGTAAACGCATTTTCTTCCAAAATACTGGTCAAAACAGTATCAAAGATTACGATAGCTATTGGAAATGGGTTTTCTATGGGTCAGACAATATTCTATTTAATAGGAGCAAGGGCATACCTACCTCCCCCAAGCCCTATAATTTTTAAATATTATTTTAATTTCTGCACCCATATTTTATGTTCAGTAAATCATTAATTTCGCCCGATTTCCGGTCCAAAATGTTTATTTTTTTTAGTTTTCAATATTTTATTAAATTTTAAGGCATTGTCGATTTAACAACATGAAACATTTCAACATAAAGAATTTTTTGACTTTTGTGTAATAAAAGGAAATTTATAAATTTTTTGAATTATTATTTTTTTTTTTTAGTTGTGGCAAAAAATAGGACGCAATTCTTCTTTTATATATTAAAAAACAATACTAAATTTTAGAATCAAGAATCAATTTTAGAATCGTGTAATTTTTGTAATAAAATTTAAAAATGCTCCATAATGAGCACCATCTGGAGGACGTTTAGCGTAATATATTAGGTCCAAAAAATATATTTTTATATTTCTTTGTTGTTTTTTAAATTTTGGAATAATTTTTATAATTATTTTATTTTAATTTAGCAAAATAAATTACGTCAACATTGAGAACACTTTAAAATTGTAGTAAAAACGGAAAATAAGAAACTTTTTCAATTAAACTTTTTTTAAAGTTGTGGCAAAAAATAGGCTCTAACTATTTTTTAATCTATTAAATAACTGTAAAAACTTACATAAACCGTAAAAAAAAATTGTATAATTTTTTATAATTTTTTTATATCCTTCATCAAATATAAGGAATTTTTAGGTTTTAAGTAAAAAATATGTGTAAATTTGAGCAATAATATATACATATTCGAAACACTATATTTAAAAGATAATAAAAGTTTTAATTTACCCATATTCTGAGGTATTGAAAAAATGAAACTTCAACGCATTGCATCAAAAAACGAATTTTTGAAAATTTTTTTCCTAAAATAGTTTAAAACCAGCTTTTTGGTTCATTAATATTGTCTTTAAATACTCTGATTTTAGCACCCTCTAGTAGCCACAAAAATAAGTTTTTCCAAAAAAATCTTTTTAAATTATATGATCTATATTGTTACTTTTCCAAAAACGTATATGTCAACTCAATTTGAGAAATGTTTTTATTTTGACTTTTGTCTATGGAACAAAGCACTGTGCGATGTGCCTTAGCGAAATGTGCTTTGACAAAAGTGTCCCGTTTTCACATTATCAACGACATTTGACTGAAATTTATGGTCCCGATCAATTATATTTATTGCCGTTCTTATAGCTATATATTCAATAATTGTTAAATTGCAATTTTCTATATAAAAACACAAAAACAAAAAATGCAGTTTTTACGCAATTTTCAAGAAGTCCATAAAATTTTTGTATTAAATTTGCTTTTAATACTCCACCGATATTATTGTGTAAAATAACAAAAAACTAAGTTCACGCAGTAATCCAAGCTACAACAAGTATCAATCCCTACCCCGAGTTTTGGATTTGGTTTAGGGTCGCACAGACCCCGCCCAAAAAACTTAAAAGCTAAAAAAATTTGTCATCAAAACTTGACTACCCTGTATTTAACTGTTGAAAGTCTGCACAACAACAAATCAGAAAGTATAAACGCGCGAACAAAAATTGTAGGAGAATAGGAAAAACTTAAGTAATTTTTAGCCGTTTTTCTATGTTCTTGAACTTTGAACAACAATCATGATTATAAAAAGAAACCTATGGTTCTAAAATTTTTCACTCTATTAGTTTTAAGTCTTGAGAGTTCAGATCTATAACCAATTTGTTTAAAATATAATTATCAGAAAACTTATTAAGGATTTAAGTCAGTTTCAGCCAGGTTAAAAATTTTTGATAATGGCCCATGTCCTGTGAGTGATATAATTACCTATGAAGTTTTATAGATGAGATGGTAAAAATGGTCGAATATGTGAGGAGACATTAGTATACTAATATCTCCTCACTAATATCTCCTCCTTTACTAACTATAATAGTAAAAGTCTTAAAACTTCGTGGAAATAATTTTTATGAAACTACTTAGATGCATTGAATTATTATATTAGATTATTACATACCAAGGCAAGTATTTCAATGATAGTCTTCTTCTTTAAAAATTAAATCAAATGCCTTACTTTAATTAAAAATTAAGCGAATACAATCGTGTTTAAGAATTATATCACAGTAGCAAATAAATTTTTCTTAATAATTTTCTATAAGCATGGATAACGTGACTGAAATTTTTTTTCTGAATGTTGTAATTTCCATCATACTCTTGGTCCAGTACTTCAATAGAGAACCAAAATTTGGAGGTGAACATATTCTATACAGAAAAACGCTTTTTAACCCATTTCTTACCACTACCCGATCCCGTTAAGATAAATTAACAAAATTTGGTATGTGGTCTATTTTAGTGATTGTTATCATAAAATCGAAAGATTTGTGAACCTAGATATTTTAGTTTCCGAGATATCGGGTGTTGCGAAAACGCATCAATGGTCAATTAGGGGTATGTTGTTTCGCTCAAATAAGAAGTAGACGTTTAAACAAATTGTATGGCAAAATGAGTTTTATTTGTCATTTAAATTTAGATTTATGATTATTTTACAAATTGTATGATGAATATGTTAAGTGTGAACAAAAAAAAAATTGGAGGTGGACCATTCCAATTGAAATTTAAGGCAACTAAATATTGAAGTAAAAACGTTAAATAACTTACGGTGTAAGACTAAATATTTTCATATAATGTATAAAATAGATTATATATTAAATAAAATATGTTACACGTTAAATCATTTGAAATGTAATGTACATTGCATTCGATTATCAGTTTGCGCATCATCTCGATTAGGATTTCAATACGGTGGTCAGGAAAGCATTTTGGTCTTTCGTACAGGCTGCCTACCCACGTTGTGCTTCAAATACAAATGTTACGAAAATCGATTCTTTTATTCTTGCAGAATATTTCCGAATTTGTAAGATTGTAAATCCTGGTAATGCACCGAATGCAGTGGCTCATAATATGATGAAAAATACAACATTTATAAGGCTAGAGTTAAAAAATTATATTGCACATGAAGTCTTAATTCCAAAACTTTTATATTCGTCCATCTATAATGGTTTTCTTAATTATTTTGCATCATTTTAACATACTATATTACTTTAAAAATTTTCATATTTTCAGTGCGCCACCTTGCGTAATGTAGCTAAATCACACTACCCCTAATTGACCATTGATGCGTTTTCGCAACACCAATTTTTGGGAGCTTGGTGTTTCTATCTCCATAAATTATTTGTAAACAAGTGAATGGTTTCATATTTTTTGATATCTTGGCTATCGTTTCAAAGGTTATTCAAGATATTTTGTAAATTTTTTCGAATGAATTTTTAAACCGCTCTACCGGGGGTACAAATTTGTCGGAATTAATTTCTTTCCCTCAATTTGTTTAGTTAACATCCCAAGGTAAATGTACATATATAAAACATGATCATTAATTTTAAACTAAATTATTTACGGTATAGGTAAAGTTACTGATGCGAAAACGCAACAGTGGTTGGAAATGGGTTAAGCAAACACAGAAAAAAGTCACCAATTAACAAATATGTTAGAAAATAATTCATTCAATTAAAAACTCGTTTATGTCAATTACTAAAAACTGTAAAAAATACAAAACAGAAAAAAATTCCCGATTAATAAATTAATTAAATCAATCAAGTAGTTGATTGGATGAATTAAAAATGTATATAGGATATAAAAGTATAGTTAAATTTTATTTTTATTTCATTTTTGCTTGAATAAATTTATTAAATTTCGATGCAAAATGAAATAATTTTTTCTGTGAATAGCATGCCTAAGTATCAAATTATTGTTCATTAAAAAAACTTAGTTATTTCAAAAAGTTGATTTTCGGTGTAGTTAAATATTGTATCTATGGTATATTCTCTGCTAGTTTAGATATCCAATATTCTCTGTAAGTTGAGATATCCTTATTTTTCAGACTTTGATAAAAAAATAAAAACTTTTGTTTTTAATTTTGCCATAAAGATTGCCTGGGAAAATGCGTTTTTGAAAACATGCATAATTTTGTTACCGAATAGTTAAAATTCGAATCTAGTTTGGCTCATATTAAGAAATTGCATTTAATTTTTCCTTAGGAGTAGTATCCGATAATATAGCTTTCAAAAAAAATAAATAAATAAAAAGCTACAACATTTTTTAATGAGAGTAATTTTTTTTTAAATAGTAAAGTCGGATGAGAATAGAAAATTAGCAAACGATTAAAACATTCATGTCAAAGTCATAGTATCCATATATCCGTTCCTGAGTTTTTAAGACTGATTAGATATTATAGATTTATTCAGTTCACTTAACTTTTGTAGTCAATGTAATACATGTAAAGCATGAACGCTTGATATAAATAAATCATGTCAAATTTCAGAAGTATGTCATAATGTCCAATGTTATAATGTCCTAGGATATTATTACACACAAAAAAAAGTATCATAGTGTCATTTTCAAAAGTGTCATTATGTCCAAGACCCAAATGACATAAGTCCATTAAATGCATTTTGTCATCTTATTATTAATGTTGTTTGTAATACACCATAACTTTTTTCCTATCCTAATGTGTATTAACAATAGGAATAATAGTGACTTTTAAGTTTAATTTTGCATGGAAATAACACACTTTTAAATGATTTTTACGAAGGGATGCAGTAGCAATATTGTGCAGAAAAACAAATTCAATCGTCTAAATTATTATTTATAAAAAATTACAAATTTTAAACTATTTTTAATAAATATCATACTTGAAAATAATATAGTTTGTATGAAAATTTGCGTTAAAATGATATGTAAAAGTGATACGTATCCAGAACAGCATTTATAACCACTGGTAAAATCTACTATTAATGTGATAAATTCCATATGTATCGGATCAGTGACGTTAACAAAAAAAGGGCATGACTTCAAAAAAAAAAAGTTGTATACATTTTTGTGAATTGAAGTAGATATTCTGTTAAAATTTAAGTAAAACATTTCTTTAAAAAAGGTAATTAAATAAACAGAATTTGGTAAAGCTTAAGTATATATTTGTGTCAAATATAATGTGCATTTCTTCAGTAGTTTTGACGTGATGTTGTCTCAAATATGGCAAATAAATTCCAAAACTATACGGCGGAAAAGGTTGCTTGGCATTTTATGAAATGTTGTAATATGTATTACTTCCGTACTATATGAGTGTCATAAGCTGTATAAGTTAGTCTTTTCCGAATTATATGTGTCCCAAATTTAGAACCGATAAAATGGTTTAGTCAAAAGATTAGAAAAATCAAGTAGAAAAATATGTAAAAAAGTGGGGGTAAAAAGTGAGTGACATCCAATAAATAAATCTTATAAGTTTAAGTTCCCTCTGAACGATATGCGTGTCAAATTTCAGGTAAATCCATTGGCTTAAAAATAAAAAAAATCATGCCAAATAATTTGTTAGCAAAAGTGGGCGTAAGAAGAAGCGTGGTATAAAATAAATAAATCGTATAAGCTGTAGTTGATTCAAAACTACCAAATTTCATGTAAAGTGGTTTAGCAAAATTAAGTAATTATTTACAAAAAGTAGGCATAAAAAGGGGAGTGGCATCCAATAATTAGGTCTTTAAAGTATATCTTACTTCTTAATTATAAGTGTACAAAATTTACGTAAATGAATTAAAGGAATAGGTAACGAATGAATTTAAATTAAGTCAAATATAATGTTTACAAAAATTGGGCATTAAATGGCGCGTGGCTTCCAATCAGGATCTGACTTAGCCTATAAGTTCCCGAAAATAAACCAATTGATCATCAAATTTCATGTTAATCCATCCATCAATTTTGTCGTGAAGAAATAACAACCAAATAATGGCTTTTATATGTAAAATAAATGTTAATTTTTGAAAAAAGTAGGCGTGAAAAGGGACATGGCATCCAGTATGTTTGGTATTTTTCTTGGGAACTGTTTTTGTATGCCAAATTTTGCGTGAATCAATCTAGGGGAAGGGTAAAAAACTAAGTCAAATATCATTTTTACAAAAAGTGGATGTAAAAAGGGGAGTGTCGTTCAATTTGGATCATATACAGCCTATAGTTCCTTCCCGAAAATTTGTGCACCAAATTTCATGAAAATCGGTCCAGTAGTTTTGTCGTGAAAGAATAACAAACAAACAGTCCACAGCGGGGCCAAAATCAAAATTAATGGTAATAAATCTGGAACTTTTAAATCACTGAACCGATTTCGATGAAGCTTAGAATATCAATAGGGGAGGAATTAGGCTTTCAGAATATTGTTAGATAGAGTCTGTAGCTGCAGCACGGACGCCGCTACAGTGGGCCAAAGTTTACCACCTCGAGGGTGAAAAACATATCGGGGCTTATAACTTTTACAAATAATAAACGATTTTAAATATTTTTACATTTTTGAATTCTCCTAAGCAAGGCAAGGAAAAAATATGGTTAGGTTAGGTTAGGTTAAATGGGTTGCTGTAACTATTGAGTATGAAACAGCTCACTTGGGTCCTATTGGTCCCATTGTGTCACCCTTAGGATCACGTGGAAGTTTCACATGTCCTCAAAGAGGTTCGGATCGAACCAGCATGACGCACGTATAAAGGATCTGATCTGTTTTATGTCGATCATAGACAGATCAGATAACGCATGCAGAAACGGACTACCAAGTTCCGTAGCCCTAATATCTGTAAGAGCAGGACAGTGACATAGAAGATGCTCCACTGTCTCTTCCTCTTCCTTATCTAAGCAACTTCTACAAAAGTCGTTATAAGGGAGTCCTAATCTCCTAGCGTGCGCACCGGCTACCCAGTGCCCTGTGACAGTTGCTACGAGTAACCGTAGCTGACGCCTAGTCAATCCCAGAATATAGTTCGATCGCAAGTGATCGTACTGGGGCCATATACTTCTCGAGGTGGAGCATGTGGACTCATCTGTCCATCTTTGCTGAGCCATCCTCGATAAATACTGCAGTATCAAAGATCTGCAAGATGACAGCGGCACACCTACCAGTTGGTCAGTTTCCCCATTTCGAAGGTGGGAACCAATCCTGGCTAGTTCGTCCGCAACAGTGTTGCCCGGGGTGTTTGAGTGACCCCTTACCCAGATCAACTCTAGGTTTGAATGTCTCGCCATCTCATTTAGAGGTGTTCATTTACCAGTCTGGATGTCGAGAGGACACCAGAGAGAGATTTAATCGCTGGCTGGCTATCGGTACAGATTTGAATATTCACTCCAAATATCCTATAGTACATTAGCCAATTTGCCGCTCTCTTAATGGCCGAGATTTCCGCCTGTAGGGCGCTACAATGATCCGGCAATTTAAAGGTGTAAAAATTATTATTTAAAATAAAAAACAATTTTTACTAAGAGTGGTTGTAAGTCACTCTATGAATGCTTGATCAGCACTGTTGAATGCTAATTCGGCACTAATTTTATTAAGAATTGTAAAAACCTTAAGAACTAATATTGAATTTCTTACAACTATCTAGTCTAAATAATTTTAAGTACTTTTCTTATTATACACATAAACCCTTCAATAATTCTTATCACACACAAGTGTGAAAGATAAGGGTTGTTTGTACACATGTGTGAAAGACCAACGCACATGCGTATGCCCACAACAAATGTATACAAACAATCATAAAATCTATAAAAATAATCGAAATAGTAATTAAAATTTAACATAGCACTTAAAATAAAGATATAAAAAATATTAAAATTCTACATAAATCAAAATAATCAATTATGTTCAACTAAATTTGAACATTCTGCCGAGGGCCAAATGTATTATCGGCACCAGACAAGAAAAAAACATTTTAGGCGATCGGGATCACGCTTCGGCCTTCCACTAGGTCTTAGATTTTCTACCTTTGTCCTTTCATCATTATTTGGCCATTGATGCTTATGTAGATTGTAGTTGTTGCTAATTGATATGGTGGTAATACCCTCACAATTACTAGGAACTGCAGCTAATTTGTCCTCATCTACCCACGGGTGGTTGGTTTTAGAGTTGATTAAAACATTTGCAGAAGTCGATGCCAAAGCTACGTTTGGTATATCTGGGTATTGGTTTATCGATTGACAAACTTCAAAATTGTTGCTTTGTGCTGCAAAAACTTCATTGTAATCTTCACCAACAGACGCAAATGATTGAATTTCATCTTTAACAACTTCAGCTACATCGTCTTTATTACTTTTTGAATTGGAATCAACTTCCATTGGTTCTGGTGTCGGTTCTTTTGCATCCTGCATGACTGATGCGGGCGCTTCATTTTTTGGGGTTTCCCTTTTCTGTGTTACATTTTCAACAGACTTTATTTCTTCTGTTTTCATGTGACTTTCGCCTTCAACAGATTCTGATACCTCTGGCACTTTCTCAGGTTGATCAACGTAATAGTTCACAGATTTCTTGGTTTCGGTGTGTTTTAATTTTGTAGCTTCTTGACTTTCAGTAGACTCAACAACCGATTCTAAAACAGCTTCCGTTTTATCTTCTTCCGGCTTCTCCGTTACATTTCCTGCTATATGCTTTGAAGGCTCTTCCATACTTTCTTCGAAAAATTCTATAGCACTAAAATATGCTTCGTCCACGTCGTACATTTGCCACCACACTTTACGAGAGCTTTCGGAACCTCCAAGGATTTCAAACATATTTTTTATTTGCTCATATCTCGTCTCAATAAATTGTTTTTTAATTACCAGCGATCTTTTGGATATGTTTATTTTACCTGATGTTAATTTCAAACACCAGTCAACTATCCATTCAGCTCTTGAGTAGAATTCATCTAGGAAATCGTCAGCTTCCTCTTGGACATTTGCCTTTTTGATTTCCATACTTCTCTCTTCTGGTTGTTTATTAAAATATTAAAAATTGTTTATAAATATTAATTTTAATATATATTTGTAGGATTGTTCATCCATAGGTCGCTGGTTCAATCCGGCTCGAAGGACCATGTAAAAATTATTATTTAAAATAAAAAACAATTTTTACTAAGAGTGGTTGTAAGTCACTCTATGAATGCTTGATCAGCACTGTTGAATGCTAATTCGGCACTAATTTTATTAAGAATTGTAAAAACCTTAAGAACTAATATTGAATTTCTTACAACTATCTAGTCTAAATAATTTTAAGTACTTTTCTTATTATACACATAAACCCTTCAATAATTCTTATCACACACAAGTGTGAAAGATAAGGGTTGTTTGTACACATGTGTGAAAGACCAACGCACATGCGTATGCCCACAACAAATGTATACAAACAATCATAAAATCTATAAAAATAATCGAAATAGTAATTAAAATTTAACATAGCACTTAAAATAAAGATATAAAAAATATTAAAATTCTACATAAATCAAAATAATCAATTATGTTCAACTAAATTTGAACAAAAGGAAATGCGCTTTCCATATAAAGGAATGAAAACACCCCCCCAACCCCCTCAGCAGATTTAGACCCATCAGTGTAAACTTCAACCGTTTCATCTCCTATGGTAGGATCAGCAGAAGTTGACACTGAGAAGCCTCTGTCAAGAAAGGGTTTAGGAATACAATAGTCAATATTGTCAGGGATGTCCTCCATAATTCCCAGGATGGACGCATGGCCATAGTTCCTACTGTTCCATGCACATATAGAGTTGAGCCTAGTCGCCGACATGATAGCGATTTGTTTGGCCATTAGATCAACAGGCAACCAGTTCATTAAAACGAATAATGCCGAATTTTACGAATTTTATATCATGTGAAAAAGTTATGTTGATAGCTATAAACATTTAGAAATTATTCAGTCTCAAAATTTTTAAATATGTCCATATAAACATAATTTTCAAGAAAAGTGTACTAAAAATTTTTAAATAGTAAAATTTATTATACATTTTGATTTATATTAAAATGTAAAAATATTTAAAATCGTTTAATATTTGTAAAATTTATAAGCCCCGATATGTTTTTCACCCTTCACAGAAGTACCGAAATCTACAATAAATTTTTTTACAGACTCAAAAATTTCAACTTCTCATCCAAAATTTATAATTTTTGACCACTTGTGGATGTAAGGTAAACGTTCAGAACTTTTCAAAATTACACCCACACGTTTCCTTGAGGTCCCATCTTTCAGAAAATGTCCAAAAAAATATTAGACTTTTTTAACTAAATTTATTAAACAAATTAAATATATAAAGTTACTTTTTTGGCAAAAAATTTCAATTTTTGAGACCTGTTTTGAAATTTTGATTTTGAAAATTTTTTTTCTTGTTATCGACTTGAGATAACAAAAAAATTTTTATAAGCATAATTTAAAAAAATTATAGAAAATTACAACATATTTTTAAACAAATTTTAGAAGTTTTATTTTAAAAGTTATAAGGCAAAATCGCAAAAAAAAGTCAAGGCCAAAAATGAAAAATTTATTTTTTGAAGCAAAATAAGCATATTTTTTCCTTGCCTTGCTTAGGAGAATTCAAAAATATAAAAATATTTAAAATCGGTTTATATTTGTAAACGTTATAAGCCCCGATATATTTTTCACCCTCGTTTTGGCCTTGTTTTTGGCCCACTGTAACGACGTCCGTGCTGCAGCTACAGACTCTTGCCAACAATATTCTGAAAGCCTAACTCCTCCTCTATCGATGTTCCAAGTTTCATCTAAATCGGTGTAGTTGTTTCAAAGTACCAGTCTTATTACCAATTCTATATAAAATTTGAGTAAGAATGAGCACTATTCAACCCACCCATAATGCATCGTGTTCCAATTAGGGTGTCCGAAAAATTTACTTTTTTCAAAAAAGTTTTAAAAATATATTATTTTATAGTGAATATATACTATTTGCTTTAAAAAATGGCGCAAAAATAATTAATCTACGACTTTTCGCTTTAGAGTTATAAGACTAAGAAATTTTCAAATATAACTATAAAAAATAATTACCTTAAAAAATAATTGTTCACAATATTTTAAAATAAAACAATTTTTTTTGCTATTATATGAAAATTTTAATGCTTTATAACTTTAAAGCGAAAAGTGGTAAAGGAAATATTTTTGCGTTATATTTCTAGGCAAATAATATATTTTCATTGTAGTTGTAAAAAAATATATTTTTAAAACTTTTTTGAAAAAAGTCAATTTTTCGGACACCCTAATTGAAACATGATGCATTTTGGGCGGGTTGAATAGTGCTCATTCTTACTAAAACTTTATGTAGAATTGACGTATAAAATAAGTTTTTTTATAAACCAATTGGATTCGTCTCTGCGCAAAATGGCGCTCTAAATGTGCGTTTTAAGCCGCAGATATACAGGGGAAGGAGTTGGAATTAAAAAAAAAAAAACAAAATACGCCATTATTTTTACTATGTCAAAAACCTTCTAAAAAGGTATGATATCTCAAAATCAAAATTTTCAAATTTACCCTAATATTTATATATTATTGTATACAGTAAAAGCTCCCTTAGCGGACAATTCCCATAGCCGGACAGCTCCGGTAGACGGAAATTTTTTTAAATCCCATGGTTTAGGCATAAATCTCCGCTAGGCGGACGCGGACACCTGTTTTTAAAAAAAGCATCTCTCGTAGCCGGACAAAAATCATAAAACGATAAAAGAAATGTACCGAATATTGTGTAATGAGATGCATTTTTTTAGCTTTTGCTTTCATATTTCATATTTACTTAAATTTTTTGAAGATAAATAGTTTACTATTTGTTTTATACTTAACTTTTTGCTGACTTTAAGCAAAATCAATTTTTTTTAACATTGATTAAAAATTCTTCATACAAGAACAGAGAAAATGAAAACTTGGTCCCTAAAAACAGATGTCCCAGTTATCTATGTCCTAAAGACAGTTTCGATGATGGGTCCATGATTTGTCGTACAACACAATGGCGACAGATTCCTACAAATCTTGACAACTTTTTTGAACAAAGGGCATAGAAATTCTGCACAATAAGCAGAGCGACATTAGAGCGACATTATCATCAGTCATATAAAAAAAGTAGTTCGGTGCTGCTAAAGATCCAGGCCAGGCCTCGAACATAATTTTCCCAAGTTAATCCTGTAGTTTTTAAATGGTAATGCCAACATGCCAACATAAGTAGATGACTTTGTTGTCAAACTTGTCCTCAATATGCTTTTTATTTTTAATTTCCTGGAGAAATCGTTTGTAAAAATAGATGATTTTTTTTCGCGTACGAAAAATTACTAAATTTAGAAAGTAGTTTTAAGAAAATCGAATGAAAAGCGAACTGTAATCAGGCAACTTTCAAACAAAGCCACATATTCCATAAAATATTTAATAAAATCATAATTTATTGCAAATAATATCTAAATGAAAATGCAGAACTTTGTTTACCGCAAAATCAAAAGAAAACACAATTTTTAGTTTATTGCTTTAAAATTGAACCATTACGTAAAATTTTTAAAATACCTATTCCCTTAATGCAAAAATAGATAAATCATAAAACACCTTTTAAATAAAATATTTCTTAAATGGGACAAATTTTAAAACTTTTTCGTTTATGAAGTTAATGTAACGATCTTTTGAATTTTATAAATACTGATGTAATTTTTGAAGATATGAACATGTAATTTTTTGTATAGATGTAGTTTGGGTCAGTACATTCAGTAAATAAAACCAACATTTGATTTTTCAGTGGTTACTTTTGCATTTTAGTTGACGATATATACGGTGAGACCTCGATTATACGTAATGGTCGGGACCGGAAGCATTCTGGATAATCAATTTTACCGGTTAATTGAGTAAAAATTTTGAGTAGTATTTTTAAAACATGTTTTATTTATATAATTCAATTATTCAGGGATTTAATAAAAATGTTTAAATAATATAAGGAAAAATTAATAATTTTGAAAAAAAAAAAAAAAAAAAAAAACTGAATAATATATCGTCACCGAAAATGCAAAACAAAGTAACATCAAAATTTTCATATTTGTGTTTTTGATGAAATATAGTTTATTATTCCAAAATAGGTGTGATCACAAAAAAACAAAAAAAAAAATTTTTTTTTCTTTTTTTTACGAATTTATATTGCAAATAATTACAAATATAATGGCTGGCTATTAAAATTTTGGAATAAAAGTTATCAGAAATCGTTTTAATTAAAATTTTTCTAAAATTTGTATTGATGTTACGTTGTT
Organism: Protophormia terraenovae; assembly: GCA_951394005.1. Lineage (NCBI taxonomy): Eukaryota > Metazoa > Arthropoda > Insecta > Diptera > Calliphoridae > Protophormia > Protophormia terraenovae. The sequence continues at coordinate 77,294,357 of OX596077.1, forward strand.
TTGACTTCCGAAAATTGAAATCTTGAAAAACGTAAACCACATAACTTAAAAAATATTTATTAAAAATAAAAATATTCATCATCAATATATTAGGCAGTATTTAAGGATGTAATAACCCAAAAATCTTGTTTGTAGGACAATTCGTTTAGATTTTAGAAAGTTTTTTGTGCCTCCTGTAAAGTTATGAAAAGTGATGTTACGTTGTTTTGCATTTTCGGTGACGATATAAGGGTTTCATTTTACGTAGTTTCTTAAAAAAATCATATAATGTTGTTTGTTTTTTTTTTTTTTTTTTTTTTTTTCAAAATCATATTTTATGCACAAAATCCCGGATAATAGAGGTAATCACTGTTAATCGATGCAAAAAAATTAAATGGATGGAAAAAAATAAAACAATTACAAATTTTCTTTACCGGATAATCGACGTAGCTGGTTAATCGAATCACGGATAGTCGAGGCCCTACCGTATGTATAAATAAGAATATGTATATCTATAAGTTAATTCATTACAATTAATCTTGAATGTTGAAATAAAAAGATATAGTACTGAATTACCTCTTGTAAAAAATTATTACGTACCATATCCCATAGACGGACATCTCCCGTTAACGAAGAAAATCCGCGTGACGATTGCTGTCCACCTATGGGAGCTTTCACAGTATATACAAACAAACTGACTGCATATATAAAAAACAACAATACTTAACACTGTTAATCACTATAATAATCTGTTGTTAACTCAAATGCTTGCTTATACAAAAAAATAAAATAATAATAATAATAATAGTCATTGCAATGCTTAATATAAATGTTTGTGTATGTTTTTAACAAATTTTTTTCAGTTTTTTGCCTATAACTCTATTGTTTATAAACCGATTTGTTTAGTTCAAAAAATCCAAAAAATATTTATAACAGATGTTCAAAATCCGAAGCTTATATAGAAGACTCATAAAGTCCAAAAATGCGATATATCAGATACCAATGGATCGATTAAGTTTATTCCGTCAGCAAAAAAATCTAAAAAATTTCGAAAATGTGAAAAAATTAGGTTTTTAGCTTATACAGAGACTTCGAAAAGTTGAAAAAAAAAATTTGATGTAGCTTATTATTGTTGCTTTTGTTTTTAATTACCCATAAAAACAACAACAATATGCAAAGCTGCCATTAAATAAATTTAAAAAAGATTTGCCAATAACTCTGTTTTTTACGGACCGATTTGTTCTATTCAAAAAACCGACATTTTAGGAAATTATATAAAACCAATTATAACCTGTTCAATTCGAAACCCGTAGCTTGTATAGAAGCTTAAAAAAGTTAAAAATCCGATATATCGAATACTAATGGACCGATGTATTTTATTTATCCAGCAAAAAAAAAAAAAAATAAAAAATAAAAAAGATTTTTTGCAAGAATGAAGTCACTAGCTTATATAGGAGCTTAAAAAAGCCGACAAAAAAAAACAATTTTTTGAGGTATCTTCGGTTTCTTGGCGTTATCTCGGTTATTTATAAATCGATTTTGCTTATTTTTATTAGCGTTCTTCTAAGGAATATAACCTTGAATTTGATGTATAAAATATATATATTCGATAACTGGGGCTTTACAAAAACTGATTTCAACAGACAGACGGACATCTATATATCGACTTCCCTACCAATTAGGATCCAGAATACATATACTTTTTAGGATCTTAGATGAATATTTTAGAAATTGCAAACGGAAAGACAAACTTATATATACCCTTTACACCTCACAGTGGTTAAAACGCTTTTTTTTTGGAAATAATTCAGTAACTAAAGAACCGTTAAAGGTATCTCAATAAAACTTCACTCGGCCAGAGATGAGGTGTTTTTGAGTTGATTTAGAGGAGTACAGTCTCCTAGCGGATCAGGGGGAAGTGGGTGGCCCTCCGAAGTTGCTCATCTCGGGTATGTCATTTTTTTTAAAAAATCATCAAAAATTAATTTATGATATGACAGAAAAGAAGTTTTATATATAGATAGTCTTTGTAAATATCTACCAAAAATACTTTTACATGTGTAGGTTATCTCTTTAAGTTTAAGAGATATTCGGGTCGAAATAAATTTTTACCTCATTTTTAGCCTCGTCTCTTTTTAGTTTTTTTTTAACTTGGCGGGCTTAATATTGCCTCCAGAATTTTTCTAAAATATTTACCTGATTCCCTCAAAATAATATTGCTGCAAGAGTCATATACTTATACGAATCCGTTAAAAAGTTATATTAATCTAAAGTTGGAACTTTAAAAAAATTTTAAATTTTTTGGGTTTTTTTTCCAAAAAGGTGGCAACATTTATTCAATGATAAAATTAGTTTTTTGTTCTGAGCTTTATCATTTTTTGTATGTATTCAAAAGAAATTTTAATGCAAAAGTGTGTAAAGTAAATCCGGAGGAGTTTGGGATAATGGTCTGCCCTCGAGCCCTATCCAAATTTTGTCAATTTTGATATTTAGCTTTTTCTTTTTTTGTTATGTTCTCAAATCGCAAAGCTGGGATCGACTTAAAATTATCTTATTTTTTTAGCCCTATATATAAGGTATATACCCAAAAAGTATTTTTTGACGGAGGCCCCATATAACGACAGGGTGACCATTTCAATGAAAAAGTCAATTTTTGAAGGAAGCTTTCCCCGACCTGGAATTTTGGGTATTTCGGAATAAGAAAATGGGAATCTATTTATTCTCTTCTTTTAAGGACACATTTCTTTATATTCTACTGCAATTTCACAGTGATTAAATTCTTTTTTGAAAAATAACACTAAAAACAAACAATTTTCGTTTTTTGATCAATTCAATAAAAAAATTTTGTTGGAATACTTTATTATTTATATATTATTATTTTTCAAGTAATAACCTTTCCAACGATACCAAATACTTATATAAATTTTCCTTCAATTTCAATAGTAAATGTGTGCTGCAGCATTCTATATACATAAGTGCACAGCAGTTTCAACGTTTTTTTAAAATAATTTTGTGTAATTTTTGAACGGATAAATATATTTCAATGAAATTTCACACACTTAATTCTGAGGTATTTTCCAACTGTTATAGAGAGGCACAATTTTTTAGATGCTCTGTGAACAGAGGACAGGTCCTCCGAAATGGGTAACCTCGGATATTATATAATAAATAATTAAAAAAGTTGACCACTTTCGGAGGTTCTCTTCCCGTCCACAGACCAGCTAGAAACTTGTGCTCTACCAAAACAGTCAGCTCTAGCCATGTGAAATTTTATTTAGATACCTCTAACGGTTCTTTAGTTGCTGAATTATTTCCAAAAAAAAGTGGATATATTTTTTCATAGTTTCATTGCTAAAGACAATTAATTTAGTTAAATAAAAACATAACCGGTTACATTTTATTTCGGAATATATGCACACCTAATTATGTCGCTATTGGACGAATTTCATGATGAAATTATACCAGGTGACAGTACCGCTACAACAAATACAACAAGGCAAAAACAACCATGCATTTTGTTTTTGGTTTTTCCAGCACAACGTCAAAAACATTCGACAAAATAACAAAACAAAGTAAACAAAAAACAAGAATAAGTAAACAAAAGAAGAAGTTAACAAGCAAATTAACAGCGCCTAAAAAATATGAACTGAAAAATTGTAAAATATTTTCATTTAAACGCAAATTTATTTATTTCAAATCAAATATAATTCTTTTTTAAAACAAATATTATTTTTTCTACACAAATTTACACCATTATTAAAACTTTTTTGTACCACACAATTACAATCACAATGCACAAATTATTCAGAAAAGAAAATAACAAAAAACCAATATTAATTGAAAAAGTATATCATATTTTCATTTTAAACTCAAATTTATTAATTTCAAAACAAATATTATTATTCTTTTTTAAAACAAATATTATTTTTTCTACACAAATATTAAAATTTTATTTTGTACCACACAATCACAAAAGGAAATAACAAAAAACCACGTGTATATTGTAAACAACTTTTGACAGTAATCTGGAAAAAGTAGACATCGGCAAAAAATCATCAACTGATTTAGTATTGTCACCTGGTATAATTACATCATGGACGAATTTATAATACCATACACACTCTAGATATACACAAAGATGAGATCAATCATCATTGGGCTGATTTCAGAGCAGTATATGACAAAAATTTTGTAAATTCTACTTCGATAGAACAGGAAATAGATGTTGAAAAACTTAAGGACAGATTTTTTAGAACTTTTGGCTCTCAAGTGAGAGCTTTATCGAAAGCTAACGATTCCTTACGCAATAAAAACGCCCTGCGGTCACACTTTCTCCACTTCCCTGTGAAACCAACCCAAGTATTTCTTTAACCCTTGTGATACGCAAAATTTTCATGGAAATTATGTCTCTTGGCCATCATTCCGTGATAAGTTCACGGCCCTATACATTAATAATACCGGATTATCCCCTGTCGACTTGCTTAAGAAGACAGAAGGAGGACCACATGAAATTTTGAAAAATTATCCGTTGACAAATGATGTTGAAATGACGTGGAAAAATCTCGTTCAACGTTATGAGAATCCTCGAATTTTAGTTCACGCGCAATTAAAAACCCTATTTTACTTACTAAATAGCCCCATTCATAAAGAATCAGTTCGTTGTATCCAACAACTTCAAAGGTCGTTTAACGACTGCATTAAAAATCTGTCATTGCTAAAAATTAACACTAGCAATTGGGACGTTATCTTTGTTTTCACTAGCGCAAAATGTCTCCCAGATATTAGTCTACACTTATGGCAACAACACTAAGGAAATTGCAAAGAATATCATCTTGGGAAGATATGGATAGTTTACTTACGTGTAGGTATCAGTCTCTTGAAGGGTTCGCTGATATTCGTGCGAGATATTTGGTTAGGAAAGTAGATATTTTCATAAGAAATGTTCGACGTACTGTAAGAGCCCTCATTGATTCAGCCTCCGAAGCAACCTTCATTTCAAATAAAAAATAAAAAAATACACTTCCACTTCCCTCAAAAACTTCACACAAACATTACTGGATTGAGTGGGTATTAAACATCTGCATCAATTCATTTGTAACTCATTTTTAATGATTCCCTTTCTTTTCAATTGTTGACTGTTATTGTTTTTTAAACATAAAATCAATTCGCTGTGTGTGCGTACGGATGGAAAAGACAAAGAAACCAAAACAAAAACAAACAAAATCATTTGTGCAGGGAGTCATAAAAACAATTTAGCAACAAATCATTTGCAACTGAATTGAATTGAATTAAATATAAAATGCAATACTGTCATTTGTTTGTTTTTTGTTTACAAAATTTGAAGTAAAGGAAATATTAAATGAAAAAAATTTAAATAGTATAGATTTGTAATTAAAAGTAAATAAAAATATCATAAATAAAATAAATTTTATTTCATTTAAGATATAATTAATTATAATTGAAATAAAAAATAATTAAATTTTCTTAGCAAAAAAATTTAAAGCAAACGTAATCATAATCTATTTTTTATTTAAAAATAAATAATTGTTACTTTCCATGCATTTTTTCATATTAAAGTAAGGGAATGACAGTAATTCACAGTTTTGATTTTATGTTTTTTATTAAACATTACTGTTTTTGAAAAAAATTTCTTATGACAAACAATTTCTCAAAGAGAACATAACATGATTTGTTTTTGTTTCATCATTTCAATTCAACTCAATTCAAATAATATTTTTTTGCGTGGTTTGTTTTGTATTGTTTTGTTTTTTACTTTAGCAGTAATGTGAGAGCATGTATTAAAAAACATTACTGTGAATTGAAAAGCAAATGATTTGATGCAGATGTTTAGTGGGTATCTATCTGCTATGGCAAATACAATTTGCCCTATTACTCCTAGCTCTCCGATGCACAGTATGCGATTCAAAAAATGAAATGGAAATAATTATGGAACTTCGGAACGGCTGCATCGATTTCCATGAAATCTACTATCACCATCACATGGTGATAGTAGAGGTGTAGGCGAGTTTAAGCTTTGGGCTTGGACCATATAGACCTACATGGGGCGAATCCAAAGGGTATACAATTTTTTTAAAACTATCCTGATTCCTTATGTCTGAACCGATTTCAAAGATAGGAGGATTCTTTTAGTCGAGATCTACAAAAAACATCGTCGTATGAATATCCTATCTCTTTTAGTTTAAGAGAAATTAGGTTACAAATATTAATATTTTTACTTTTTAGCCTGCCTTGGTGAAGTTTTTTTCACTACAGCGGGTTCAATTTTAACACAATTACAAGCAATTAAATTTGAACTTCCAAAAAAAGTTTTTTTTTTTTTTTTGCAAAAAAGATGGCTACATTCTTCTTCTGTTATATAAAAATTTTCTTAAGTAAAACAAAAAAATTTTAAATTTTAATTTTTGCGGGAACCAGGGTTTCCCAAATTTAACCTATTTTTCCAACAAATTTAAAATTTTCGCCTTAGTTTCTCAAATTGCAAAGCTTGAATCAAAAAAATGGTTTACTTTTCATATAGTCTAAAGCGTTTTTAATTTTTTTGTAATAGAAATTTTTGCTCCCCGATACCGGTTAGAAAAGCAAAAGAAGTAAAAAATCCCAATTTTGGAAATTTTTTAAAGTTTTTGGGAATTGCGGGTTTTTCATCGACACATCTAAATAAGAGAATAGCTCTTGAAAGCATTAAAAATTCTACTTAGATGTGAAATCTCATTTAAAAATATTCACAAACAAGAATTTTATTTCATAATAAAAAATGAAAAATATGCACAAAATCACAAATCCATCCTAGTGTTTTTTTGCAAAAAATCTTTAAAAAATTTTCGTATTGTAAAAATATTTTTAAATATTTGAAAAGAAGAAAAAATTTCCTAAACATTGATGTACAATAAGTATATATTGGTATTTTTGCGTTCGCAATTGAAGGATTATAAATTTATGATTTCATGTAATTTGGTTAATTTTGACTCATTTTATATGATTGGTAATGTCGCTCATGATAATGCCGCAACAAGAAATATTTTAATAAAGTTCAACGTTTTCATTTTTTCCACATAGTGCTAAATTCATATCCTTCTATTAGATCCGTCAGACAGATAAAAAGTACACATTATATATCATTGTTCAGGAAATTTTGTCTTCTTTTCAAATATATATGAGAATTTTTACAATACGAAAATTTGTTGAAGACTTTTTGCAAAAAACACTAAGAAAGGATGGATTTGTGATTTTTTGCATATTTTTCATTTTTAATTATGCAATAAAATTCTTGTTAGTTAACATTTTTAAATGAGTTTTTACACCTGAGTAGATTTTCTGATGCTTAATTTAAAGCGCTATTCACTTTTTTTTGACTTGTCTACGAAAATCCCTTAATTCCCAAAAAAAACTTTTAAAAATTTTCAAAATTGATATTTTTACTTTTTTGCTATATCTTTCCAACCGATATTGGGGAGCAAAAATTTCTATTACAAAAAAAAAATTAAAAACTCTTCAGACTATAAAAAGAGGTATAACATTTTTTTGATTCAAGCTTTGCGATTTGAGAAATTAAGGCGAAAATTCGAAATTTGTTAAAAAATAGGTCAAATTTGGGAAACCCTGGTTCTCGCTAAAATCAATTTTAAAAACTTTTGTATATGGTATTTTGTGTTTAATTATCTTTAAAATATAAATATTATACATGTTTCTTAAGAAAATTTTTATATAGCAGAAGAAGAATGTAACCATCTTTTTTGCAATAAAACGGGGAAAAAATCAACTTTTTTGAAAGTTCAAATTTAAATGCTTGTAACTTGACTCCGTAAATATTTTTTCAAAATTCTTTCTTTACACAATTTTGCTATTTGTTGTTAATGAAATAAGGAAAACTGTGAAAAAAATCTGCCTCACCAAGGCAGGCTAAAAAGTAAAAATTTTAACATTTGAAGCCAAGTATCTCTTAAACTAAAAGAGATAAGATTCATATGACGATGTAGATATCGACAATAAGAGTCTTCTTATATTAAAATCTTTGAAATCGGTTCGGATATAAGGAATCAGGATCGTTTTTAAAAAATTGTATATCCGAGGTGTCCAACCTGTGGACTATAGGTCTATATGGTAATAGCCCAAAACTGGATGGAAAAAATTATGGAACTTCGGAACGGCTGCTCTGATTTCCTTTGTGCTTGGACCATATAGATTTACAGGGGGCGAGTCCACAGGGTTCCAAAGTTGGACACCTCGGGTATAAAATTTATAAAACACGATACTGATTCCTTATATCTGAACCGATTTCAAAGATTTTTATATGGGAGGATTGTGCTAGTCGATATCTACAAAAAACATCGTCGCATACCTATATTATCTCTCTTGTTTATGATATTAAGCTTCAAAAATTAAAATTTTTACTTTTTAGCCTGTCTTGGTGAAGTTTTTTCGCTATAGCGGGTCCAATTTTACCACCATTGTTTTACAGTTTTTCTTATTTCATTAAAAACAAATAGAAAAATTGTGTAAAGGAAGGATTTTGAAAAAATTTTAACGGAGTCAAAAGTTACAAGCATTTAAATTTTCAAAAAAAGTTGATGTTTCCTGTTTAGAAAATTTTGTATTCTTTTCAAATATGTATAAAAAATTTTACAATAAAAAAGTTTTTTAAAGACTTTTTGCAAATAACACTGAGAAAGTATGGATTTGTGATTTTTTTTAGAATATTTTTAATTTTTAATTATGCAATAAAATTCTTGTTAGTGAATATTTTTGAATGAGATTTCACACATAAGTACATAAGTGCTATTCACTTTTTCAGATTTGTCTACAAAAATCCCGTAATTCCCAAAAAACTTTAAAAATTTTACAAAAATGGATTTTTTACTTTTTTTGCTATATCTTTCCAACCGATAACGGGGAGCAAAAATTTCTATTGCGAAAAAAATTAAAACACTTTAGACTAAATAAAAAGTATAACTTTTTTTTGATTCTAGCTTTGCAATTTGATAAATTAAGGCGAAAATTCGAAATTAGTTGGAAAAATAGGTTAAATCTGGGAAACCCTGGTTCTCGCAAAAATCGATTTTTAAAATGTTTTTTTCCTTTAAAGTATTTTGTGTTTAGTTATCTTTCAGAAAAATATAAATACTATATATGTTACTTAACAGAAAAAGAATATGACCACTTTTTTAGGAAAAAAAAACGGGAAAAAATCTACTTTTTTTCAAAGTTCAATTTTAATTGCCTGTAACTTTTGACTCCGTAAATATTTTTTCAAAATTCTTTCTTAACACAATTTCTCTATTTGTTGTTAATGAAATAATCAGAAACTTAAGAAAAATTGGGTGAAAGGTGGACCCGCTGCAGCGTGAAAACTTCACCATGACAGGTTAAAAAGTAAAAATTTTAATCTTTGAAGCTAAATATCTCTTAAACTGAAAAAGATAATATATGCATACGACTACGTTTTTTGTAGAACTCAATTAGCAAAATCCTCCAATATAAAAAGCTTTCAAATCGGTTCAGAGATAAGGAATCAGGATCATTTTTAACAAATTTTATACCCGAGGTGTCCAACTTTGGGACCCTGTGGACGCGCCCCCTGCAGATCTGTATGGTCTAAGCCCAAAACTTAAACTCGCCTAAAACTCTGCTATCACCGCGGAAATCGGAGCAGCCGTTCCGAAGTTCCATAATTATTTCCATTTCATTTTTTGAATCGCACACTGTGCTACGCCAACGAAAATGGTCATATATCTACACATTTACTTCTACCTAAAACAAAAGTAGCCCCAATAAAATTTGTAATTTAACCCCGAAAAGAATTATTTGGAGCCAAACTCTTGGCTAAATTGGTCTCAACATTTCGGTCTCAAGTTACTTTCAAACAATGCACAGTGGGGCCAAAAGCAAAATAAATGTTAATAAGTCTGGAACTTTGAAACCACTGAACCGATTAAGATCGATGAAACTTGGAACATCGATAGAGGAGGTGCTAGGCTTTCAGAATAATGTTAGATGGAATCTGTTGCTGCAGCACGGGCGCCACAGTGGGCCAAAGTATACTACCTCGAGAGTGAAAAACATATCGGGGCTTATAACTTTTACAAATATTAACCGATTTGAAATATTTTTACACTTTTGAATTCTCCTAAGCAAGACAACATGCTTGCTGTGCTAAATTATCTCGTATGGTTTAAAAAATATTTAACTTCAAAAAATAAATTTCTTATTTTTGGCCTTCACTTTTTTGCGATTTTGCCCTATAACTTTTAAAATAAAATTTCTAAAATTTTTTTAAAAATACGCTGAAATTCTCTACAATTTTCTAAATTATGATAATCAAAAAATTTTTTTTCAAAGTCAAAATATCAAAACAGGTCTCAAAAATTGCATTTTTTTCCAAAAAAGTAACTTTATATATTTAACTTTTTTAAAAAATGTTATTGAAAAAGATTAATATTTTTTGACATTTTCTGAAAGACGGGACCCCAAGAAAAGGTGTAAGTGTAATTTTTAAAAGTTCTCAACGTTCACCCTACATCCAGCAGCGGTCAAAAAAGGTCAATTTAGGATGAGAAGTTGAATTTTTGAGTCTGTAAAAAAAAATTGATTGTTGATTTTGATACTTCTTTGAATTAAACTATATAGATCAATATGTTCTTAAAGGTTTTGTAAAAAATTATGGCAGCCTACCGGTAAACGTAGTCAACGAAAATACTCATGTTTTCAATAATAAAATCTTCGACCTTAAAAAATATATAGTAAAATTATATATATTTTTCTGATTTTTACATTTATCAATTCTCCATTAATTATTTTATATCATGTGAAAAAATTATGTTAATAACTATAAGCATTTAGAAATTATTCAGTCTCAAATTTTTGAAATATGTCCATATGAACATAATTTGCATTTGTTCGTATTGTTTCAAGAAAAGTGAGCTAAAAATTTTAAAATAGTAAAATTTATTATACATGCCTTTAAAGAAGACACAATTTCCTTAAAAATGATACATAAATGACTATTTTGTGTTTGCAACGTTTCGTGTAAATAAATTTGAAATTACCAAAACCCCAGAAATAGCAAAATCTTCATCTTTCCTTTTATTATTGGTAATGCAGTGAGATAAGACAGTGCGGTAAGGCCGTATCAAAATACATGAAAAAACGGAAGATTTTACAATTTGCAACCAGAAACGTTGCAAACACAAAATAGTCATATTATACATCATTTTGACTATTTTGTGATGACTATTTTGTGTTTGCAACGTTTCGTGTAAATAAATTTGAAATTACCAAAACCCCAGAAATAGCAAAATCTTCATCTTTCCTTTTATTATTGGTAATGCAGTGAGATAAGACAGTGCGGTAAGGCCGTATCAAAAACAACATGAAAAAACGGAAGATTTTACAATTTGCAACCAGAAACGTTGCAAACACAAAATAGTCATATTATACATCATTTTGAAGGAAATTATGTCTTCTTTAAAACTATGTGTAATAAATTTTACTATTTTAAAATTTTTAGTACACTTTTCTTGAATCAATACGAACAAATGCAAATTATGTTAATATGGACTTATTTCAAAAATTTGAGACTGAATAATTTCTAAATTCTTATAGTCATTAACATAATTTTTTCACGTGATATAAAATATTTAATGAAGAATTGATAAATGTGAAAATCAGAAAAATATATATTATTTTACTATATATTTTTAGGAGTCGAATTTGTTACTATTGAAAATATTGAAAATACTGGTAGGCTGTAAACATTTTTTGCAAAACCTTTAAGAACATATTGATCTATATAGTTTAATTTACAGAAGTACCAAAATCAACAATCAATTTTTTTTACAGACTCAAAAATTTCAACTTCTCATCCAAAATTTATACATTTTGACCACTGCTGGATGTAGGGTGCAGTTTCAGACATTATAATCAGGAAAATATATATAATTTTACTATAAATTTTTAAAGGTCGAAGTTTTTATTATTGAAAATTTGGGTATTTTCGGAAAATTGCCTTGTGTGACTAAGTTTACCAGTAGGCTGTCATAATTTTTTGGTCTTTCACAAAATGTGAAAAAATATTAGTTTTTTAACAAAATTTTTTAAAAAAGTTAAATATATAAAGTTACTTTTTTAGCAAAAAATTTAAATTTTTGAGACCTGTTTTGAAATTTTGATTTTGAAAATTTCTTTCTTGAGATGAGAAAAAAATCGCAAAAAAGTCAAGGCCAAAAATGAGAAATTTATTTTTTGAAGTTAAATATCTTTTAAACCATACGAGATAATTTTCCACAATAAGCATGTTTTTTCCTTGTCTTGCTTTGGAGAATACAAAAATGTAAAAATATTTAAAATCGATTAATATTTGTAAAATTTATAAGCCCCGATATATTTTTCATCCTCGAGGTGGCCAGTAGTATATTTGTGTATGTTCTGGGCCAATTTAGCGTAGCTCCAACAACATTTGAGGGGGGGCTGATTTTTTTTATCGTTTATGGAAAAAATGTATTTGGGTCGGTTCTGGGACAACTGAGCGTAGCCTCCAAAACATTTGAGGGGGGAGGGGGTTTGTTTTTTCAAGAATTTTTTTTTATCATTACTGACAAATTATTTTAAGTCAGGGTTCGCAAATAGCAAATTTTTTTATTGATCAATCTGAAGAAATATAAAAGGGGGAGATCTCGCCCCCCTTTGTGTGTTTAATATATTGTAATAATATATGTATGTATGTTTGTTTATTGTGTGCTTTTTTAATAAATACTACAATATTTGTTTGTGTAAGCGGTGAAATTGGAAACCAATGAATTTATTTGTGTATTTTTGTTTTTTGTTTATTTTTGTATAATAATATGTATGTAATTATGTTAAAGTACATACAAACGAATTAATATGGAGACAATTTTTTTACACTTTTAATTGTGATGAAATTAAAAACTGATGACTTGGATAAATAGAGTTTGAGTATGTTTGGTTTATTCATATGGTTGTTTTTGTTTTTGTAAAGTATACAATTTAACTTGAAAATTGTTTTTGTTTTTTTCATATGCATAAAATAACCTTGTAAAAGGTTTTTGACTTTGATGAAAAATATGTTTGATTTTGTTGGGTAAGGTCACGCATAATTTGTTCTTAATGTTATATTAGAGGAAAGTGTTATAGACATTTGGGTTTGAAAGAATTAATTGTTTAATTAACTTTTTGAAAGCAAATGTTCACTGGAATATTTTTATACTTTTATGAAGTTGAAAACCAACATCATTACAAATATTTTAAAAAGAAGTACAAAAATCGAATGTTTGAATTGATGTTACATTTCATTGCCTAGTTTAAGGCGTTTATATGTATAAGAAATGTGGGAAAAATTAATAATTCTCATAATTTTTAATGATTTCAACCAAACTTTTTAACTCATATTACAATTAATTGCCTAGTTTAAGGCGTTTATATGTAAAAGATATGTAGGAAAAATTGATAATTCTATTCTTTAAGAATATATCATAAATTGCATGATTTTTTTTCATTTGATGACAGATACATAAAGTGGGGGCAAGTATGCTTTTTATTAAATTCTACAATATTTTTGTAACACGGCCAAATGCATTTTATGAAATTGGAAATTGTATAATAAGTAATATGTATGTAATTATGTTAAAGTACATTCAAATAAAATAGTAGGGAGTAATTTTTGTGCTTTTAATTGTGGTGAAATTAAAAAGTGATGACTTGGATATAAAATTTAACTTGAGAATTGTTTTTGTTTTTTTTTCATATGCATAAAATAACCTTGTAAAAGGTTTTTGACTTTGATGAAAAATATGTTTTATTTTGTTGTAAAAGGTTTTTGACTTTGATGATAAAATATGTTTGATTTAGTTGGGAAAGGTTATGTTCTAATGTTATATTTGGAAATTATTGTAAAATTTATGTTAAGACAATTATGAAATTTATGTTAAGAGAATTGTGAAATTCATGTTAAGACAATTATGAAATTTATGTTAACAGAATTGTGAAATTTATGTTAATATGATGAGAGTAAAATAATATAAAAATGAGAGTAAATTGGAATTATATGAAAAACACTCAATTTTTATAAAAACTTTTTGGAGTAAAAACTAGTGAATCTGATTTATGATTTTTTTTTCAAGAGAAGAGAGTATTTTTAATTGCTATAAAAAGACATATCAGAATATATTTTTTAATCATTGCTCTAAAAGTTACTTCAAAGTATACTTAACAAAATGGTGAGTTATCGCTTTTGGATAACACTTTTGATTATTTATTTATTTTTTTATTTTAAATGTTTCGTTTTTAGATGTATGAACAAATTATTAAATTGGCTCAGGGTATTAAGCCCGAATATATAAAAATTGACGACATACCTCTATATCAACCATACAAAATTTTAAATTTCGATTGGAAAGAAACACAACATGGATCAAAAGTCATGGCATATTTAGATAATAATAAATGGTTTTATCTTCCGCAGCGATTTACAAAATTTTTAAATACGGAAGATCCATACTTGACTAAAATGAATGATTGAAATTGGACAATTGTTTACAAAGGTCGGCAGTCATCAAATGGCCTTGCAATATTTGAACTAAATTATAATTTAAATTATTAAATAAACTACAATTTTATTCAATAAAATGTTTTTAATATAAATTTTTTTTTATTTTGTATTACATTAACAATACATATTTAGGTGGAGGGTTTATTTGTTTTTTATTTTCTTTTTTTTAAATATACCAACAATAAATTAATCTTTAATTTTTTAAATTTTATAAAAGTGCTAATCGAAACATTTTTTAAAAAAATCCAAGAAAAAAGGAAATTTCATTTCCGTCGAGTTATATTCTTACTGTCGTTTGACTGCAGTTTCTCATGTTGTATCAATTTTCATTTTTTTTTTTATTAAAAAAATATATTTAAATGAAAGAAAATTTAGTATAAAAGTGTATGATTTTTATTATAATTTTATTAGTGTTCATTTTTAATTGAATAACAATACATAAAACAAAATAATATTATAATTATGAATGGCCAAGTTGTGATTTTGGACGATGAGGAGACCCAATTGTTTGAGTATGGTCAACTTATACCACAGCCAACAACTCAAACATCTATTGAAGAAGTATCTGACGAGGAGTCAGAATACGAAAATGGAAATTTAGGAAATTTGACGGGAATACATGAAAAGGCGGAGGAGAAAATTGTAAATATAAGAAATAAAGTAAAAAAATGGGAGGAAAATACAAAAAAGATAAATTCAATAACATCAGCAATAGATAAGTTACGCAAAAAGAAGGCCAAACTTCTTAGAGAAAAAGCGTATTTGGAGAGACAACTTTTCTCCAATGAACCTTTTTCTCGGGAGTACTATAGAATGTACGCGTGTCCAGTCTGCCTCGAAGATGACATACCAGGACGTAAAACTTGTTTTACAAATTGCTCACACCATCTTTGTACTGCATGTATGAGGAAAATTGTACAACAATCCTGTCCGGTATGTCGAAGTAGAATAACATCGGCGTATATCATAAAAAAAACGGGTGAACGCTTTTCAATAAAAAATTTTACTGTAAATAAAAACACTTAATATAATTTATTTTTTAAGATTATAACAATAATTAATATTAATTTTCTATATAAGATTAAAACAAAGAAGAAATTATATAAATTATTCAGCTTTGTAATTAAGATTAAGATTTTCTATATTTAAGAACAAATTAATAAAATTTCTAAATAAAATTACTATATTTGAAATAAATAAATATTCAATAAAAATAATTATTATTTTAACCCCCAGAAAGGATAAATCAAACGTTTTGTTACTTAATGTTTGTGGATCCGTAAGTAGACCCTGAAGGTGACTAAATTACCTTAACCAACGATAATAACCTTTTTATTCATAATTTCCCAACTTTATTTTAATTGGAAAATAAAAGATTAATAATTTTTATTTAAAAATATTTACATAAATGTTTATAGTTAAAAAATATGTTGAAGCTTAATAAAGAGTTATATATTATAGTAACAGAAATATTAACAAAATATTTTTCGTGAAACTATTCAGATTGAGATTTATCATCATTTTATCAATTTTTTTAATAAAATTTATCTAGCAACTATGTTTCGTGAACATAAAACATTGGTTGAAAACCTTTTAAAATAATGAACTCACAACAATTATTGACAATTAAATAAAGAAAAAATAGTATATATTACTAAACTGGCTATATAACTTTAAATGATTTTTTAATTTCTTTAAAGATTTTGTATCTAATAAGGTTAAAAACATCTTATTCTTTAAATGCTAGTTTCTACAGTTTTAATGGTTTTATTATAATCTATTTGTTTATTTTGTTCAATATAATGATTTAAATAATTCAAATATCCTAAATATTTGTGATTATATCTTTATATATATATATTCAAAGGCTATAAAAATCTATATTTCAATACGACTACAACGAATACAATGATAAAATAATAAAGGAATTAATTGATTTAAGAGCTAATATGTACTCGGTTAAGCATGACAGTTATGAAAAAGAAATTGAAAAAATAAAAGGAAAATTATAGATAATAAAAACTAAACTATCAATAAGTAACTACAAAAAATAATTATATTATAATTCTTTGTATATATTTAAATCAAATATTCCAGAAATTTATATGGAAATGGTAACCAAACATTGCTTATGCTTTCGATACAGAAGAATTTTTGTATCCTATATACACGAAGAAAATTTTTACTTGTAACAAAATATGTATGTAGGTGAATAGTGTCAAAAAAATATATATATATTTTTTTGGTTTATGCTGTCTATGTGAGAAAACCTTGTGGAGTTATTTGACCATATAATTTTTGTGAAAAAATTAAAAAAATAATAAAAAAATTATATTTTTTAAAAAAAAATTTTAAAAAAATATAATTTTTGTGAAAAAAATTGAAAAAATAATAAAAAAATTATATTTTTTAAAAAAATTTTGTAAAAAAATATAATTTTTGTGAAAAAAATTGAAAAAATAATAAAAAAATTATATTTTTTAACAAAATTTTGTAAAAAAAATATAATTTTTGTGAAAAAAATTGAAAAAATAATAAAAAAATTATATTTTTTAAAAAAATTTTGTAAAAAAATATAATTTTTGTGAAAAAAATTTAAAAAATAATAAAAAAATTATATTTTTTAACAAAATTTTGTAAAAAAATATAATTTTTGTGAAAAAAATTAAAAAAATAATAAAAAAATTATATTTTTTAAAAAAATTTTGTAAAAAAATATAATTTTTGTGAAAAAAATTGAAAAAATAATAAAAAAATTATATTTTTTAAAAAAAATTTTTAAAAAAATATAATTTTTGTGAAAAAAATTGAAAAAATAATAAAAAAATTATATTTTTTAACAAAATTTTGTAAAAAAATATAATTTTTGTGAAAAAAATTGAAAAAATAATAAAAAAATTATATTTTTTAACAAAATTTTGTAAAAAAATATAATTTTTGTGAAAAAAATTGAAAAAATAATAAAAAAATTATATTTTTTAACAAAATTTTGTAAAAAAATATAATTTTTGTGAAAAAAATTGAAAAAATAATAAAAAAATTATATTTTTTAAAAAAATTTTGTAAAAAAATATAATTTTTGTGAAAAAAATTTAAAAAATAATAAAAAAATTATATTTTTTAACAAAATTTTGTAAAAAAATATAATTTTTGTGAAAAAAATTGAAAAAATAATAAAAAAATTATATTTTTTAACAAAATTTTGTAAAAAAATATAATTTTTGTGAAAAAAATTGAAAAAATAATAAAAAAATTATATTTTTTAACAAAATTTTGTAAAAAAATATAATTTTTGTGAAAAAAATTGAAAAAATAATAAAAAAATTATATTTTTTAAAAAAATTTTGTAAAAAAATATAATTTTTGTGAAAAAAATTTAAAAAATAATAAAAAAATTATATTTTTTAACAAAATTTTGTAAAAAAATATAATTTTTGTGAAAAAAATTGAAAAAATAAAAAAAAAATTTTGTTAAAAAATATAATTTTTTTAATTTTTTTTCTATTTTTTTCACAAAAATTATATTTTTTTACAAAATTTTGTTAAAAAATATAATTTTTTTATTATTTTTTCAATTTTTTTCACAAAAATTATATTTTTTTACAAAATTTTGTTAAAAAATATAATTTTTTTATTATTTTTTAAATTTTTTTCACAAAAATTATATTTTTTTACAAAATTTTTTTAAAAAATATAATTTTTTTATTATTTTTTCAATTTTTTTCACAAAAATTATATTTTTTTACAAAATTTTGTTAAAAAATATAATTTTTTTATTATTTTTTCAATTTTTTTCACAAAAATTATATTTTTTTACAAAATTTTGTTAAAAAATATAATTTTTTTATTATTTTTTCAATTTTTTTCACAAAAATTATATTTTTTTACAAAATTTTGTTAAAAAATATAATTTTTTTATTATTTTTTCAATTTTTTATTATTTTTTCAATTTTTTTCACAAAAATTATATTTTTTTACAAAATTTTGTTAAAAAATATAATTTTTTTATTATTTTTTAAATTTTTTTCACAAAAATTATATTTTTTTACAAAATTTTTTTAAAAAATATAATTTTTTTATTATTTTTTCAATTTTTTTCACAAAAATTATATTTTTTTTACAAAATTTTGTTAAAAAATATAATTTTTTTATTATTTTTTCAATTTTTTTCACAAAAATTATATTTTTTTACAAAATTTTTTTAAAAAATATAATTTTTTTATTATTTTTTCAATTTTTTTCACAAAAATTATATTTTTTTAAAATTTTTTTTTAAAAAATATAATTTTTTTATTATTTTTTTAATTTTTTCACAAAAATTATATGGTCAAATAACTCCACAAGGTTTTCATATACATACATATATATGAATGATGTAAACAACATAAATTTTCTCACATAGACAGCATAAACCAAAAAAATATATATATATTTTTTTGACACTATTCACCTACATACATATTTTGTTACAAGTAAAAATTTTCTTCGTGTATATAGGATACAAAAATTCTTCTGTATCGAAAGCATAAGCAATGTTTGGTTACCATTTCCATATAAATTTCTGGAATATTTGATTTAAATATATACAAAGAATTATAATATAATTATTTTTTGTAGTTACTTATTGATAGTTTAGTTTTTATTATCTATAATTTTCCTTTTATTTTTTCAATTTCTTTTTCATATCTGTCATGCTTAACCGAGTACATATTAGCTCTTAAATCAATTAATTCCTTTATTATTTTATCATTGTATTCGTTGTAGTCGTATTGAAATATAGATTTTTATAGCCTTTGAATATATATATAAAGATATAATCACAAATATTTAGGATATTTGAATTATTTAAATCATTATATTGAACAAAATAAACAAATAGATTATAATAAAACCATTAAAACTGTAGAAACTAGCATTTAAAGAATAAGATGTTTTTAACCTTATTAGATACAAAATCTTTAAAGAAATTAAAAAATCATTTAAAGTTATATAGCCAGTTTAGTAATATATACTATTTTTTCTTTATTTAATTGTCAATAATTGTTGTGAGTTCATTATTTTAAAAGGTTTTCAACCAATGTTTTATGTTCACGAAACATAGTTGCTAGATAAATTTTATTAAAAAAATTGATAAAATGATGATAAATCTCAATCTGAATAGTTTCACGAAAAATATTTTGTTAATATTTCTGTTACTATAATATATAACTCTTTATTAAGCTTCAACATATTTTTTAACTATAAACATTTATGTAAATATTTTTAAATAAAAATTATTAATCTTTTATTTTCCAATTAAAATAAAGTTGGGAAATTATGAATAAAAAGGTTATTATCGTTGGTTAAGGTAATTTAGTCACCTTCAGGGTCTACTTACGGATCCACAAACATTAAGTAACAAAACGTTTGATTTATCCTTTCTGGGGGTTAAAATAATAATTATTTTTATTGAATATTTATTTATTTCAAATATAGTAATTTTATTTAGAAATTTTATTAATTTGTTCTTAAATATAGAAAATCTTAATCTTAATTACAAAGCTGAATAATTTATATAATTTCTTCTTTGTTTTAATCTTATATAGAAAATTAATATTAATTATTGTTATAATCTTAAAAAATAAATTATATTAAGTGTTTTTATTTACAGTAAAATTTTTTATTGAAAAGCGTTCACCCGTTTTTTTTATGATATACGCCGATGTTATTCTACTTCGACATACCGGACAGGATTGTTGTACAATTTTCCTCATACATGCAGTACAAAGATGGTGTGAGCAATTTGTAAAACAAGTTTTACGTCCTGGTATGTCATCTTCGAGGCAGACTGGACACGCGTACATTCTATAGTACTCCCGAGAAAAAGGTTCATTGGAGAAAAGTTGTCTCTCCAAATACGCTTTTTCTCTAAGAAGTTTGGCCTTCTTTTTGCGTAACTTATCTATTGCTGATGTTATTGAATTTATCTTTTTTGTATTTTCCTCCCATTTTTTTACTTTAT
This sequence comes from Protophormia terraenovae, assembly GCA_951394005.1. Taxonomy (NCBI): domain Eukaryota; kingdom Metazoa; phylum Arthropoda; class Insecta; order Diptera; family Calliphoridae; genus Protophormia; species Protophormia terraenovae. The sequence continues at coordinate 77,314,918 of OX596077.1, forward strand.
TTCTTATATTTACAATTTTCTCCTCCGCCTTTTCATGTATTCCCGTCAAATTTCCTAAATTTCCATTTTCGTATTCTGACTCCTCGTCAGATACTTCTTCAATAGATGTTTGAGTTGTTGGCTGTGGTATAAGTTGACCATACTCAAACAATTGGGTCTCCTCATCGTCCAAAATCACAACTTGGCCATTCATAATTATAATATTATTTTGTTTTATGTATTGTTATTCAATTAAAAATGAACACTAATAAAATTATAATAAAAATCATACACTTTTATACTAAATTTTCTTTCATTTAAATATATTTTTTTAATAAAAAAAAAAATGAAAATTGATACAACATGAGAAACTGCAGTCAAACGACAGTAAGAATATAACTCGACGGAAATGAAATTTCCTTTTTTCTTGGATTTTTTTAAAAAATGTTTCGATTAGCACTTTTATAAAATTTAAAAAATTAAAGATTAATTTATTGTTGGTATATTTAAAAAAAAGAAAATAAAAAACAAATAAACCCTCCACCTAAATATGTATTGTTAATGTAATACAAAATAAAAAAAAATTTATATTAAAAACATTTTATTGAATAAAATTGTAGTTTATTTAATAATTTAAATTATAATTTAGTTCAAATATTGCAAGGCCATTTGATGACTGCCGACCTTTGTAAACAATTGTCCAATTTCAATCATTCATTTTAGTCAAGTATGGATCTTCCGTATTTAAAAATTTTGTAAATCGCTGCGGAAGATAAAACCATTTATTATTATCTAAATATGCCATGACTTTTGATCCATGTTGTGTTTCTTTCCAATCGAAATTTAAAATTTTGTATGGTTGATATAGAGGTATGTCGTCAATTTTTATATATTCGGGCTTAATACCCTGAGCCAATTTAATAATTTGTTCATACATCTAAAAACGAAACATTTAAAATAAAAAAATAAATAAATAATCAAAAGTGTTATCCAAAAGCGATAACTCACCATTTTGTTAAGTATACTTTGAAGTAACTTTTAGAGCAATGATTAAAAAATATATTCTGATATGTCTTTTTATAGCAATTAAAAATACTCTCTTCTCTTGAAAAAAAATCATAAATCAGATTCACTAGTTTTTACTCCAAAAAGTTTTTATAAAAATTGAGTGTTTTTCATATAATTCCAATTTACTCTCATTTTTATATTATTTTACTCTCATCATATTAACATAAATTTCACAATTCTGTTAACATAAATTTCATAATTGTCTTAACATGAATTTCACAATTCTCTTAACATAAATTTCATAATTGTCTTAACATAAATTTTACAATAATTTCCAAATATAACATTAGAACATAACCTTTCCCAACTAAATCAAACATATTTTTTCATCAAAGTCAAAAACCTTTTACAACAAAATAAAACATATTTTTCATCAAAGTCAAAAACCTTTTACAAGGTTATTTTATGCATATGAAAAAAAAACAAAAACAATTCTCAAGTTAAATTTTATATCCAAGTCATCACTTTTTAATTTCACCACAATTAAAAGCACAAAAATTACTCCCTACTATTTTATTTGAATGTACTTTAACATAATTACATACATATTACTTATTATACAATTTCCAATTTCATAAAATGCATTTGGCCGTGTTACAAAAATATTGTAGAATTTAATAAAAAGCATACTTGCCCCCACTTTATGTATCTGTCATCAAATGAAAAAAAATCATGCAATTTATGATATATTCTTAAAGAATAGAATTATCAATTTTTCCTACATATCTTTTACATATAAACGCCTTAAACTAGGCAATTAATTGTAATATGAGTTAAAAAGTTTGGTTGAAATCATTAAAAATTATGAGAATTATTAATTTTTCCCACATTTCTTATACATATAAACGCCTTAAACTAGGCAATGAAATGTAACATCAATTCAAACATTCGATTTTTGTACTTCTTTTTAAAATATTTGTAATGATGTTGGTTTTCAACTTCATAAAAGTATAAAAATATTCCAGTGAACATTTGCTTTCAAAAAGTTAATTAAACAATTAATTCTTTCAAACCCAAATGTCTATAACACTTTCCTCTAATATAACATTAAGAACAAATTATGCGTGACCTTACCCAACAAAATCAAACATATTTTTCATCAAAGTCAAAAACCTTTTACAAGGTTATTTTATGCATATGAAAAAAACAAAAACAATTTTCAAGTTAAATTGTATACTTTACAAAAACAAAAACAACCATATGAATAAACCAAACATACTCAAACTCTATTTATCCAAGTCATCAGTTTTTAATTTCATCACAATTAAAAGTGTAAAAAAATTGTCTCCATATTAATTCGTTTGTATGTACTTTAACATAATTACATACATATTATTATACAAAAATAAACAAAAAACAAAAATACACAAATAAATTCATTGGTTTCCAATTTCACCGCTTACACAAACAAATATTGTAGTATTTATTAAAAAAGCACACAATAAACAAACATACATACATATATTATTACAATATATTAAACACACAAAGGGGGGCGGGATCTCCCCCCTTTATATTTCTTCAGATTGATCAATAAAAAAATTTGCTATTTGCGAACCCTGACTTAAAATAATTTTTCAGTAATGATAAAAAAAAATTCTTGAAAAAACAAACCCCCTCCCCCCTCAAATGTTTTGGAGGCTACGCTCAGTTGTCCCAGAACCGACCCAAATACATTTTTTCCATAAACGATAAAAAAAATCAGCCCCCCCTCAAATGTTGTTGGAGCTACGCTAAATTGGCCCAGAACATACACAAATATACTACTGTGGCCAACTGTAGCAGCGTCCGTGCTGCAGCTACAGACTCTATCTAACAATATTCTGAAAGCCTAACTCTTCCTCTATGGATGTTCCTAGTTTCATCTAAATCTTTTATTACCATTTATTTTGCTTTTGGCCCCACTGTGCATTGTAACTTAAATTCTTTATAAGAGAAGAAATCTATTAATCAATTTTTTTTTTTTTTTTGCTTCACGTAACTTTTTTTTCTTTTAACCTTTATGTTTACAACCAAAAATGTATACGTATCCTTACAACCAAAATACCTGGATATGTCACACATTTTGTGTGCAAGTGTAAGGAATTTTATAATTTAAAATTTTTATTATCATTTGCTAGAAATATAACGTTTTTATTTAATACGAGCTGTTAACCCGTTACTTCGTTAGCGAAAATTTTTTTTAAAAACCATACTATAAAATAAATTTAAAATAGGATTTTCGAAAAGTACAAAAGGCATGTATGATAGGGTGCCAGTAAAGTACCAATTTTTTACATCTTTAACATTCGAAAGTTAAAATCTACCAAAGTATTCCTATTATTATTTTTTAGTATAGAGGAATGTGACTAATAGAGCTTGAGAATTATCATTCATAAATAACAATATCTCTTTAATATTAGAATAACGAAAAAGTATTTTAGAATAAGGAATTAAGTACCACAAAATCACTTTTAAGGATTCTGATTCACTTAGGACCTTGCATCTTCAATTTTATGTTTCTAGGATGTATATTAAAGAACATTCAAAAAGTATTGTTAGAAGATCGAAAAAGTACCACAAAATCCCTTCTTATGGATACTCACTAACTTAGGGCCACATAACTTTAACTTCATGTTTCGAGGCTAAAAATAATAGAAAATAAAAAAAAAAAAAAAAACACACATGACCTTTATTTCATGTTTCTAGGTTCATAATTATAGAAAATTCAAAAAGTACCACAAAGTTCCCTCTTTTGGATTCTCATTCACTTAGCATTACATGTCCTTAATATCATGTTTCTGGATTCATAATTATAGAAAATTCAAAAAGTACCATTTGAAGGACAAAAAAAGTACCACAAATCAAACATGGTGGATTCTCATTCATTTAGGACCATAAATCTTTAATTTCATGTTTCTAGGTTAAATATTACCGAAAATTCAAAAAGTACCATTGGAATAACAAAAAAGTACCACAAAGTCCACTATTATGGATTCTTATTCATTTAGGACCACATGTCCTTAATTTCATGTTTCTAAGTTCATAATTATAGAAAATTTAAAAAGTACCATTAGAGGAACGAAAAATTACCACAAAATCCCTTCTTATGAATTCGCACTCACTTAGGACTACATATCCCTAATTTCATGTTTCTAGGTTCATAATAATACAAAATTCAAAAAGTACCATTAGAAAAACGAAAAAGTACCACAAAGTCCGCCCTTGTGCATTCTTTCCAAAATCGGACCATGCGTATTTAATTTCATGTTTCTAGGTTAAATATTACAGAAAATGCAAAAAAGTACCAATAGAACTAGGAAAAAGTACCACAAAGTCCATCCTCTTGAATTCTTACCCACAGGACCATGTATCTTTAAGTACCATAAATTCTACTTGTATCTTTAAGTACCATAAATTCTACTCTTATCTACATTTTCTTAATTTCATGTTTCTATGTTAAATGTAATTGAAAATTCATTATTATTTGAATAAAATGTAGTTCCCGCCTTTACACCTTTTTTGGTACTTTTTTTGACCCATCTAAGTATTAAAAATTGTATTCCAATAAATTTCTAAATTGTAGTGGTATCCCGTATTAAAATACTCATATGAATATTTCAATAAATATAAAAAAATGTTTTATGAAAAAAGTACCAAAAATAGGTACGACTTTTACCCCTTAAACGTTTGAATTTCTAAAAAATACCAAATTTGTATTTCTCATTTTTTGATAAGTTATGAATACGACATAAATTTTATCTGTATGTTGATTGGTTTCAAAGATACATATGGTGCCAAAAAAGTACCAAAATACAGTTTTTACCCATTTTCTTCCTAAACACAGAAAAAAATTACGACAAGTCAATTGTTTTATTAATTACCAAATTCGTCAATACAATTATTTTTTTAATTAAAAAGGCACCAACAATCATATTTGTAAATTTAATAAAAGTTTTGTTACTTAAAATTGTTAACATTTGACAATATTTTTCAACAACGAATTTGTAATATTAAATAAAAATATGTTTAACAAGCAACGAACAAAATTTAACAATAGATTTGTCCCATTAAACAATTATGTTGTTAACATTAATTCAATTTTTTTCTCATATTAAAAATTTAATTTACTGACTTTTGATTAATTTTTAAATTAATGCATTTTTGCTTATTAATATTATGTTTTGCAAAAATTATTATAAATAAAGTAAATATTATATAAAGACGCTTTTAAAATTAACTTATAAAAATGAACTCCTTGTGTGTTTATGACTTCATTGCTACCAATGTACTTTAATAATAGTTCACTAATTTGTAATTATGTCCTTTCAATCTAAAAAAATGCACTGATTTTTTCTTGAATACACGTTTCTGAAAGTGAACTGTTTAGTGAACTGTTAGAAAAAAAAAAAATTGTAAATTTGATGTTCAATATTAATAATATGGTTACTTACTTTACTTGAAGACAGCTTCAATTCTTTAGCTATTGCTAATGTCCCGTACGTTTGTATTTTCTTAATTAATTTCCTTAATATATTTTAGGAATAATTATTTCATATTTTTAAATTTTTTTTGACACATATTTTTATTTTTTCAACAAGAAATTTAAATAAACAAAAAATGATTTCAAAATCAACTAGCAAAATTGTAAATATGACTACATACAATTGTATTAATAAAACAAATTGTTACTTTTTTGGTTTTATGCCAACAAAAATATTTTAATTACTTGGTAACTTCTGTAATTTTTTTCTGTGAAAACGGCCGATTTTCAAAAAAGTACCAGACACCTGTCCAATTATTTTTAAACGAATAACGATAACTATTCAACTTTTTTTGTATTATTATTAGTTTGCGAGTTATAAAGTTACCGATTTTACCCGTTTTTACCCTTTTTTACCCTCTAAACATTCGAATTTCCAAAAATCCCGTCTTAGTGCATATATATGGAGGGAGACCTACCTACGTTTGGTCTCTCTAGCTTCAGCCGTTTGGGCTGTGGGATGATGAATCAGTCAGTCAGTAACGTTACTCTTTTATATATACATATAGATTAACTGAATGATGCTAAAAGTTTAAGAAAAAATGTCTAAAAGTGTTTTTTTTTTTCCCATTCAAATAAAATCCTATCATTCAAAAGTATGACGATTTTATTTGTTCCACGTGTATTCGAATTCTAAATTGGTTTTCCAATTCATTTATTGATCTTTGTAAAGTACCTACAGATATTACTTATGCACAGTGGTCCCAAAACGAATTTTTTTGGAAATAATTCTGTAACTTTAGAACTGCTGGATGTATTTCAAATGAACAATCCTGAGGTGTATGCCATTTTGCACATAGATAGTCCTTATAATTCTCTACAAAAAATATGCTTACATGTGTGGGTTATCTCTTTCACTTTAAGAGATATTTCGACCAAAGTAAAATTTTGACCCATTTTTGGACATGTTTTTTTAAGTTTTTTGAACTTGGCGGGCTCAATTTGAGTCCTACAATTTTTCTAAAATATTCTCTGGATTCTGTACAGAATTATCTAAACCACCTGTGTGGTTAAGATAAAAAGTTATATTATTTTGAAGTAGAAAATTTGAAATAAATTGTGTTTTTTTTCAAAAAGGTGGTAACATTTTAAAATCCATTATTTTCCTCTGGACCATACATTTTTGTTCATGTTTTTAAAAGAATACTTAACATAAATGTATGCAAAACAAATCCGGGGGCAGTTCGGATAACAGTCTCCCCGCAAACTCTCAGAATTTCGTTAATTTTAATTTTTGTGTTTTTAGTTTTTTGTGTAGCACAAAAATGTCAAAGCTGATATTAAAATAAAATACCGTAGAAAGTTACCTACCTTTTATATTATCTAAAATTTCACAATGATAGATAGCTTAATTAATGTAGATTTTATTTAAGTTCAAATATTAAATTTTTTATTATTTTATTATTTTTTTTTTTAATCAATTCAATGAAAAAATTTAGTCGGAATACTTTGTTATTTATATATTATTATTTTGAATAGGGTGATCGATTATTCGACTTTTTGGAGAAACCGGTTTTCGAATAGTTCGAATAGTAGGTATTTTGAAAAAACCGGTTTCACTTTTTTAAATTCAGAAAAAAACGGTTAACCGGTTTTTTTACAGAAGTTAATATTTCTATCAAAATACTACATTTCTTAAAGAAAAATCAATAAATCTCTTTTATTTTTTGGAAATAACTATTAACCCATTAAGAACGAGAAAAAAAGATATGGTCGGTCAAGGCCGACAATAACCAACACCATTGTTTGAATCAAAATTCGGGGAGGGGTCTTTTTTTCTAGACCTGTGGAATTGTGGACCAGTACTATGGTCAATTATGGACCGATCTTCATGAAATTCCGCATACAGGTTTAAACGTATATGGATCTTAGATGTGCAAGAATTACTGCTGCATTTAAGGGATTTATGATCTTTAAACCCTTTTGGTAGGTTATTTGTATGGGGACTAGAGGAAATAATGGACCTATCATAACCAATTTCAATACGCTTCGTTCTTGGACTATAAGAAACCAAAATTGCGACCTGTATTTTGATTATAAGTTTTACATGAATGGACAGACGGACATCGTTAAATCGACTTAAAGCCGATTGGTACAAATGAAGGTGGGTCTTAGACCAATATTTTTGGGCGTTACAAACATCAGTACAAACGCATAATAGGCATGTAGGGCATAAAAATTGTAAGAAAATAATCATCAAAAATGATATTAACATTTACTTAGCATAAACAGAAACCATGGGTTAATATGAAGAAAGCAAGAATCAATTTTATTGAAAGGATTCTGCAGGTGAAACTCTTTTAAAACAAAATCTTTGAAAAACAATTTCTTCGCTGAATAAAAAAAACTAAACCATTTAAATTAGGTGCAAAAATATTACATTAAGGATAATTATTACTTAGTTATTTAATCTTAAACTATATTTTTAAGCCATTAAAAATCATACTTTATGAATATTAAAAAAATAATCATAAATTTCGATTCAAATATCAATATTTAGTGCATGGTTTTTGAAATAAAAAGGTATTTTTAAAACCGGTTTTTTGTGTTTAAAAAAACCGATCTATTCGACATTCGAAAATTTAGCATTTTGAAAAAACCGACGGCATATTGACTGAAAAACCCGGTTTAAAAACCGAGTCGATCACCCTAGTGCTGAAGCATTTATATACATAAGTGCACAGCAGTTTCAACGTGTTTTTTAAATAACTGTTTAATTTTTGAATCGTTCAATGTATTTCAATGAAATTTCACATAGTTATTACTGAGGTAATAACTGTTTTGGAGGAGCACAAGTTTCTAGGTGGTCTCGGGGCAGGGGGGAGTACCGCCGAAATGGGTCACCTCGGATATTATATAAGAAATAATTAAAAGAGTTCACCACTTTCGGTGGTTCTCCTCCTGCCCACAGACCAGCTGTAATCCTTCAAAGTATTTGGAAAATACCTCAATAATAACTATGTTAAATTTCATTGAAATATATTTATCCGTTCAAAAGTTACACAATATTATTTTAAACGTGTATTTCAACGTGTTTTTTTTAATAATAAAACGTAACTTTTGAACGGATAAATACATTTCAATGAAATTTTTTTTTTTTTTTTTTTTTTACGTTTTATTTATATATTGAATCTGTCTTATTTTAGACCTCACAATATGTATTAAAATCTTAAAAACTAAATTAAACACTACTCGATCTCTATCGAGATCATTGGTTATTCCATGGTCCTACTATTAACGGGGTGGAAAGTCGGCTCTGCGAAGCCTTGTAGCTGACTGAACTTCAGCAAGAGATCTTGCGAGTGGGTTGGGGTGAGTCTCTAGTTTAAGAATGTATTTTTCTCTGAGCTTCCTGAACTCGTCTCTTACAAGTGGTACCTCTAAATCCCTATGGATATTCTCATTTCTTATGTACCATGGCGCACCCGTCATGGTTCTAAGAATTTTTGATTGGGCCCTCTGTATAATATCAATGCTCGTATTACTAGCTGTTCCCCATAGTTGGATGCCGTATGTCCAAATTGGCTTTAAAACGGTTTTATACAGGATGACTTTATTGTCAAGGCTTAGTTTTGAATGACTATTAATTAACCAGTGAAGACTAGAAGCTTTTAACTTCATATGAAGTCTCTTGGCTTCTATATGACGACGCCAAGTAAGTCGCCTATCTAAGTGAATACCAAGGTATGTAACATGGTCTGACTGGGGTATATTTATATCATTAAGTGTAACTGGAGGACAATTTCCTCTTCTCAGGGTGAATGTAACATGATTACTTTTCACTTCATTTACACGAATACGCCAGTTTTTCAACCATGTCTCCACACGTCGGAGATAAATATCTAGTTGGCTAGATGCTATTTGTGGGTTTTCATGAGAACTGAGTATTGCAGTATCATCAGCAAATGTTGAAATAGTCAGTTCATCACATATAGGTAAATCAGAGGTGTAGATTAAATATAGGGTAGGTCCAAGAACACTTCCCTGTGGAACACCGGCTTTTATTTCAAATTCTTCTGTCACAAAGTCATTTAACTTTACCCTAAATATACGGTCAGATAGATAGGACTCCAGCAATTTGTGGGTACATGGTGGTAGTAAACATTTAATTTTATAGATTAGGCCCTTGTGCCAAACTTTGTCGAATGCTTGTGCGACATCTAAGAAAATAGCTGAACAATACTTCTTTAATTCGAAACATTTCCTTATCTCTCCAGTTAAACGATTCACTTGTTCTATGGTTCCGTGTTTTTCACGAAAACCAAACTGGTGAACTGGGACGATATTTTCATCGTTCAAGAATGGTAGAATTTTCTTTTGAAATACTTTTTCGAACAGCTTTGACAAGCAAGAGAGTAAACTAATGGGTCTATAAGAAGATGCTATTGTAGAATCCTTTCCTGGCTTTGGTATCATTTTAATCAGAGAAGTCTTCCAAATTTTTGGAAAGACTCCTAGTTTTAAGATCGCGTTGAAAATAATTGATAACACAATTATTGCCACATTCGGTAGTTTTTTAATCATTGATGGTGTTATTGAATCATATCCAGGTGATTTTCTAACATTTATATTTTCTTTAATGATTGTATCAATGTCCTCTGGGCTAACAACAATTATGTCATCATAATTTTGTGTAGTGTCAAGAGTCTCTCCCAATACAAAATCATTTGTTTGGGGATTGGGTTGAAAGACTGTGCTTAAGTAGCATGCAAATAAATTGGCCTTATCTTCTGCACTACGGGCCCAGGTACCGTCAGCCTTCCTTAAAGGACTTTGTGCCTCTACCGGTGGCTTAATATCCTTCGCTTCCTTCCAAATTGAATAATTGGTATGTTTATTATTCGTTAAGCTTTCAATATATTTTCTACTTTGGCGATCCTCTTCTAATTGAAGGCTTCTTTTTAACTTTTTGCTGGCTATGGACAGCCTCAGCTTTGCAGCTGGTGATCTAGTTTGTTGCCATTCTCTTCTGAATTTTCTTTTTTCACGGAGGAGTTTTTCAATTTCAGTATTGGAAGTAATCTTATCGTCTTTTATAAAATTTTGACTATTAGAATGTTCCATTGCTGACGTAAGTAATGACGTAAAGTCATTGACGCATTCATTAATATCTTCCTCACACTGAACATTTGGATTCGTGTGGATATGACTACTTATGTATTTTTTATATTTCAACCAATTTGTTCTATAGAATGTATTCGTAGTATAATTTCGTAAGTAAGTCCTTCCATAGTATGTTACTATTATAGGAGAATGATCAGAAGATAAATCATAAGAAATTTCAGTAGTTATTGAATTTCGGTTTATATTTTTAGATATGGCAAAGTCTATGAGGTCAGGAATTTTTCTAGGATCAGCCGGCCAGTACGTTGGATGTCCGGGAGACACGAAATCAATGCCATTTTTGCGATCAACTAGTACCTTATAAAGCTGTCTACCTCTAGGATTCATTAATCTTGAACCCCAGTACGTGTGTTTTGCATTATAATCGCCACATGCCAGAAAACGATCTCCTAGAGTATTAAAGAATTCTTCAAATTTTTCTTTAGTCATTGAAAATCTTGGTGGGCAATAAACCGAGCTTAGGGTTAAACCACCTGAGAAACATTCAAGGTGAATAGATGTTGCCTGCAAGTAATCTTTTGAGAATTCATCTAGGGCATAATGTCGTATTCGATTTCTAATTAGTATACCAGTACCACCATGTGCTTTTCCATCCGGATGATTAGTAGAATGAAATGAATAACCTGAAATATAAAAATTGTATCTGTTGGTGAGATGAGTCTCGGAGACTAACATCACATCAATATTTTGCTTCTTCATGAAGTATGAAATTTCCGTTTTATGTTGGTTTAAACCATTTGCATTCCAGAAACATACTCTCAAATAACTCATTTTCTCGTCAAGAGGATTTGAATCATTTGGTTCTGCGCTCTTAGAAGCTCTTGTATTGTGTTTTGCATGGATGACATAAAGTTTGACATATTTTGATTTAGAGAGCTAACTGTCTGCGTTAGAGTTTGCATTAAAGTTTCTAACCCTCCCGAGATTTGGGGGACATTAGGTTGTTGGTAATTCTTTCTTAAGACGTTGGCATAGGAAATATTTCCAGGATTGGCCATGCTCATTTGATTAATTGTCAAATTTGGCTTAACTGAAGCCATACCCTCATTACTATCGCCAACTCCAGAATTCATCTGATTAGTAACGGTATTAACAGGTGCTAGTTCGACAATTCCATTTCTTTTTAACTTTTGATTCTCTCTTAATCTTTTCAATAATTCCTTATACACTGGGCACCCGCGGTAATTGGCTGAATGATCGCCACCACAGTTGCCACATTTTCTTTTGAGACCTTTCTTCACAATATCACATTGTGAAGACGAGTGCAGATCTCCGCATGCTACACAAACCGTTCGTAGGGTGCAATAATTTTTAGTGTGACCGAACTCTTGACAGTTGCCGCATTGTACAGGCCCCTTTCTCTTAAGGGGTTCCTCTATAGTAACTCTGCGATTCAGTAGGTATCGCAAAGAATATATAGGATGCGTTTCATTCTTCTTTAGTTTTTCTTCGTTCGGCTCCAATTCAACTCTAAACATTGGTTGGGGAATTTTGTCTTTATTAAAAATATTTACCACTACTTTTATTTGATAGCCCAATTCTTCCAGGGCCTCCTTGATTTCAACTGGTTCAACACTGAAATTTAACATAGTTATTACTGAGGGGGTAAAGTTTCAGTTAGTTTTTAATCGATAGTATTTGTGCAAGTATTTAGTATCGTTGGAAAGGTTATTACTTGAAAAATAATAATATATAAATAATAAAGTATTCCAACTAAATTTTTTCATTGAATTGATCAAAAAACGAAAATTTTTTGTATTTAGTGTTATTTAAAAAAAAAAAATAGGAGACTGTTACCCGAACTGCCCACGGATTTGTTTTGCATGCATTTATGTTAAGTATTTTTTAGGGGGGACTGGGGCAGCTTCGGCTTTGGGGTAGCTTCGGCAATGACGTTTTCGATATAAAGCAACCATTTTGCATCACTAACTATTTAAATGTGTCAAAAAGCTTAATAAATAACTCACACGAAGTTTGTAATCTCTATCTTACCAACTGACTTAGAAGCAAGTGTTTTAATATTTTTGTAAGTGTTTTTGTAATATTTTGACTCTAATTTTTAAGTATTTTGTATTTGAAAATTTTAAATATTTAAAACAGAGTTTACAAAGTAACATTAAGAATTGTGCTATTTTCCTAAAAAAATAAATAAAAGCCAAATCTTTGTTGGAGATTTAAAGAAAAAAAGAAAAGAGTGTAAGTAGTGCTTTCGCGGTAGATTCGGCGTTTTAAATCGGGGAACATTCGGCATAGGTTGAATGTATGATGTTTTGCGTGGTGTTAAGACTCCAACGTCCGCCGGTAGAAATTACAATATTAAACGCCAAACAATTGAATCGCACTTAAAAAAACGAGATAGCTATTTAATAAGCAATATTATTGTGTTTCGTTTTAAGGGTTAAAGAAATAAGTTTATTTTTCATTTTTCATTATAGGTATGTAATTCATTCAATGACCTTTGTAAAGTACTTGCAGATTTCACTCATTAAAATTATTCCTATATGCAATTTTTTTAAATTTTTATGCTTATCTGCTAATTACACTGGTCGACAAAAACTCCTCCCCCAAAGACAAATAGTTGAACTTGATGCATTTTGATGTGCTAAACACGAATCTGCTTTCAGTTTTTTTCCATCAGGTCTGGATTTATTTTTAGGGGCGTGTCTAATATTTCGCCTATACTAAGGCCATTACTCTACTATATTTCCTCATAACTCAAGAACTGTCTGTACGATTGACATAAGTGATACGCCAAAAGATGCGTATTAAAAATATCTTCAAATCACCTACATTTTTATGTGCTCAATAGTTTCGAAGCTATTTGGAAATAAGTGTTAAAAAAACAATTTTTTTCAAGTAAAATTTTAGATTTTTTGTTACTAAAATTTCGTTTAATAAATGAAAACATCGATATCAGTTTATCATTTTTATCTTAAAGCTGGTAATGCTGCGAATAAAATAAGGCATGAATCTTCAAAATTGATGCACAAATCTTGGTTCTATTCACAGTTAAGTAAAAATACCCATGTTACATACAATTGAGTAGAAATACAGTTCTGGGCAAAAAAAAAATTATATTTTTTCTTGAAACGGAAATAAATGGACTAAGTGGATTTTGACGAGTTAAACAAGAATCTGCATTCACTTTTTTTTTTTATCATATACTGATTTTTTTTTATGGGCATGACTAATGTAGTGTGCTCTTTCATTACACAAAACATTAAACACACACGCCACGCACTGCAAACATAAACATAAATCGATCAAGCTGCACTTGAATGAAATGTGTTTGAGTGATATTGATAAAGTCACTCAATTCCCCAGTTTGAAGACAATATGATTGGTCAATTCTTCAAGTTGCGACTGTCGAAATTATTGTAAGTACATGTATGGAATTGGATTAAGCAAGATAGAATGTAAATTAAAGTAAGTTAGAATAGTATAGAATATATGTAAATTTTTGTGTAAAAAGAGCCCTTTGGCCACAAATAAACCAGATTCAGATGAAGACTCAAATCGGCAACAACTTTGCCTTAGTTTTTATCCAAAATCTCCTTTTGCCCTTACTAAGGTAAGATCGGAAATTGCTGTAGCGTAACCAACGGCAAACACTGCCGGTTACAAAAAACCTTTTTTTTTATAGATATATTCCTTAGATGGAAGAGTATATACCGACCGTTACGAAAAAAGATATCCCGAAATACGTGCCCGCAAAATTAGGTCCCAAAAAACTAACCATAGAAGACTACAATAGGAGGCAAAGAAGATTGCTGGACGATAAATTGTAGACATCAAAATAAAGAAGAAAAGAGGTGGACGTCTAGTGAGACTAAGAAGGAAATTAGCCGAAAATCTAAGAAAAGAAAAAGACGAGCAAAACCCAATTCCATGGGAGAGAACTCAAGAAATCTGGGTGGAAGTTGATAAATTAAAAAAAGAAATAATAAAAAAATTAATAATAATAGTTGGAATTATTGTATTCACTATACATAGAATCAATAAACATTTTAAGGACTATGTGTGGAAAAGGGTGGTTAATATTAATAATAACCCTGTTAATAGTAATGCTATAACAGAGGTATAAAAATAAATTTTATATAAAAAAAAAAACAAAGAATATATATAAAAAAAATAAAAAAATAAATAAAAAATAGTATGTAATAATAAAAATATTATTTATGAAATAAAATAAAAATTATATATGGAGGAATTTGTGAAAAGATTAAAAGAAATTTGGGCAAATTTAAAGAAAAGTCCCAATAGAAAATATAAAGAAAAATTAGATATTATAGAAAATATTAAAGAAGGTTTTCAGACAGCATTAGAAATAAAGGGTGACACTGAGAATACAGTTGCACTGAAGATAGAATTTAATAATTTATATAAAACAATAATAGAATTTTTGAACAAGGCTCAAATGCAAGAAGATAAAGAATCCATCATGGCAACATTTAGTTTAGAAACAACTTCCAAAACTCTCCCATTATTCTCAGGAAATTTCAACGAACTGGAATGTTTTATGGTGACAGTTGACCTCATATATAAGACTTTATCGGAAATAGCTAAAAAGGATTTCCTTCAGTACGTTTTCCATGCTAAACTAACTTCAAATGTTAGAACGGCTATTGGTGTTATTGCTGAGACTTTTTTTTAAGAATGCATTACAGCAAAGATACAGAAGTAGCAAAACAATTCCACAACTACAGGATAGGTTAAACAATTTGTACAGGGACAGATTGACTGATATAATAGTTAACCTTAATAAATTAGGAATTGAAGAGTTAGGAAATGATGCCACAGAACCGGAGAAAAATGTCATAATTACCCTGAATAATAAATTAGCACTTTAATCATTTAAAAGAGGCATAAATGACAATATGAAAACAGCAATTTTTGCTGCACGTCCCAAAAATCTTCAAGAAGCAACAGAACTTTCTCTTGAATTCGAAAATGAGCAAAAAGCAAACCCAAGCTCTATTATGCATTTTGAAAGAGGTTATAGGCAAACCAATAACTTCAGACCAAATAGACAAAATTTTAATAATAACAATTATTGGTCTAATAGTAATAATAATTATAGACCAATTAAAAACAATTACAGACAGAATAACAACAATTGTAGACCAAATAACAACAATTTCAGACAAAACAATAATTTCAAGACAAGTAACAATAACGCTGGAAACAACAGTTTTAGGTTAAATAATAACAGTAACACAAATGTTAGGAACAACAATTTTAACAACAGAAATAACAGTTATACAAATAGGAATAATAATAACAACAATAACAGAGACAGAAGATATATACGTACAATAAACGACACGGGAAACATGGAAGGCTCGGAGTACAAGAATATTCCGGAAATCCAAAATTAAAGATTTTTAAATTAACTGAAAATAATACAAATTTCATTACTGTCGCATACAAAAATAAAAAATTAACATTTCTTGTCGACACAGGTGCCGACATATCACTATGCCGTATGAACAAATATTTCGAAAATTAAGAATATTATCAGTAGTATATTTATATAGGTTCTGGCTCACAGTGGGTCGGTTCGCGTACTTTTTCAGTCAAAAAAGTATAAAGAGGAATTTTTTATTAAATACAACAATATTTTTTGTGTAAACGGTGAAATTGGAAACCAATGAATTTATTTGTGTATTTTTGTGTTTTTTGTATAATAATATGTATGTAATTATGTTAAAGTAAATGAAATGGAAAAAATGTGTTTGGGTCGGTTCTCGATCACAATAGGCGTGTTCGCGTACTTTTTCAGTCAAAAAAGTATAAAGAGGAATTTTTTTATTTAATACTACAATATTTGTTTGTGTAAACGGGTAAATGCATTTTATGAAATTGGAAACCAATGAATTTATTTTTGTCAACATTTCTTGTTTTTTTGTATAATAATATGTATGTAATTATGTTAAAGTACATACAAACGAATTAATATGGAGACAATTTTTTTTACACTTTTAATTGTGATGAAATTAAAAACTGATGACTTGGATAAATAGTGTTTGAGTATGTTTGGTTTATTCATATGGTTATTTTTGTTTTTGTAAAGTGTAAAATTTAACTAGAGAATTGTTTTTTTTTTTTTTTTTCATATGCATAAAATAACCTTGTAAAAGGTTTTTGACTTTGATGAAAAATATGTTTTATTTTCTTGGGAAAGGTTATGTATAATTTGTTCTAATGTGATATTAGGAAATTATTGTGAAATTTATGTTGAGAATTGTGAAATTTATGTTGAGAATTGTGAAATTTATGTTAAGAGAATTGTGAAATTTATGTTAAGAGAATTGTGAAATTCATGTTAAGAGAATTGTGAAATTTATGTTACGAGAATTGTTAAATTTATGTTATGATTTCAAAATGAGAGTAAATTTGAATTATATAAAAACACTCAATTTACATTAAAACTTTTCGGAGTAAAAAATAAATTAATTATTTTTCATATATAATATTAATCTCTAAAGTAAAATTGTTTAATCAGTTATCAAACTTTTTAAAAGGAGAATAAAATGAATTCAAATAAAATTACAAACGCCAATATTGTGGCTGCTTTCAATAAATTAAAGACAAGGCCATATCTAGCAATAAAGGATTTACTCCCCTCAAAGTCATATAAAGTTTTAGCTATGTTCCGTCATAAAAACAAATATGGAAATGTGGTGATTGCAGAGCTTGAGGAGGGAATGTTATATCTTCCCAAACGATATAATAATTTGGAAGATAATATAATAGATGGAGTTTACAGCAAACAATTTATATTAAGAAGAAAGTTAGAAAATGACTCAAATATTTTGGAATTGGAAGAGGCAGCCAGTGAAAATTCTACAGGAGGAGACGAAGTGGGAGAGTTTCTCATTCCAAATTCTCAATTTTTCAGTTGGGAAAATACTAAAATACCTAGAAATTATTAATTGATAACATTTTTAAACTTTATATAGGTATCGTTGTTTTGAAAATTTTAAATATTTGTTAAGAAATAGCTCTACAATAAAGATGTCATATATAAAAATTCAAAAATTTTTTGAAGATTTTGATGGTTTAATTTTTTTGGAACATCAAAGAATACTGGATGAGTATTTTGAACTTCTGAATAAGACTGGGAATTATAATGAGGAGCCAATACTATCTAAATACGGATTACACTTTAAAAGTTGCTCATGGTCGAATAATAATGCAACCATGGGTCCTGATACATGCTGTTGTGGGAGACATAAAAAACTCAAATCTAAAGTAGATAATTTTATAATGAGATATTATTTATTATCAGAACGTTTAAAATAAGTAAAAAGGAAAATTAATTTTAATTAATAAAGTATGTATAGTTATTAATTTTATAGTAAATTTTGAAAAAAGTAATAAAAGTTATACCAAGAATAAAATTTGTGTGTTTTTTTATTTTATTTTTTTTTTATATTTTTAATTTGATATATGATTTTAGTAATTACTTGACATTCACGAAAAACAAAGACAGAATTATGAATGCTTCGAACAATATTGCTAAATATTGAAAAAGAAACTTGGAGTAACAACAACATAAAATATATATTTTTAAATCTTTTTTATTTATTTATTTCTATAAAACAAATAAAAGTATCTATATAAACTTAAAACTAACATATCATTTTCATGTAAATTAAAATAATTAAAAATACTTAAAATCTGTTTAAAAGCTAAATTTTTACATCTTAAATAAATAAAAATACAGCAATAAACTCCGCATAATATGGATGATTCACTTTGGATTCGTGTTGTATTATAGATAAATGATTTAGAATTTCGATTTAGAAATGATATAAATGGTTTTATTGGAGGTAGACTTGCAGAGCAAAAAAATTCAGCTGGTTTATTTTCAGGGAAATAAAAAGCAACCCAATGTTGTCCGGGTTTATAAGATGGATCAGTGTTGGCGATATAAAATGAAGGTTTTGCAACAGGTGCTTTGGGTAACTTATTACTTGCAAAAACTCCTTTAAATTTTCTTTTAGTGTAATTATTTGAATTTAAAGTATTTATAATATTGGTTGAATTCATAGTGTTTGTATAATATTGCGAGATTTATCAATTTCTATTATACTATCAAATTCACAATATACTAAGCAGGTAATTGCCTCTATAATTGGTTTTCCTTGTCCTTCTATTCGAATGGTTCCTTGATTTATTAAATTTCCACAATTTGAATTATTATTGTGATCAGGAGTTAAATCAAAAGCTAATAAAAAATATCCGCTATCAAAAAGTTCTTTTGTAATTTGATGTCCTTTATCAAAATGATGGATTCCTGTGCCTTTAAATAGTGTTTGATAGCCACGAGTGCTTAATATTCCTCCATTATTATAGTTAAATTCTATTGGTTGTGCTGGAAATTGTACTCCATTAACAACCAAATTAAATCTTTGTAAATTAAAATGTTGAAAGTTATATGGATTTTCTTTTCTATCTCCAGTATAAGCTTTGTTAGACACCATTCAAAAAATTAAGAAGTTTGGTAGTTGTCCAAGTATAACATTATCTAGAGTTAACGAATGATTTCCTGGATGTAAAGTGAAGGTCTTAATTTCTACTCTCTTATATGGGTAAATTGCATTTTTGCTTTGTAATACATTATGATGTGCCATTAATATATTGTTATTGATAGTAAGATGATTTATGTATAAATTGGCTTCATGTATTTTTACATGAGATTCATTTTTATCTCCATTTTCTAAAATATAAAATTCTGGCTTTTCCAAGTTCAATGTAACCTTAAGATCGACATTGTTAAGTAAGTATTTTTGTTGATTAAATACATCTACATGAAGTTTTCCAAAAAGCTATACTTTTTTTCCATCCTTGAATAATTTTTTTCTTTTATCTAATCCGGGATTTTCTTTATCGATTAATGAATTAATTTTATTAACATCAGTAGCCCAACCACATGATTCAAGATGGGTAGATCTAGCATCATTGCCATAGTTGAGTAATGTTTCCATATATGCTCTATAGTGATAGTTGTTGTCAGGTTGAGAGACATTTTTATTGTTAAAATGAACTGTACAATTCCTAAATATGGAATGCAACAAGTTATTAACAACACCTCCAGTTCCTTTGAATTCAAGTACTAGTCTGAGATAAATACTATTAAGGTCTCTATATGTTTCACCATTTCCTAATGATACAAATTCAATAGTACTAGAATTATCCAATGAAGCAATTGGATTGTAGCATATTTCTTCTGTTTTAATTACACTAGTTTGAATTGGTGGAGATTCGAATAAATCCAATTCACTCTCACTGGTTTTGTACCAATTTCCTCTAAAATTTCCTTTCCAATATCTAATGATTTATTTTTTAAATAGTTTAACCCCGTCTTCAAGAATGGCTTTAGATGCGAGAATAAAGATGAAAATGGTGATCCAATACCACGTCCATATTGCACAAATCTTGGTGTATGATATATTTCACCAATATTTTGGACATTATTTCCAGACTGATTATTATAATAATTTGTATACAACACATCCATGGTTATAATAAAAATGATTTATCATTTTACTAAACAATCATTTTATACATTTCTTAAAGTGTAAAGAACAATAAACTGGTATTAATTCATTCAAATTTATTGTTTGTCCTTCATCATTTCTAAGCATTATAGATATATCATTAATGTTATAAGATTCAATAGGAAAGTATTCTATTCTATTGAAATGAATATAGTTTTTTAACGATGATATTGAAAATATTTTTAAACATTTAATTTTTTTATTCCCTACATGACGAGGTTTAATTATATCAGTGTAAATAAATATAATTTAATTTATATCCAGTGAAGATGATTTAATAAAATAATGAGCCATATTATCTGAAAGTGCATTTAAAGATTTTTGCAAAATGTGGTTTGTTGATGTTCAAATGGCATCTTTTTCAACGCTTTCCAATTCTGTTCTGCTAGTATGAGGAACAAATTCCTTGTTAGATTTATCTATATGTTTATTATATTTTTCTGTTGCTAAATTTGTTTCTGAGGTATCTTCATTTAACTTATTTAACGTTTTATTTGTTGAATCTTTTTTTTCCATTAATACATTAGTTTGAGGAGTCTCATTTAATCTATTGAAAAGAGTTGTTGTTTTATTAGTCATTCTAGATTTTGTGAACATCGGTCCATCAGACGTTTCTAAAAGTTCTTGAAATTTTAATTTAATCTCATCATATTCACTATTTGTACTCCTTTTGGGTAACTTTGTAAGTCCATTTTCCGTAGATTGTACATCGCCATTTGAAATGTTTTGTTTTTTACGTTTGACAATATTTTCATTATTCCTAATTTGTTTATCCATTAACAAAAATGAAATATCTGACAATCCAACTACCCAATTTTCATCCAAGTTGAGAAACTGTGCTAGTAAATTTGTAAAAGTGTTTGGAGTGTTTTTATAAATATCTTTTGAATTATTACTTAATAAAGTAACATAAATATTTTCTTCTTGTATACTTGAAGACATCTTTAAAAGAAGTGATTAATATAGTATGTTGCTTGTTATACATATATTATTTACTACTAATATCGTTCTGATGAATCCATGAATTATATTCTTTTCCGAAACCAAGCCATTTTACAAATAGTTTTTCTCCATTTCGCTTTAAAATTTTTTCTATCAAAAAAATTTTTGGAGCTTTTGTTTTTAACAATTCCTCCTCATAAAATCCACCCTTAATTATATTTCCATTAAAATCTGCAAGTTGATAGGTTATGGGATTGGTTACGTAAATTTTATTTATTTTAAAAACCTCTGTAGACCAATTAGGTGTATATCCTTTCTCAAAATGATTTTTGTATTTACTAATGCGAACTAAATCATTTATTTTATATTTTCCTCCTCTGAAAACCTTTAAATTACTGTATACAGTATTAAGAAGCTTCTGTTCATTTTTCTTATTAACTGAATTGGGTGTAGTTTTTATTGAGCGATGATATGTAGAATTATACTCCTTCAATAATTTACCTAATATATCTATCCATTTATAATTTCCCTGCATACTAAATTGTTTCCACATTTTATTTTTTAAAGTTCTATTAAAACGTTCAACTATTGATGCCTTCATACTTGAAAAAGTGTGGTAATGGTTAATTTTATATTCTTTCATAAGAGTTTTAAAGTAGATATTATAAAATTCTTTTCCTTGATCAGAATAGATATTTTTGGGAGATTTTCCTTTGTTTAACTTTATAATTTCTTTTAATGCTTTCGAAATTTCTATTCCTGTTTTATTTTTTAATGGTATTGCATATGCATATTTTGAAAATACATCAATTACAGTAAGCATATATTTAAAACCTTTATTAAATTTTGCATACGGTATCATTTCCACTAGGTCAATCTGCCATGTATCTAAAATTCCTTTTTGAATAAATCTTCTGCGCTGAAAGTTCTTTCTCGTGTGTGTGAACTTTTTACTAAGGGATCTCATCATAGAAATTTAGCTGTGATTTTAGTAACACAAAACATTTTTCATAAAGGTGCTTATTCAAGAGATATTTCTTTAAACTCTAAATATATAGTTATGTTTAAAAATCCTAGGGATAAGTTACAATTTCAATATTTAGCTCGCCAAGTATACCCAGAAAACTCAAAAGCTCTGGTGGATGTATATAATAACTGTACACAACAAGCTCATGGTTATTTATTAATAGATCTTACTCAACAAATACACAACGCATTAAGATTCAGAACGGATATTTTCAATAAAAGTCACTATATAATATTTGCAAATATAAACAATGACCTCAAACCTAAAACTTTTGAAGGAGAACAAACATATTCTTTATGTTCTTAAGAAAGCAGATCCCAAACTACGAAATGCAATACTTAAACATGTGGATGATGTTGTTATTAAAACTATAAATGAAATACTTTTCAATATAATTAATAAGAACCATAAAATCAATAAATCAGTTCTTGACAAAATAAAACCATATAAAAACACAATTAGAAAAGTTTGTTCACCAGAAACCTCAGTGAAACAAAAGAGAAAACATCTAATTCAAAAAGGAGGATTTCTACCAATTATTATTTCATCAGTTTTAAGTGGAGTTATTGGAAAAATTTTAGAAAATGTCAAATAATTTATCCAAATTAATAGTTCTTAATCCATCAAGTTACGATAAATTTAGTCAAATATTCTGATTCTAATTTTCTACATCGAAAATTGTTGCCAATATATGGTTCACACACACTAAAAGATATCAACAAATGGTATTATATTAAACAAGAACTAGCAAAATACTTAATTGGAACCCAAAAGACATCTTCTCATCAAACTAAAAGTTCTATATTGAATAATCTACGTGATAATGAAACACAAACAAGAAAAATATATAAGAAACATATTGAAACTCAAACAATGCAACCAGAGTCAAATAGTATAGGTACACAATCTAATATAAATTTACCTGAGGATATTTATACTAACGATAATTATGATGAAATTGATATGGATACAACAGTACAAAAACTTAATCCTAGTTCAGCATCTTCAGTTGCTAAACGACTTAAACATTTTTCAAATAATGGAACACCGAAAATAAGAATATTGTCAAAGGAAGAAAAACATAAAAAATTGAAGCAATCAACTTTACCATATCAGTATTCTCCTCGAGTAACTAGAAATCGTAAAAAATTAGATTATGAAGCTGAAAATGTACAATGGCAAAATATTTAGAAATAAAACACATTTAATTCTTAAAAAAAAAAAAATACTTTTGTTTTATTATTTATAAAAATATTAATATAATATTATTAATATTAATATAATATTAATAAAACTATTTTGAACTAAACTTATATTTAACAATATTATAAAGTTTATAAATTAATATTCTATTTCCATTAAACAATCATCCCAACCGTCATCATTCATAAAATTATCAATATAATTTTTATTTACATATTCTAATTCGTTAACATTCATTTGACAGTTATCTTCATTATTATTATTTAAAGCAAAGTGACCACAAGCTAGGGTATTAACATTATTATCACATATAAATCTCTTATTGTCTAAATAACTTAAAGATATCTTATTTATAAGGGAAGTATATACAGTATGTAGCTTTGATTTAAAAATATACATATTTCTATGATAAACTTTTTTATTATATAGAGAATTTTTATAATATGAAAGACTTAGATTTTTAGTTACATTGCTTTTAACACCCTTAGCCTTTTTTGTTTCTTTCATATCTTCAGTTACAAATGAATACATTTTTGCTCTCAATCCGACAAATTCCTTCATAATTTTTACCATATTTTCATCTTTCATCATACCTAGGACTTTTTTATTCTTTTGTGGTATGCCAAATTGATTATTTATATCATATTCTGATGTGTCAAACTTAATATCAATATCGTTTATAATGTCTTTATAAAAGTCTTCAGTTTCTATTGTATATATAAAAGAGTCCGTGTCCATGTAATTAAGGTCAACTTTATTTTTGTATTTGGGAAGCATATAGTCATAATGAAAATCATACATCTTCCATTTCGAAAGTTCTAAAATGGTAAAGCCTACATAAATTGGTTTATTATAGTATGAATAACTTTTATTAAGTTCAACTACTATCATATCTTCATTAAATATATTGTACGAATTAAACTCAGGCTTTGCAATGAGAGCACGTGCTCCAAATCTTTCCCATTTATTCACAATTTTAATGTCCTTACGCTTGTCCACGTTTTCCATAGTTTTTCCAAAAACGGCGTTGTTTAGTAATTTAAAAAAAGCTTTTTCAAATGCATTTTTTGCATTTGTTCTATGGAGTGTATTCAATGAAATATACTTTTTTAACCAATCAGATTGTCTAAATTTTAATATTCTATGAATTTTTTTCAGTTTTAAACCATGTTTTAGGCATTGTTGTAAATTTTTATAATGAATAACATACTTATCATGCAAATCAACAATTAATTTAGATTCTTTTGATTCTGGAGGTTTTTTATTTTCACAGCAAAATGGTAGATTATTATGAGTTTCATGAAGTTCCTTTGGATATATTAAATCAACTTCTAATATATACCCATAATTAGAATCATGTGGAATTGAGTCCAATGAAAAGCTATCAATATCTTCAACCCACTCAAAATCACCCTCAGGCAAAGCTTCTGACATTGCCCAACCATATAAGTTATTTGCATCTAAGTACATTAAATACTTCGATGGTAATTCACTGTTATAATCAGACAAATACTTATGATTCGCAACTGAATGTCTATTGGAACATTGCACTATCCCTCCTCTAGTTCCCTTTTGAATAAATGAAATCATATCTAAATCAGTTAGTAAATCTAATTTAATATTTGTTATTTTTAGCATTGCATCCCATGAAAGTCCTGGAGCTGTATAATAGTGACACGGATCTAAATTGTAAATATTTTTACAAACTAGCCTAAAGTTTTCAAAAACATCTGTTAGTAATAAAACATCTGTTTTTAAATAAAGCATTAAATAATCTTCTAAAGTTTTGCAATTAAAAATTCTCCAGACATTTTTTGCATGAGTATAATCTTCTACTGAACATTCTGTATCTGTTAATTTATTATAAAAATCTTCAATATTAGGTAAATTAGTTTCCTTAAGTTTTACAACTGAATTTAAATAATTATATGGAAAGACACCTTTCCTTATGAGTAAATTAAACTTATTTTCATCACTATACATTGATTTTACTGTTTTTAAATAATTTTTGGTTAAATTTTTTACTAAACTGTCCAAACTAGATGACATAAATCTATATGAATCAAGAAATCTAATTTCAATATTATTTCCATTATCAGCCTTAATGGTTTTTGAAAGTGATATATATAATTCCTTATTTAGAGGAATTATATTAATTTGGCCATCATTAATTTGATTGAGTTCTTTTACAAATAAATGGCAATCATAAGCTGAGAAATTGTGGAAAAACACTGGGAAAAATTTAGGAATTTTAATTACATTAATATTACAAGAATTATGTGCCGGTCCTCTATATTTACCACTTAAATGACAGTGGTCTCTAACTTTTGTCTCATCGATAATAGTTTTCGAGCAAATATGGCATTTATCATTAGTAGCAAAATCAATTTGTTCTTCTTCGGTTAAGGATGTCATTGGCTTAACTTTTGATAAAAAATTTGCACTCTGAATCTGCGTATATAACAAATGGTACATCTATCTTATTATTATAGTTCTTAAATTCTAAAATTGACTTATCTGTATCGGGAACATAAGCAACCTTCTTTTTGCAATCTCTCTGATGCTTTTCAAATTTGTCAATGTTGGAAAAATGCTGTAAACAGTATTCACATAGACTAACCGATTTTTCAAATTTTGTCAACTGTGATCTAGACAATCTGTAAAAATGAATATATTTATAAATAATCATTATTTAAATAAAACTAATAATAAAAAAACTTTCGAAATTTTTTTACTTACCTTGAAATACTTTTGATCCAAACATAATGTGATATGATGTTATCTCCTATATTTTTTTGTATAAATAGAAGGTTAATATGTTTTGCTTTTTTACTTTTTGTTTTGTAGTAAGGCCCAACAATTAAATCCATTGCAGAATCATACCCAAAAACGTTAATACTTATATTTGGATTGTTATTTTCAAAAATTTGTATATCACTGATTTTGAGGGGGAAGCATAACCCCTTAAAATTTAAATAGTAGCTATTTATACTAATAATTTCTTCCGAAATGTTTACTTTATAGGAAGAAGTGCGATCCGAATTCTTTTTTAAATCAGCAATGGCTGAAATTATGGTCCATTTGAAACAGAACTCGTCTTTATTTTGTACATTAATACACGCTTTTTTCAATTTCAATTTCATTGGGAGTGGTATATATGAAGAGCCTTTTAGTGGTTGGTATTTACTCAAATTCATTTCGAGTTTAATCAATTGAATAAGAGTCCAACCACTGTCCCTTTCCTGGAACTCTTCCATCTGCTTTATAATAATTTGTGTTTTATTTTTATATATATTATCAAACTCTGTTAAATTTAAAATTTCCACCATTTTAGTTTGGAAATATTTCACTTCTATTGGAGTATTTCCTAAATCGTCTATGTTAGGTTTGGCATACAAGGCATCAATCTCTATATTTAACTTTAGAGCATCATGTATTTTTAAAAAGCTAGCAAGTTATTCCTTTAATGCTCCATATGACTTCTTCATAAACGTCTCTGGTATGAGACATTCTTCTTTTAAATTATCAATTGCAAGAGTTGCCACTCTTTTTTTAAATGCACTTTTTACTATTTTTACTTCAGCTCCTGTTGATGTTTTAATATTTGATGTTGATGCATGAGTTCTCTCATGCATTTTAAAATTTTTAGCATCAGCAAACATTTTTTTGCATTCTGAACATTTATAGTAAACCATTTTGTTTAATGTTATTTTAATTTAATAAGATAATCACACACAAATTAATTTTTTACAATGAAGTACTGAAGGATTTATACACTTTTATTAATTTTAAATACAAAAATATTGTTCTTATTTCACTTTAAAACACAAAATAATTTAATTTCAAGACAAAAGTTTGTTAATATGTATATGTTGGTATTAACTCTTTCAAAGATGTATAATACACTGACTGTTGACTAATGATTTAATCAATTTATATAATTTAAAATATTTTAAAAATGCTTACTATTGCATTTTTTAATAAAAATAAAAATTTATACAACATGAGAAACTGCAGCAGAACGACAGTAATCAATCGAGCATAGAGGAAACGCATGCTTGTTCAAGGCTAAATTCAACGGAAATGTAATTTCCTTTTTTTCTTGGATTTTTTCAAAATCATACATCTAAAAACGAAACATTTAAAATAAAAAAAAAAAAAATAAATATTTAAAAGTATTATCCAAAAACGGTAACTCACCATTTTGTTAAGTACACGTTAAAGTAACTTTTAGAGAAATGATAAAAATATAATTTGATATGTCTTTTTATATCAATTAAGAAAATACTCCTTCATCTTCAAATATATATAAAACAGATTACTCCGAAAAGTTTTAATGTAAATTGAGTGTTTTTTATATAATTCAAATTTACTCTCATTTTGAAATCATAACATAAATTTAACAATTCTCTTAACATTAATTTCATAATAATTTCCTAATATCACATTAGAACAAATTATACATAACCTTTCCCAAGAAAATAAAACATATTTTTCATCAAAGTCAAAAACCTTTTACAAGGTTATTTTATGCATATGAAAAAAAAAAAAAAACAATTCTCAAGTTAAATTTTACACTTTACAAAAACAAAAATAACCATATGAATAAACCAAACATACTCAAACACTATTTATCCAAGTCATCAGTTTTTAATTTCATCACAATTAAAAGTGTAAAAAAAATTGTCTCCATATTAACATAATTACATACATATTATTATACAAAAAACAAGAAATGTTGACAAAAATAAATTCATTGGTTTCCAATTTCATAAAATGCATTTAGCCGTTTACACAAACAAATATTGTAGTATTAAATAAAAAAATTCCTCTTTATACTTTTTTGACTGAAAAAGTACGCGAACACGCCTATTGTGATCGAGAACCGACCCAAACACATTTTTTCCATTTCATTTACTTTAACATAATTACACACATATTATTATACAAAAAAAAAAAAAAAAAAAAAAATACACAAATAAATTCATTGGTTTCCAATTTCACCGTTTACACAAAAAATATTGTTGTATTTAATAAAAAATTCCTCTTTATACTTTTTTGACTGAAAAAGTACGCGAACCGACCCACTGTGAGCCAGAACCTATATAAATATACTACTATTATCCAGAAGAAAGATGTAGAATAATATATACACCATTGTGATCGTTATGTGCTCGACTTTCTTATAGTACTATGCTTTTGAAATTTTTGATTTTTATTTTTTCGAGCAGAAATAAAAGTTATTTTTTGATTTTTATTTTTTCGAGCAGAAATAAAAGTTATTTTTTGATTTTTATTTTTTTGAGCAGAAATAAAAGTTATTTTTTGATTTTTATTTTTTTGAGCAAAAATAAAAATTATTTTTTGATTTTGATTTTTTCGAGCAGGAATAAAAGTTATTTTTTGATTTTTATTTTTTCGAGCAGAAATAAAAGTTATTTTTTGATTTTTATTTTTTCGAACAGAAATAAAAGTTATTTTTTGATTTTAATTTTTTCGAGCAGAAATAAAAGTTATTTTTTGATTTTTATTTTTTCGAGCAGAAATAAAAGTTATTTTTTGATTTTTATTTTTATGAGCAGAAATAAAAGTTATTTTTTGATTTTTATCATCTTTAAAATTAGTTATTAAGAAACTCCAAAAATATTTATCATCCCACAGATCGAACGCCTGTAGCTAGAGCAATGAAATGTAGAATAAAGGACGGCGTAAGACATCATTTTGCTTAAAAGTGTCGTACGCAAAAATTTGATGTTGTGCTGTGTCATGCATTGGCTAATGTAATGTTATGTTATGCCCTGCTTTGGCTAATGAACTGTTGTTTACTGTCATATCGAAATATGCTTACTGTCTTCGCATGTCGTCGTAATGTTGTGATATGCTTTATTTACACACAGATAGTGAAGGAAATTGTTATGTATGATGGTGCTAACATTTGAGTTATAATGTAGATGTAAAAAAACTACCACCAAATGTATTGTAAGAAGCACATGTATGTATGATAGTAGAGTGATGGAGATTAAAAAAACATTTTTAAAATCGAATAACTGATTAAATAAATAAATAAATAAATAAATAAGTAAATAAATAAGTTAATAAATGAATTAATTAAGAAATGTGTAACAAATATATAGGAAAATCAAATTATTTTTTTTTATATACATACATATATATGTATTTATTCCTTTTACTTTAAATGCAGGGTCAATTATTTGTATTTACAATATATTTTAGAACAAAACTTAAAATAACATTACTTGTTTTTACTATGAATTCCTTTTTATTGAGAATTAAAACTATTACAGAAATAAGTCATTATTGAGAACATGACAGAGTCCATTTATATTTCCAATTTCAAAGTTAGTTTGTAAAATTATTCAGAAAAAAATTTAATTTTCATTTGAAAGGATATACATATATTAAGAAAATTATACATTACACGTTTTATTTCTTCATTTCAAACTATTCATATTTGTAGCAATTATGCCTCAAAAGATTAGATGTAGCATTCTCGTTGAATTTATATACATATATTATGGCAACGACTGCATAATACATAATTTCTGATAATTTCATTGTTAGCGTCCTTAATTTCATAAAATATATTACTTTTGGAGATTCTTTTCTCTGTTTTAAATAAAGCATTATCAATTTTTTATTTTATTTCAGAAGCACTACTCATTTTCAAAAATTTAAAAATAAATACACGGTTAAAACTTATTGAGTTCAAAAAACAGAATACCAAAAATGTACAATATCATTGTAGTTTTATAAAAAAATAGATAATTGTTTATAGGTACTATAAAAATTAAATTTGAATATATGTTCACAAGTTTGACTTTTTTCATTTTCCGCGAATATTGTTTTCTTACTGTCTGTTTTATTGCGAAAAAAAAAAAAACAGAAATATTTAATTTAAAGGCACTTTTTATTGCCTGTCAATTACCTGTAACTGTTATTTCTTATAGTACCCACATATGTACATAGATGTATGCCAAAATTTACTTTTCATTCATACAACATTCAATAAATACAGGTAGATTTAAAATTTTCTATAAGAAAAAATTATTAAATGAAAAATCCAAAAAAAAAGTAATACTTTCTCCTCTTTGTTGCTTTTTATGATCTAGCACCATTGTAAACCTCCCATAAAAGTATTTTGTTTGTTTCAAATTTCCGCGAAATCTATGATTTTTTATTTTTTCTATAAAATCTTAACAGGAAACTAAAAATGTTCATTTGAGTTTTCTTGCATTTTAAATAAATACATTTAATACATTAAGTTCATTCATCTGTCACAAAATACGATTCTCCACATCGATTTCATATATTTAATAGTAAACACGCGGTCAAAACTTGTTCAATTTACTACTGCATATTCAATTAATTGCAAATTGTTCCATCACAAAATTTATATTTAGAAATATTCCACTAATTTTCTTTAATAACATAGTTTTCAAATCCATACATTTTGTAAAAGTATTTTTGTTAATTTAAAATAACTTTTCGAAGAAAAAATGCACAAGTAAAATTGTAGTATGTATTGCCAAACTATGAAAAACCATATAAAAAAAGGAGCGACAAGTGTCACACATGTCGCACTTGATGCAAAGACAGTTAAAACGTACAATGCCTTTCTTCGTTCATGTGTGACATTTCATTTTTAAGTTGATGTATGTGTGTGTCTTTGCTCGTATTTAAAAATGCCTTCGTGTGCAATGCAAATAAGAAAAAAGAACATAACACAACATAGCAATGTTAGGTGTCGCACAATTTTTCAAAACATGTATGTCGTCAATTGCTATGCTTTAATGTAGAACTTAGGTGGGTCTTCCTTCATATAAATCCACTAAGACGGGATTTTTTGGAGATTTGATTGTTTAAGGGCTAAAAACGGCTTTGATGGTACATATTGCACTTTATATAGTGTATTAACCTAGAAACATAAAATAAAATATATTTGGTCCTAAAAAAATGAGAATCCACAAGGAGACTTTATGGTACTTTTTTGTTCTTCTAATGGCACTTTTTGGGTATTCTTCGTGGTACTTTTTTCTTTCTTATAGTACTTGTTTGGTTTTTATATAATATTTAACTTAGAAACATGAAATTAGAGATATTTGGTCATATATGAATGAGAATACATAAGAGGGAACTTTGTGGTACTTTTTTTCTTCTTTGTGGTACTTTTTGGTTTTTATATAATATTTAACTTAGAAACATGATATTAGGAATATTTAGTTCTAAACAAACAAATGAAAATCTTAAAGGATTGTGGTACTTTTTCATTGTGGTACTTTATCATTCTAATAATACTACTCGATTTTTTTATAATAATTAACATAGACACATGAAAAAAGAGATGGTTATTTATGGATGATAATTCCCAATCCCTTATAGTCACATTTCTATACACTAAAAAACGAAATAGATATAGTCGGTCAAGTCCGACCATATGATAATCTATAGCATTTTAAAAAGGTAATTTTTTCAATTTATTACGTTACTTCAGACGCGATGTTCATGATTTTTGGCATATAATTGATACTATACAAAATATATATTCATTGTTCCCAACGCCTACTTTAGATAACAATATTAAATTTTTGATCTGTCATTACAAAATTAAACTTTGTGTAGAGACATTGTATGATACGAGCCCCAGTGGAAATTCATCTACTTTACGTAAATACATTAGATAATCTTCGTGGTGTCGTTATACGCAAATTGGGATAACCATCAAAATAAAACTTGGTGTATCTTATAAGAAAATAAAAGATATAACAGAATCTCATCCGATGACACCCCCATATTTAACGTCCACTTCTTTAAAAGTATTCATCTCAATCTGTATGTTCCCTGAAACTTGACTCTTTTATAAAACGTCATAGACACTTTTTCTACAACATTATTTAAATTTTTGGCATTATTGAAAAAACGAATTGGTACAGAAAAAGTAACTGAAAAACTATATACTGAGCTTCATAATGTGTGAAAAGTTAATGTAAAAATATATCATATCAAGAGATAAAAAGTCTCAATTCCTTATTATACTTATTATTACACGTGTCAATATAAATTATTTAAAAAAATTAAGTAGTATTATTAGAATAAAAAAGATCCACAAAGTCCCCTCTAAGAGATTTTCATTTGTTTAGGACTAAATATCTTCAAATTCATGTTTCTAAGTTAAATATTATAGAAAAATCCAAAAAGTACCATTGGATGTTTGGAAAAGTACCATAACTTTCCATTTTAGAGATTTTCATTTATTTAGGGCCAAATACTTTAAATGTCATGTTTCTAAGTTAAATATTACAGAAAAAAGGTACCATTAGAAGAACGAAAAGGTGCCATTAAGCCCTTTTAAAGATATTCTCATTTGTTTAGGACCAAATATCTTTTATTTTATGTTTCTAAGTAAAATATTATAGACAATTTAAAAAGAACTATTGGATGATTGAAAAAGTACCATAAATTTTCCTTTAGGAGATTTTCATTTCTTTAGGACCAAATATCTCTAATTTCATGTTTCTAAGTTAAATATTATATAAATTAAAATAGTACCATTAGAAAAAAAAAGTACCTCAAAGTCCACCTTTTTCAATTCTTGTATCCATGTATTATTAGGTACCAAAATTCATGTCAAAAAAGTACCAAAATACGGTTTTTACCCGTATTCTCCAAAACAGGGCCGATTTTCAAAAAAGTACCAGACACCTGTCCGATTATTTTTTAAATTAATAACAATGGCTGTTCAACTTTTTTGGTATTATTAGTTTGAACATATAAGGTTACCGTTTTAGCCCTTAAGCAAACAAATTTCCAAAAAATCCCGTCTTAGTGGATTTATATGAAGGAAGACCCACCTAAGTTCTACAATTCATTGCTCTAGCTACAGGCGTTCGATCTGTGTGATGATGAATATTTTTGGTTTCTTAATAACTAGTTTTAAAGATGATAAAAATTACAAAATAAATTTTATATCTGCTCGAAAAAAATAAAAATCAAAAAATAACTTTTATATCTGCTCGAAAAAATAAAAATCAAAAAATAACTTTTATTTCTGCTCGAAAAAATAAAAATCAAAAAATAACTTTTATTTCTGCTCGAAAAAATCAAAATCAAAAAATAACTTTTATATCTGCTCGAAAAAATAAAAATCAAAAAATAACTTTTATTTCTGCTCGAAAAAATAAAAATCAAAAAATAACTTTTTTATCTGCTCGAAAAAAATAAAAATCAAAAAATAACTTTTATATCTGCTCAAAAAAAAAAATCAAAAAATAACTTTTATTTCTGCTCAAAAAAATAAAAATCAAAAAATAACTTTTATTTCTGCTCGAAAAAATCAAAATCAAAAAATAACTTTTATTTTTGCTCAAAAAAATAAAAATCAAAAAATAACTTTTATTTCTGCTCAAAAAAATAAAAATCAAAAAATAACTTTTATTTCTGCTCAAAAAAATAAAAATCAAAAAATAACTGTTATTTCCGGACTTTTATTATAAAAGTCATAACTGCTACGGTCCCTGATAGGAACTATTGACCTTAATCTAAATTTAACAAACATTGAATGTAAACATACATTTCAACTAATAGATACAGATTTACCAATTAAAACAGATGGTATTGTTGGTCGAGACTTTTTAAAGAAATATTTTTGTAAAATTGACTATGAAACATTTACATTAACTTTGTTTATAAACAATACAACAATAATTTTGCCTATGCAAAAAAAACATATAGTGAATTAACAATAACAATACCACCAAGAACAGAAATTATACAACCAGTAAAATTAAATATAAATGAGTATAGCGTCATATTTAATGATGAGTTAGAAGACGGAATTTTCTTAAGTAATTCGATAGTACCCAAGAACGGAATAACACATATAAAAATTTTAAATACAACGAACTCTACTGTAACTTTAAAAGGCATTCAACTCCAAACTGACCCACTTAAAAATTATGACATATTAAATTAGAATAACATAAACAATGACGAGCGTTTTAACAAAATACTAAATACACTTAACATAAACAATAGTGACGAACATGCTAAAAAGAATTAATAGAAATTTTCAGAAAATATCAAAATGTATTTCATTAAACAGTAAATAATTTTTATAAACAAAATATCACAACTTCTGATAAAACACCAGTGTATATAAAAAATTATATACATACACAAATAATAAATGAACAAGTACAGAGAATGCTTAACGAGGATATAATAGAACCATCAGTTAGTCCATATAATGCTCCGCTCCTTTTGTTACCGAAAAAGAATACTGAGGATAAAAAGAAATGGAGACTTGTAGTGGACTTTAAAAAATTTAATGACAGAATTGTCAATGATAAATTTCCACTAACTAGATTAGAAAATGTTTTGGACAAACTTAGAAGAGCAAAATGGTTTTCGACACTCGATATGACTAGTTCATTTCACCAAATTGAGCTTGAAAAGGATTCAAGACCACTTACAGCATTTTCCATTTCGGTTTGAAAGTATCATCCAATAGTTTTCAAAGAATACTTACAATAGCATTATCAGGATTGGATTCTGAAGCTTTTTTATACGTAGACGACATAATAGTATGTGGTTGCAGCTTCAGAGATAGAATCTGAAACTAAATCCACAAAAATTTTGTTTTTTGAGACCAGAAGTAGTTTATTTGGGTCATCTTATTACTAAAGATGTTGTAAGAACAGATCCATCTAAATACGAAATAGTCAAAAATTATCCTATACCCAAAAATACAGACGAAGTCAGAAGATTTGTTGCATTTTATAACTATTATAGAAAATTTATACCAAATTTCGCAGATATTGCAAAACAATTAAATTCTTTATTAAAGAAATCAGTTAAATTTGAATGGACCAATGAATTTCAAAGTGCTTTTGACACACTAAAAGAAAAATTAACCAATCCACCAATATTACAATATCCAGATTTTAACAGACCTTTCATACTTACAACAGATGCTTCAAATTACGCACTAGGAGCAGTTTTATCACAAGGAGACATTGGACAAAACATACCAATTTCATACGCTAGTAAATCTCCACAAAAACACGACATTAATAAACCTATAATAGAAAAAGAACTTTTAGCAATCCATTGGGGTATAAATTTCTTTAAACCTTATTTATATGGTAGACAATTTATAGTTGTAACGGACCACCGACCATTAATTTGACTATTTTCACATAAGAATCCTTCATCAAAAATGACTAGAATTAGACTAGATTAGTGTGACTATGATTTTTCAATTATCTATAAAAAGGGCAAGATGAATACAAATGCAGACGCACTTTCCAAAATAGAAATTAACTCAGATGTACTTAAACAAATGATACCACAGGAATATGACGAAAAACAAAAAAAAAGTTTTAATAACAACAAGAGGCATGAAAAATAAAGAAAATGAGACAAAGAAAGAATTACATAAGAGAAAAGATATTAATAACGAAGAACATGAATTGAATAATGTAGAAGATATTAATGAATTAGAAAATACACGTGTAGAAGAAGATAAACTGGAGAAATGCACATCTCAGAAGCCTAATCAACTTCACATATGGGAATGCACCTCCATTAATGACGTCAAAAATATAAATTGCAATTTAATAATATTTAGAATATAGAGAATTTGAATATATATATAGAAAATAATACTGTGCACATAGGTCGTGATGATAATTCAACGAATTATCATCACATTTACATTAACTTTGTTTGTAAACAATACAACAATAATTTTGCCTATGCAAAAAAAAACATATAGTGAATTAACAATAACAATACCACCAAGAACAGAAATTATACAACCAGTAAAATTAAATATAAATGAGTATAGCGTCACCTGTTTCGAATATGAAGAAATCTCGTACCCAAAATATTGAAAATAAAAATAATTATATGCATGCAAGATTCAGCGAAACTAGATTCGATTCTGAGGAAACTGATATCTAAAATGAATAGAGAAAATATAAAAGAATTAGCGCTTTCAACAGAAGATAAAATATTTGATTTGTGTACAAAAAAAGAAAAAAAATTTAAAGAAATTTATGAGAAGATAAAAATTAGTAATAAAAGCCCTCAATTAAAAATATTGATATTTAAGCCTCCAATAAAAATTACATATTGAAATATAAACTGATTGACGAATTCCACAACACGACATATTCAGGTCATTTGGGAATAAGAAAAACAATCATAAAACTAAAACAATGATACATATGGAAAAATATGAGTAGGATGGTTAAGAAATTTGTATCGTATTGTGACAAATGTAATAAAAACAAACAAACAAACAAGACACATTAAAGAACCACTTATACAAACAAATACTCCTAATAATAGTTTTGAAGTGATTTCAATCGACACTCTAGGTCCTTCTTCGTATTTCAAACGAGTACCGATACATACTAACAATGCAATGTGAATTAACAAAATTTGTTGTTGCACACCTAATGTCAACTAAAGATGCACTCACTACAGCGAAAACACTAGTTGAACAATTTATTCTAAAGTATGGACAGATTAAAGTACTTAAATCTGATAGAGGAACAGAATTTGTAAATGAGTTAATGAACAATATATGCTCATTACTTCAAATTAAACAAATATTTTCAACACCATACCACCATGAAACGATAGGTTCAGTTGAAAGAAACCATAGAGTTCTTAATGAATTTTTGCTGACAACAGCAAATGATTATGAATGGGACAAGTGGATTCCATATTTTACATTCGCTTATAATACAGCTCCTCATATAGATACAGGTTATTCACCTTTTGAATTAGTATTTGGTAAATTACCATGCTTGCCATCTGATACTTTTAATATAAACAAAAATAAAATTTACCATTATGATGACTATGTACAAGAGCTACGAGTTAGACTACAATTTGCATTAAATAAAGCCAAAAATATAATTACCAAAACCAAAGAAAAAAGAACACTAAATAATAAATATGAAAATAAGCTAGATTTAGAAGTAGGTGATCTAATATTACTAAAAGTAGAAAATAGGAAGAAAAACCAAAGTCCGTATATGGGACCATATAGAATTATAAGTAGAAATGGAGTAAATACTTCAATAGACTATAACGGAAAAACCAAACAATTTCACAATAATCAATTAAAACCATTTAATTCTATTTTATAAGTTTATCATTAATATTTACTAACTAATTTTAATATTAAGACATATATATAAATAAATATACAATTGTAAAACTATTTTAATAAGAAATATTATAAAATTGATTGTTACCATGCATGTGCTTAGAAAAATCAATCCCCTAATTTTTCTCTTAAGGGCAAGGGTGTAGTGTGCTCTTTCATTACACACTGCTGTACTTTACACAAAACATTAAACACACACTGCAAACATAAACATAAATCGATCAAGCTGCACACAGTGGGGTCAAACGCAAATTTTTTGGTAATAAATCTGTATCTCCTAAACTACTGGTTAGATTAATTTGAAAGAGTTGCAGAGGAAGACCTAAGCTTTGAGAAAAACTATCTTGCAGTCACCCTGTGATAACACAAGAAAATCTACAGGGTGTCAAGATTGACTACCTCGAGTATGCAAAAGTTTAAAAAAATCGTAACTTATAAAAATGAAGTCCGATTTTAAAGATTATAAGCTTACTCACCTAAGTTATCTCTTACAGTTAAAAAGATATTTAGACTTGAATTTTGAATTTTTGATTTTTTGCCTCGACTTTCTTTCGTTTTTCGGGAATAAGTCCTGGGATATATGAGGTAAAAATTTTTGAAAAATATTTTGTAATTTGCTATATATTTTAAAATAATATGCTGAAAGAATTTTTGGATTATCTCAATGCGTCTAGACGTGAAAAATATTCAAAGTCAGCACTCTGAAATTGGTATGAAAAACGGCTATTTTTTACAAAAATATAGTACAATTCTTTCACTTTTTTCTCAAAGTTCCGTTAAAGAAAAAAAATTTTCTTTACATATTTCAAAAGACAAGGCTTCATCAGGCATTGGTCGAAAATGGTGAATTTTGGAAAAAGTTAGATTTTTTATCGATAAAATTTTTTGACGATATTTCATCAAAAAATAGATTTAGAATGATTTGACACTTAACTGCTCCCCGCCCGGCCAAAAACGAATGCAGGAGAGCAGATTTCATGAAAAAAGTAAATTTTTTAAACGACTTTTTTTAATAGCATAAAAAAGTATATTAACATATTATTTTCGACATTATTTCTTATGCAGTGTATAAAATATATATTGATCTTTCACTCCTGTAAAAATCATTAAAAAAACTTTATAAATAAATTTTTAGCAATTTTTCAAAAATAAACAATATTTGATAAATATAAGCGATTATTACGAATATTATCTCGTTCAGCAACCAAAACGTGCCAATACAATTGTGTGTTACGTATACGCACATATGGAAATATTGTATAACAATGAATTTTGTGAAAGTTGACCTAAGTTGTCAGATTTGAGACCATGATATAATGCTTTTAAAATGATCTATATATACATATTATACATCAATGAATTGGTAAATAAGTCTATTTTTATACTCTTGTAATATTTTATTAGTTTTTGGAAAATAGGCGGAGTTTTGTTTTACAAAACATTATTTTTTTGGTTTTTATATCTTTTTTATATTTTTTAATTTTGAAAAATTGGCAAAAATTGATTTGTAAAGCTTTTCTAATAATTTTTTCAGGAGTGAAAGATCAATATATATTTTATACATTACTTAAGAAATAACGGCGAAAATATTATGATAATATGCTTTGTTATGCAATTACAAAAAGTCGTTTAAAAAATTTACTTTTTTCATGAAATCTGCTCTCCTGCATTCGTTTTTGGCAGGGCGGGAAGTAGTTTAGTGTCAAATTGTTCTAAATCTATTTTTGGATGAAATATCGTCAAAAAATTAAAAAAAACTTGCGTGACATTTTTTTATTAATCGACAAAAATTTAACTTTTTCCGAAATTCAGCATTTTCGACCAATGCCTGATGTAGGGTGCAAGCCTAAATCAGTTCAAAATTTCTTCATTAACCATTTATGAAGCCTTGTCTTTTGAAATATTTAAAGAACAAAATTTTTTCTTTAACGGAACTTTGAGAAAAAAGTGAAAGAATTGTACTATATTTTTGTAAAAAGTAGCCGTTTTTCATACCAATTTCAGAGTGCTGACTTTGAATATTTTTCACGTCTAGACGCATTGAGATAATCCAAAAATTCTTTCAGCATGTTATTTTAAAATATATAGCAAATTACAAAATATTTTTAAAAAATTTTTACCTCATATATCCCAGGACTTATTCCCGAAAAACGAAAGAAAGTCGAGGCAAAAAATCAAAAATTCAAAATTAAAGTCAAAATATCTTTTTAACTGTAAGAGATAACTTAGGTAAGTAAGCTTATTTTTTCTTTATCTTGCCAAGCACTTTACAGAAATATAAAAATCTTTAAAATCGGACTTCATTTTTATAAGTTACGATTTTTTAAACTTTTACATACTCGAGGTAGTCAATTTTGACACCCTGTAGATTTTCTTGTGTTATCACAGGGTGACTGCAAGATAGTTTTTCTCAAAGCTTAGGTCCTCCTCTGCAACTCATTCAATTTAATCTAACCAGTAGTTTAGGAGATACAGATTTATTACCAAAAAATTTGCGTTTGACCCCACTGTGCTGCACTTGAATGAAATGTGACGAATGTTTAAACGGATCATATTGGTGTTTGAGTGACATTGATAAAGTCATTCAATTCCCCAGTTTGAAGACAATATGATTGGTCAATTCTTCAAGTTGCGACTGTCGAAATTATTGTAAGTACATGTACGGAATAGGATTAAGCAAGATAAAATGTAAATTAAAGTAAGTTAGAATAGTATAGAATATATGTAAATTTTTGTATAAAAAGAGCCCTTTGGCCACAAATAAACCAGATTCAGATGAAGACTCAAATCGGCAACAACTTTGCCTTAGTTTTTATTACAAAATCTCCTTTTGCCCTTACTAAGGTAAGATCGGCAATTGCTGTAGCGTAACCAACGGCAAACACTGCCGGTTACAAAAAACCTTTTTTTTTATTATTTTTCATAAAAGCATTTTCTACCACACTAATATCTTATTCAGCGGTCACACTATAAAATTCGATAATGGTTTATCAAATTTAGACTATAACTCAAGAACCTTTTACTCGATTTTGATAAATGATACACCAAATGATGCATACGAAAATGTTCTTAAGGTGTGGCTTTATTTACTCGTAGTTTTACCAGCTTTGAGATAAAGATGATAAACCGAAACATTTTTTATGTTTTCACTTTTATAAAGCAGTTTTAGTAAAAAAAAGAAATTTTGAAGGACTCAAAGCCAATTTTATTTCGCATAATTTGGTGTATCACTTATATAAATCGTGCATACCGTTCTCGAGTTATAGTGAAATTTACTCGAGTAATCGGCTTATTTAGGGCACAATATTAGACACGCCCATAAAAAAATCTCGACCTGATGGGAAAAAACTGAAAGCAGATTCGAGTTTAGCATACGGAATTCCATCTAGTCCTTATATTTTTTTTAAGGAGCATTATATAACCGTTACTACCTAATCTTGACGGAATGATAATGAAAATACAAGCGCAAGACTAAAAAGGGATTTCTCATTGATTATTAAACTACCTTTGAGTTTTTTCCATTCAAATAAAATTGTGCTTTTGAGATGCAGCTATTATTGGCTTTCCTATCATTTGAAACTAAATTGGTTTCTCATTCATGGACCTTTGTAAAGTACCTGTTGATTTGACACATTAATAATCAATGTATTATATTACAATTCGTCAATCCAACTAAAAAACTACCCATTGCTACAAACATGAACACGAAAAAAATCCAATATTTGAGTTTGAAGCTTATCTACACAGAAAAAAATATTAGACCAAATTTTTAATTAATTTGTTTTTCATTTTATTTATGACTTTAATTATATCAATTATTAATATAATAATCACTTATAGAATGACTGTAGTTTTATTTAACAAAAATTGACAATTCTAAAAAAATTTAAATATATGGAAGAAAATATTAATTTACTTACGAATATGTTTGGCTTGTAATTTTTTTGAGAAAATGGAATAGAAAGCAAATTTCCTTCACATTCAGAAGTATCAATGGATAAAAAATTAATTGGTGAGTAAAAGTTTTAAAAGTTTTGTGATATTGTTATGCTTTTCTCTGATGTTGTAGGTGTTCCTTTTGTTGATGCCGAATGTTCATTCTTTACAAAGAGTATGAATTGGCTAATTTTCCGTCTTTAAAAACTTGAACAAAACATTGACAGCACGATGCATAAAAATTGATAGTTTTAAAACAAGAACATCGATGAATGTGGTCCACACGATCGAAATTCATGTAAATTTATTTAAGATGCTAAAAATCTATGGTTAGTGAAGGCGGATAACAATTTTAAAGATAATGTGTATACTTATTATTATGTCGTCTTTTGGTTGCAGAGGCCATTCCAGAATAGTTTAAATAAATTGCTAATATAATATAAACATCCTTATCAAGGAGATTTACCGATGTACATACGTGCTTAATTTTATCAATTTGATGATTGGAGCAAAATCAATAAAAAAATAATTTAATATAAGCAATTTCGTAATTGAAATCCATTTTTATTTATTTTTTTTGTGTAGGAATACAATTGTTTGCTGGAGTCTCACATTCAAACAAAGTTCATACGTCTGACTTGCGAAAGCAAACGCATCCGATATATCGAGCTTCAATGGGTATTCAACGTATAAGTCGTTTTATCAGATTTGATAATGGAAATACACGCC
The DNA here is from genome assembly GCA_951394005.1 of Protophormia terraenovae. NCBI lineage: Eukaryota > Metazoa > Arthropoda > Insecta > Diptera > Calliphoridae > Protophormia > Protophormia terraenovae. The sequence goes on from OX596077.1 coordinate 77,357,214, forward strand.
AGTAGCGCAAGCAAAACGACAAATCCGCAGCCATTTCAGATATTTTCTTGATGCTGAATAGGAATCTTCAGTACAATAGGAATCAACAGTAGCAGAAGTCACCGTTTATTCTTCCACATTAGTGGAAGAATGAAGAATAAGGGCAATTGTTTTATGTATTCTAGAAAAAGACCAACACGAAAGGCATGCAGGAAATGCCATAAACCAGCATGTGCTGAACATTCATAAGATATTACGGAATGTAAGGACAGCGCACAGTGTGCGATTCAAAAAATGAAATGGAAATAATTATGGAACTTTGGAACGGCTGCTCCGATTTCCATGAAATTTCACATGGTGATATTAGAGGTGTAGTTAAAAACGATCCCGATTCCTTATATCTGAACCGATTTCAAAGATTTTTATATGGAAGGATTCCGCTAGTCGATATCTACGAAAAACATTTTCGTATGCATATATTATCTCTTTTTGTTTAAAAGATATTAAGCTTCAAAAATTAAAATTTTTACTTTTTAGCCTATCTTGGTGAAGTTTTTTCGCTACAGCGGGTCCAAATTTAGCCCCACTTTTTAAATTAAATTTTTCTTATTTCATTAAAAACAAATAGAAAAGTTGTGTAAAGAAAAATGTTGAAAAAATATTTACGGAGTCAAAAGTTACAAGCATTTATATTTTAACTTTCAAAAAAAGTTGATTTTTTCCCGTTTTTTTGAAAACAAAGTCGTAACATTCTTTTTATGTTATATAAAAATTTTCTTAAGTAACATATAGGAAATTCTTCAAACTCGTTTACTTTGATGTTAAAAAAAAAAAAAAAAATTAAAATAATTATTGAAGAACAAAAAAAATATAAATTTTAAATAATTATTATTCTTCGATATATTTTTAATAACAATTATAATAATAATTTTTTTATAATAATTAATTGCGAATATCATTGAAATTTCATAGTCTCAAGCCTCACATGATATTGGAAACCTAATTGAACATACGTACATTGTTTTCATCAAATTTCAAAGAAAAAATACCCAAATAAAATATGCATGAATTTAAAAATTATACATAATTTTCACTATTATGAATTATATTTTTCAATAACTATTAAAAAATGATTTTTAAATAAAAATTAAAAAATAACTATTATAAATAATATATATTATTTTTCTCAATCATAATTCTTATTATTTCGATAAAAATATATTAATTGAAAGCAAATAATTATTAATAAGGAAAATAATTTAAATTGCATATAATAGTTACAATTTAAGAAATTCGACATAAAAATTGTAATAATTAAGACCTTGCTTTAAAGTGACTTTTAAGAAAGTTTTAAATAACTACTTAATATATTTATGATTTTTTACCAAAAGGTTTTAAATTTTCCCAAAAAAAGAATGGTTTGTAATTTCATTTGTTTTTTCTGAGTTTCCAAAAGCATTTTTTAAATTTTAATCTTAAATTTTACAAACGATTAAAAATTTAAGTTCCAAAAAAATAGTTTTATCAGTTATATTGAAATTACAATAACAAATATTTATTAATATTACTTAAAAATTTCAGCTTCATGAAGAATATTTTTTTTATCGAATTTATCAAAAAAAAAAAAAAAAAACACGAAAAATTTTTTTAACATGGAATGTGAATAAGATTATTTAAGTGACAACACAGAAAATATTACATAAATATTAAAAATTAATTAATAAATAACACAATTTTTTCATACAAATTAGCTTTGTTCCAGAACTTGTCAAATTTACAAGTTTTAGTCAGAAATTGTCAGAAAAAAATAAATATATGGAAATTTTGAAATTTTGAGTACGGGAACACTTTCTTGTAAATTATGACTATTGTAATATTTTTCTTAGAAAATATTAAATTGTACATAATGATGGAAATTTTGGAAGCTAAATAAAATGCAAATTTTTCAAGGAAAAATTTTAAAAATGTTGAAAATATGCATAATTTTCCACAAAAAAATGTTTTTACTAAAAATCATTAAAAATTTAAGATTTTCCAAACAAAATTTCAATCATTTTCTTTTCGTGTAATTTTCCTAAAATATTTTATTACACCATTAGAAAGCTTTAAAGACCCATTTCCAATTTTAATTCATTTATATTTTTTCCTGTTATTAAAAGTAAGTAACATGTAATTGTATATGGCTTTTATACAAAAAGTAATTTGTTCTTTTGCTTTCCTGAAAAGTTATAGACAAAACATATGACTTTTTGTATGTACACCTGCAAAATATAAATGAAAATTTAAACTTTTTTTACTTCTTTTGAAAAAGGTTTGAAACATTTCATATACGGAAATTCATTTTTAAACACACTCTGCTACAGTGAAAAACTTTCCGGAAATGACATAAATAGCATTATAGATATGTTTTAGAACTGTCCAATACCTCTCAAAATGTCAAGTTATGTTTCAAAACTTTTTGAAAAGTAGAAGAATCAAGCTTGTTATCTATATATATTTGTTTATATTTTGATCCTAATTTTCGAGATCCTAAATTGCATTGAACATTTTCTACAAGTCTAAATATAAAATTATGCAATAATTTTAAAAAACCACAACAACATAACAAAACAAAAATTGCAGAACTTATTCGATTTTATGTGGAATGCCCCAGAAAGTATGCTCCAAATAATGAGAAAAAAAAATTATTTGCTTTAAAATATATCGTCACCGAAAATGCAAAAAAACGTAACATCACAGCCAAAAGAACGTAAAATCAATACAAATTTTAGAAAAATTATAATTAAAAAGATTTTTTATAACTTTTACTCCAAAATTTTAATAGCTATTATATTTTTAATAATTTGCAATCTAAATTCTTAAAAAAAGAAAAAAATTTTTTTTTTAATTTTTTAACAAATGTGATGTTACGTTGTTTTGACTTAAGAAAGTCATTGCCTTCGTTAATATAATCGTTATTTTTTGAGCTGCAAGTCTGAAATTATGTGATCACACGTATTTTGGAAAAATGAACTATATTTCATTAAAAACACAAATTTGAAAATTTTGATGTTAGGTTGTTTTGCATTTTCGGTTATGATATGAAACATTTGTTGATAAAATTTTGAAAATTTGTAATACACTTTGAGTTCTTAAGCGATTTTAAGGGTTGGCTTCTCATTTTATTGTAAACAATTTTTTTATTAAAAAAATTGAATTTAGGAAGCTACGAGATCTTTACCCACAAAACATTTTCGAAAATTAGTTTGTTATGTTCTCAAGAAGATCGTTTTTCGAGTGAAAATAAAAATAAATAAATATTTTGTAACAAAAATCAAATGACAACAAAGAATTTATATTGTTTATATATAAAAAAAAAAAATTATCAAATTTTAATATTTAAGACTTAAATTATAAGAACTTTTAAACAAATTTTAAAGTGATATTTTTACAAAATTTTCAGTTAATTCTCGGCACGGGTTTATTTTATCAGATTAGCTTAAAATTTTACAGTTTTAAATATTAAAGAGCAGAATGAGATCTATTTAAGTAAAAAAAAGTAATTTTAAAACTTTCTTATATAACGAAGTAATTATTAAGAGCGCTTGATATCCTATCAAAACCTACATTGCACAGTGGGAAAAAGCAAAATAAATGGTAATAAGTCTGGAACTTTGTTACCACTGAACCGATTAAGATGAAACTTGGAGGAGGTGCTAGGCTTTCAGAATAATGTTAGATGGAGTCTGTAGCTGCAGCACGGGCGCCGCTACAGTGGGTCAAAGTTGACTACTTCGAGAGTGAAAAACATATCGTGGCTTATAACTTTTACAAATATTAACCGATTTGAAATATTTTTACACTTTTGAATTCCAATAGGAAAGACAAGGAAAAAATATGCTTACTGTGCTAAATTATCTCGTATGGTTTAAAAGATATTTAACTTCAAAAAATAAATTTCTTATTTTTGGCCTTCACTTTTTTGCGATTTTGCCCTATAACTTTTAAAATAAAATTTCTAAAACTTTTTTAAAAATACGTTGAAATTCTCTACAATTTTCTAAATTATGCTAATAAAAAAAATTTTTTGTGATCTCAATTCGATAACAAGAAAAAAATTTTCAAAGTCAAAATTTCAAAACAGGTCTCAAAAATTGCAATTTTTTTCCAAAAAAGTATCTTTATATACTTAACTTTTTTAAAAAATTATGTTGAAAAAGATTAATATTTTTTGACATTTTCTGAAAAACGGGACCCCAAGAAAAGGTGTAAGTGTAATTTTTAAAAGCTCTGAACGTTCACCCTACATCCAGCAGTTGTCAAAAATTGTCAATTTAGAATGAGAAGTTGAAATTTTTGAGTCTGTAAAAAAAAATTGATTGTTGATTTCGGTACTTCTGTGAATTAAACTATATAGACCAATATGTTCTTAAAGGTTCTGCAAAAAATTATTACAGCCTACCGGTAAACTTAGTCACATGATTCAATTTTCCGAAAATACCCATATTTTCAATAATAACAACTTCGACTCCTAAAAATATATAGTAAAAGTATATATATATTTCTGATTTTCACATTTATCAATTCTCCATTAAATATTTTATATCACGTGAAAAAATTATATTAATAACTATAAGCATTTAGAAATTATTCAGTCTCAAATTTTTGAAATATGTTCATATGAACATAATATGCATTTGTTCGTATTGTTTCAAGAAAAGTGTACTAAAAATTTGAAAATAGTAAAATTTATTATACACTGTTTTAAAGAAGACACAATTTCCTTTAAAATGATAGATAATATGACTATTTTGTGTTTGCAACGTTTCGTGTAAATAAATTTGAAATTAGCAAAACCCCAGATATAGCAAAATCTTCATCTTTCCTTTTATTATTGGTAATGCAGTGGGATAAGACAGTGCAGTAAGGCCGTATCAAAAACAACATGAAAAAACGAAAGATTTTACAATTTGCAACTCTTTACTAATTTCAAATTTATTTACCAGAAACGTTGCAAACACAAAATAGTCATATTATTTTAAAAGTTTTAGCACACTTTTCTTAAAACAAAGAGAACAAAGCTTTCAATTTCGATAAAAATTTGTATACATAAACTCCATTAAGCCTTTTATCAATTTCAGTTTTCAGTTTTGTGAAATTGCAAAAACTCGCGAAACAAATTTCAAAAGTATGTAACTTTGAATAGCAATATCTCTGGAAAGACTTTGTGAATTTTAATGACTTTACGACGAACATTTTAAAAATAAAAAATATTTTTTAAAAATGCATTTTAATACAATTGCATTTTTCAAATGCATTTTTCTTGAAATATGCTATTAAAATTTTTTAATTTTTTAACATAAATGAAGAGTTTGGAATCTTTATATTAAAATAAAAGTGTCAAATTTTTGGGACGCGAAAATCTTATATGCATAATCCAATTTGTATAAAAACATGTTTCAATTTTTTCATATAAAATTAAAATTTTTTCTTGATTTTGAAATTTTCTTTAAAATTTTGATGGATTTCTGTAATTTAGAAAGTATTTAAAAGGCCATTGTATATTTTTTTTGTAATTTAGTAAGCATTTCAGAAACCACGTCTTCGATCCATAATATTTTAAAAATATAAATGCAGTTTTTAGATGCATTTTTGTTAGTTGCGAATTTATTAAATTTTAATTTTTCAAAAGTGTATTTAAAAATGTTTTGTTTATTATAACTTAAAACAATAAATAGTCTGATACATAAAGTTTTACTATTTTTTAGGATTTTTTAAAAAATAACACAATAATTTTTTTTTAACAAAATACGTAATGATACTCATAATACCAGAAATATATAATTTTTATGTGATAAAATTTAAACTAGTTGAAGAAAAGGGGAAATTGTGCATAGTACATGTGTGCGTCCCAAAAATTTGAGATTTTTATTTTAATGTAAAGATTCCAAACTTTTCATTTATGTTAAAAGATTAACAAATTTGAATAGCATATTAAAAGAAAAATGCATATGAAAAATGCAATTGCATTAAAATGCCTTTTTAAAAAATATTTTTTATTTGTAAAATATTCATGTTTAAGCTAACATAATTACAATTCAAACGCCGTTTAAATCACAAATTTCTGCAAAGCATTCCCAGAAATATTTGTATTTAAAGTTATATACTTTTGAAATTTTTTAGATTTTTTTAAAAGTGAAAAAGCGAAATAAAATCGCGAATTTTCTGAATTTAGCGAATCTGAAAACGGAAATATTTATAGACACCCATAGACCTTATACGTATAAAATTTTATAAAAATCGGAGGACACTTGGTATATTTTTATATATATATATATATTTATATATATATATATATATATAAATATATATATATATATATATATATATATATATATATATATATATATATATATATATATATATATATATATATATATATATATATATATATATATATATATATATATATATATATATATATATATATATATATATACATATATATATATATAAAAATATATATATATATTTTACATATATTTTTCTGACTTGCAAAATTGTCAATTCTCTATTAAATATTTTATATCATGTGCAAAAATTATGTTGATATCTATAATCATTTAGAAATTATTCATGAAATTTGGCACAGATAATTATTTTGGTATAAGGACGAAGCCTATTGAAATTGGTTATGATGGGTTCATTATTTCACCTAGCCCCCATACTAATGTCCTCCCGGAATCGGGGTTTAACGATCACAAATGCCGTAAATATAGCAATATTTCTATGAAACTCGGTACGAAGGAGTTTTATATAAGCGTTAATCTTTGTGCCAAATTTCGGTCCATAATTGACCATAGCTCCCATATAAACCCCTCTTCCAAAAATCACTTTAACGTGCATAAATCCCATACGAATGATAGTATCAAGTTAATATTGAACACAAATAAGTTTTACAACATTGGCAAAGTTTATGAGAATCGGTCGATAATTTACTATAGCTCCCATATAAATCCACTTCCAGGAATCACCCTAAAGGGTAAAAAATCATATAGATGTTAGTAAAAATGCAATATTCTGTATTTTTATATGATTTATTTTACATTTAGTAAAAGTGTTCATTTTACTTTGAAATTTTTGTTGTCGATTGGAGATAACAAAAAAATTTTTTTATTAGCATAATTTAGAAAATTATGGAGAATTTCAACATATTTTTAGAAAAGTTTTAGAGATTTTATTTTAAAAGTTGTAGGGCAAAAACGCAAAAAAGTCACGGCCAAAAATGGTCAACACTAAAAAAGTATCTGGAAAATCATATTGTAGATATTGTAGGTATGGTCATCCCAATCACCAGGAATGTTTCGGTTTTTTTCCATGACGTCACATTTTTAACCCATTGGGGACCAAAGAAAATATGGTTTCATGATGAGTTTTTAGGTTATAAAATTTTCCCAGTAATAGGTAGATCATATAAGTTAGTCATGTTGTATAGCCAAGACTTGGGGCTATAAAAATGTAGTACTAGTTGAGTCTCTTATTTATCATACATAGCCCCTAGATGTCTTTAAAGTTGTAAAGACTAAGAATTTCTCAATTAAACCTCATCAAACCATGGAAAAATGAGGAGTAAGGAGTGGGTGTAGAGGGGAAGTTTGTATATTATATAACAGACAAAAGACCATAGATATTAAAAATGGTAAAATTTTTAAAATCACACTTACAGAAAATATGTATCTTTCAAAAGTATGACAAAATAAAAATCCAAATTTAAATAACAGAGTTAACAAAAAATTATAAGAGAAATATATCGCGAATAATTCGGCCTAATTTTAACTCCTTATACTAAATATAGTGTAGAAATTTAAATAAATCATTTCCATGACGTCACAATTTTAAAATATATAATGTTTTTATTTTAAATTTCATTGAAAAATTTATTTATATATATTTCTTTAATTAGGATTTAAGAATGTACTATTTATAAACTTTTTCTCATATTAAGAAGCTGTCTGTAGGATTCAATATGTGTTGATATAATCTCTCAGTAACAGCATTTTGGTGCAAAAGCTCCCATTGTTCTTCGCATATTTTTCCCATTTTTTCAATGCTTTTAGCAACTTTAGGTGCTATGGAGGGCATGTTAGAGACATGGCGTATTCTACACTTTTGTTTTATTGTTCCTTCTCTATAAAATACGGATCCATAATTTACTCTATCTATTACCCAGAAAATTATATAACCTAAAAATTTCTTAGAGGTACATATTTCATTTGGTCATCAATAGGTTAAAAGTGTGATGTGATGGAAATGTTTCATGATACTTTTTCCACTACATTTAGTCTCATGAGTAAAATTTAAAAAAGAGATATAACTTTTTTCTAATTTTTCGTTAGCTTTGCTATTTATACTTGGATTTTTACTTTTTTCAAACTTTTGGTATCTACGCATTTTCTGTCTATGTGATTTTAAAATCTGTGGTCTTGTATCAGTTATATCAAGTACAAATTTTCCCTAGACAGCCACTCCTTAACCCTCCTTTTTTAATGGCTTTATGAGGGTTAATTGAGAAATTCTTGATTTTTACAACTTTAACAACTTCTAGCGGCTATGTGTGAGAAGTTAGAGACTTTACTATTACTACATTTTTGTAGCCCCATGTATTGCCTATAAAACATGTGTGAAAAATTTCCTCTACCTATTATCTGGAAAATTTTGTAACCTAAAAACTTCTCAAGGAAACAAATTTTCTTTGCTCCTCAATGGGTTAAAAATGTGACGTAATGGAAAATTTTCATTTGACTTTCTACACTATATCAAGCCTAAGGAATAATAATATTGTAGACTTATCCCAGATATAAATTTTTTTGCGATTTTGTTGACCTGTGTATCTTTTAAACCATACCACAGTGTGAGATTTTCGCATTCTGAGTGATCTAAAGTCGATATTTTTGTAATTAAGAAAGCTATATTGATGAAATTAGGCACAAACTATTTTCGTAAGCTGATTTCGTAAAAAAATGGGCGTGATCGGACAACTGCCACGCCTACTTCTTATATAATTCAATCAAATTTTATTAAGAATATTTGTGTGTGTATGAGTGTATGTATGTATGTATGTATGTATGTATGTATATATATATATATATGTATGAATGTGTGAAAGTATGAATGTGTGAATGTATGAATGTACGATATACATATGAATGTATGCATTTTTAAATTTATGATTTGTTCACAAATTTGAATCAATAAAAATTATTTATCAGCATCATCAAAAGATATATTCTTTATTTTCTTTGATCTTTTAGTTTTTGGTGGTTTTCATAAGCTGCAAAATAATGAAACTGATTAATAGTCTATATAGCAAATCTGTATTGAAGTCCTCTCTAGATGTTTTTCTTGTATTTTTACAATCCTTGTTTTTACAATCCTTGTTTCTTGCCTCCTAGGCTTCTTCGGATAATTGGCCGATAGGTACAATACATTTTTCAATGATATCTTTCCCATGGAATAAAATTTTATGTAGTGTAGCGGGCATATAAAACCATTTATAGTTTTGCAGATAAATATTTCTAGTCTCTATGGCATAATTTTTAAACGCAACAGAATCAATTTCAAGACCACATCCGAGAGTTTCCAAAATGATGTGAAAATGATTTACCAATTCTACATCTGGACCAATAATTTCTGCAGTCTTTTTGGCATTACGAAAAAAACGTCTTGCATTGTTAACATCATTATAATTGCCTGAATTGATAAACCAATCTCTTTTTCAACCAATTTCTAATTGAATGTAAAAACCGAGCTTCTATTCTATTCGCTAACAACCATTTTGAATTGATTTTATTAATAATTTTGTTTGAAAATGTTTTTATTGAATCAATATCAATAATTTTGTTTGATGTTGCACTAATATTTCCAGAAATAAACTCAATAACACTCAAACTTTTCCTCTTCTTTGATGCAAGACACCAAACATCAAAAATTTGTTGGTGAGAAATACGTTGACACATGATTAGTAATTGCTTTGCGAACTGAAAAGGGGCAAAAGTTTATTACTGATTTTAGAAGACCACCTATCAGTAATTACAAAAGTTCCATTTAGATAACGGAAGTTTTTGTGAGTTTTTGTCCAATAAAAATTAATATAAAGACAAAAAAAAATTATAAAAAAGTTGAAGATTGAAAGTTCCCCACGATTGTTTTTATGATAAATTTTTTCAAATTATTATTACTATCTGTGATAGATAACACATCAACCTTTAAAATAAAAAAGGATTCATAAAAATCTTGCTTAAAACAAAAAAGCTACAAACATTCAAAATTGAACTTCTCGCCAAAAAAAATACTTAGCATAATATTTGTCTTCAATTACATTGCTGTACAAGGTGCCGTTACTTAATAACGGTTAACATTTTTTAAATACTTTTTATAATTTTCAGTTATCCGGAAGGTTCTTAATTAGAATAACCAACTTTTTTTTCAAAACTCGAAAAAAAAAAATTTGAGGTTTTGATCAATTAAATTGTAAAATCACACACTATGCATACGAGATAATTTAACACAATAAGCATGTTTTTCCTTGTCTTGCTTAGGAGAATTCAAAAATTTACCCTCGAGGTGGTCAACTTTGGCCCGGTGTAGCGGCGTCCGAGCTGCAAATATAGACCCTCGCCCACAATATTCTCAAAGCCTAACTCCTTCTCTATCGATGTTCCAAGTTTCATTTAAATCGGTTGAGTTTCAAAGATCCAGACTTATTACCATTTATTTTGCTTTTGTCCCCACTGTGCACTGCTTGTTAGCTAACCATGGAGTGATTATTGTTTTTTTCTTATAGAATAAATTTAATTTTTTATTTTTATATGAAGTGCATTTTTTAGGCGCATATTTTCAAAAAATAAAGGAATAAAAATCCGCCCCCTAGAGAAGAATAATATTTATGTGGTTTGTGAATTTGGAAAACAATTTAAAATTACCAGATACTAATTTTTGTAGCTTACAAAATAATTTTTTGTTCAGAATTTTAAATAATTTTTTTACAATATATTTTTAATTTTAATTTAAATGGTAACAAAAATTATTTATCAAAATAAACAAAAAAATAATTTTTTAACCTGTTTTGGGAAAAGATATAAAAAAAGTATATTTTTGAAAATTTGGTTTGTAAATGTGATATAAACTTACACATTATATATAAATTTAAAGGGAATTGTGTCTTCTTTAAAACTATGTATAATAAATTTCACTATTTTCAAATTTTAGCACACTTTTCTTAAAACAAAGCGATCAAATGCAAATTATTTTTATATGGACATATTTCAAATTTTGAGACTGAATAATTTCTAAATGATTATAGGTATCAACATAATGTTTGCACATGATATAAAATATTTAATGGAGAATTGATAAATCTGAAAATTATATATAATTTTACTATATATTTTTAAATGTCGAAGATTTTATTATTGAAAACATGAGTATTTTCGTTGACTACGTTTACCGGTAGGCTGCCATAATTTTTTACAAAACCTTTAAGAACATATTGGGCTATATAGTTTAATTTACAGAAGTACCGAAATCAACAATCAATTTTTTTTTTATTTCAACGTCTCATCCAAAATTGATCATTTTTGACCACTGCTGTATGTTGGGTGAACGTTCAGAACTTTTCAAAATTACACTTACACGTTTTCTTGAGGTCCCGTCTTTCGGAAAATGCCATAAAATATTAAACTTTTTTAAATAAATTTTTTAAAAAAGTTAAATATATAAAATTACTTTTTTGGCAAAAAATTTCAATTTTTGAGACCTGTTTTGAAATTTTTACTTTGAAATTTTTTTTCTTGTTATCGAATTGAGATATTATTAGCATAATTTAAAAAATATAGAGAATTTCAACATATTAAAAAAAAATTTAGAAATTTTATTTTAAAAGTTATAGGACAAAATCGCAAAAAAGTCCAGCCAAAAATGAGAAATTTATTTTTTGAAGTTAAATATCTTTTAAACCATATGAGATAATTTAACACAGTAAGCATGTTTTTTCCTTGTCTTTCTTAGGAGAATTCAAAAATATTTAAAATCGGTTTATATTTATAAAAGTTATAAGCCCCGATATGTTTTTCACCCTCGAGGTGGTCAACTTTGGCCCACTGCCCACATAATAGCATGTGGCTTGGTTAATTTTGCTTAACTTTTATATGATTTGTAATGCCGTTACTGATAATGCAGTAACATGAAATATTGTAAAAAAGCTTAACATTTTTTTTTTTCTTAGCAGAGTACTTAATTCATATCCTTTTGTAATAGCCATTAGGCTGACTAATAATACATTTTATATATCATTGTTTAGAAAATTTTGTCTTCTTTTAAAAATATATATAATACGAAAATTTGTTCAAGACTTTTTGCAAAAAACACCGAGAAAGGACTGATTTTAGATTTTGTGCGTATTATTCATTTTTAATTTTGGAATAAAATTTGTGTTAGCCAATATTTTTAATGAAATTTTACATCTGAGTAGATTTTTGGGTGTTTAATTTTAGGAATTATTTGCTTTTGTGCATTTATTAACAAAAAGCCTGCAAATTCCCAAAAAAAGCTTTCAAAAATTTCCAAAAATGGAATTTTCCATATCTCTCGAATCGATATCGGAGAGCAAAAATTTCTACTACCTGAAACTTAAAAACACATTAATCTAAGTAAAAACTATAACTTTTTTCAATTCCAGCTTTGCGAGTTAATTAAGGCAAAAATTGGAAAATCATTAAAAAAAAAAAATAGGTCGAATTTGGGAGACCCTAGTTATCTCAGGAATACAATTTTTACAACCTTTTTTCCTTCACTCAATTTTTTATAGGTATCTTTCAGAAAAATATAAATATTGTATGTTACTTTTTTATAACTAAAAAATAATTACTCAATTCATAACTTCGTTACTGTGTTGTTTGTTAAAGTTTTATATGAAAAAATATAATACTTTTTTAAAAAATAGTACACTTTGTGAACATGTGTGTTATTTTCAAATAAATTGTTATATTGTTATTTTTAAAAAATTTCAAAAATTAAAATTATTTTATCTTATTTTTTATGAAAAATGTTGGAAAAAATCTTATTTTATCAAAACTAGGATCTTTATATATTCCCAGCAAAAAAGGAACTGAAAAAGAGCTGAAAAGGTCATGAATTTAACATTGTGCTGGCATTGGAAGGAAGTACTTACTTGTGCAAAAGAGCTGCAGAAGTACTTTTTTTAACCCATGGTTGTCATTGAAACATCCTATTCTTCTTTTATATTTCTTATTCATTTCTTTTGAAGTACTTCCTTTATAACTATGTTTATGAAATTTTTTTTACAAAAATTCAGTTTTAGCCTTATTAAAAGATAATAAAAATGCATTAAAATTTATAAAATTTTAATTTTCTTAGAAATTAACGTTTTTTCCAGCTAAAATTTCATTTATTTTCACTTTTTTGGAAGTAATTATTAAGAACTTCTAAAAAAGTTTAAAATTTGCACTTTGTTCTACTTTTGAAGCGGTGAAAATGTTCTTTTTTGAAAGCTCTTGATAGTTTTTTTGCTGGGTTACAACACTCATTTTAAAGTATACCAATCGATTCAGAATTATTGTCCATGTCGATTTAATATATCCGCCCACCTTGAATGCTGCCTGGTTGCACGGCTAGCTTGTTGTCTGCGTATGTTAAACAGTCGCACAAACAACAAGTCTATTTTGGTACAACGCACAGTGCACAGTGTATGATTCAAAAAATGAAATGGAAATAATTATGGAACTACGGAGTGGCTGCTCCGATTTTTATGAAATTTTACATGGTCATACAGAGATGTAGGCGAGTTTAAGTTTTGAGCTTGGATCATAAAGACTTACATGGAGCGTGTCCACAGGGTCCCAAAGTTGGACACCTCGTGTATATAATTAGTAAAAAACGATCCTGATACATTATATCTGAACCTACAAAAAACATCGTCGTATGCATATATTATCTCTTTTAGTTTAAGAGATATTGAGCTTCAAAGATTAAAATTCTTACTTTTTAGCCAGTCTTGGTGAAGTTTTTTCGCTACAGCAGATCCAACTTTCATCTGATTTTCTTTTATTTCATTAACAACAAATAGAAAAATTATGCAAAGAAAGAATTTTGAAAAAATATTTACGAAGTCAAAAGTTGCAGGAATTTAAATTTAAACTTTAAAAAAAAAGTTGATTTTTCCCGTTTTTTTTTTTCCTAAAAAAGTGGTCACATTTTTTTTTTTGTTATATAAAAATTTTCTTAAGTAACATATATAGTATTTATATTTTTCTGAAAGATAACTAAACACAAAATACTTTAAAGGAAAAAAAGCTTTTAAAAATCGAATTTTGAGAGAACCAGGTTTCCCAAATTTGATCTATTTTTTCAACTAATTTCGAATTTTCGCTTTAATTTCTCAAATCGCAAAGCCGGAATCAAAAAAAAGTTATACCTTTTATTTAGTCTAAAGTGTTTTAATTTTTTTTCGCAATAGAAATTCCAAAAAATCCAATTTTTGTAATTTTTTTAAGTTTTTTGGGAATTACGGGATTTTTTGTAAAGAAATCTAAAAAAGTGAATAGCGCTTTAAATTAAGCATCAAAAAATCTACTTATGTGTGAAATCTCATTCAAATATATTCATTAACAAGAATTTTATTGCACAATTAAAAATTATAAAATTATATATATATGTTTTTTGCAAAAAGTCTTCAACAAATGTTCGTGTTATAAACATTTTTATTTTTTTGAAACAATCTATATAGTATGTATTTTTTATCTGTCTGTCGGATCTAATAGATGGATATGAATTTTTTTTATCAGGAGTGGCACTACCATACATATAAACATGAGTTAAAATTGGCCAAATTACTTGAATTCATAAATTTATATTCGTTTTCGAAATCGTTTTCCATCACATACCTGATAGTCTCTTAAATATCGAATTTTCAAAAATCCTTTCGTAATGGATATATTTTTCGGGAGATCAACATTTTATCTCTCTAATTTTAGGAGTTCGGTCTGTAGTAACCTTACTCGTCTATATATTAATGCCTCAATATATACAAGTAAAGGTTATAAGATTTCCAAAACACACTATAAGAAATTCTGAATTATGTAGTGTTGTTCTAAAACGATTATAACTTTGATAATTACCTACATAGCTCTCTAAAATTAGTTCAGTGAGTTGTGATTGATTGAAAAGGTGTCATGTTTACGTTTAGTGAAGAAAAAAATTTCATATTTATATTTAGTGAAAAAAATTTATTTGCAGCTTATGTGTAGTAAGTGTTCAGAATTTGAACTATGGAGTGTAGTGCAAATTTATTCACTACCACTAAATTTAGTTTAGTAAGAAATGTTTCACTATAACTATAGTGGGGGCAAATAGATAAAAATCAAAAATTTTTTACTATAGTGCTCAGTGGGACCAAAAGCAAAATAAATGATAATAAGTCTGGAACTTTGAAACCAAGGCTTCCAGATAGACTCTGTAGCTGCAGAACGGATATTTTTACAAATATTAACCGATTTTAAATATTTTTACATTTTTGAATTCTCCTAAACCAGACAAGGAAAAAACATGATGCTAAATTATTTCGTATGGTTCAAAAGATATTTAACTTCAAAAAATAAATTTCTCATTTTTGGCCTTGACTTTTTTGCGATTTTGTCCTATAACTTTTAAAATTAAATTTCTAAAATTTTTTTAAAAAAATGTTGAAATTCTCTACAATTATTCCAATATATATTTTTTTTTTGTCTCAATTCGATAAGAAGAAAAAAAATTTCAAAATCAAAATTTCAAAACGGGTCTCAAAAATTGCAATTGTGGTCAAAAATGATCAATTTTGGATGAGAAGTTGAAATTTTTGAGTCTGTAAAAAAAAACTTATTGTTGATTTCGGTACTTCTGTGAATTAAACTATATAGCTCAATATGTTCTTAAAGGTTTTGCTAAAAATTATAACAGCCTACCGGTAAACTTAGTCACACGATGCAATTTTCCGAAAATATACAAATTTTCAATATTAAAAATTTCGACCTTTAAAAATATATAGTAAAATTATATATATTTTTCTGACTTTATCAATTCTCCATTAAATATTTTATATGGTGTGAAAAAGTTATGTTGATAGAAATTATTTAGTCTCAAATTTTTTTAAATATGTCCAAATAAACATAATTTGCATTTGTTCGTATTGTTTCAAGAAAAGTGTGCTAAAAATTTTAAAATAGTGAATTTTATAATATATAGTTTAAAGAAGACACAATTTTCTTTAAAATGATATATAAAATTACTATTTTGTGTTTGAAACATTTGTTGTAAATAAATTTGAAATTAGTAAAGAGTAGCAAATTGTAAAATCTTTTGTTTTTTCATGTTGTTTTGGATACGGCCTTATCGCACAGTCTTATGACACTGCATTACCAAAAATGGAAGGAAACATGGAGAGTTCACAATTTTTTGCGTTTTGCTTATTTGAAATTGTTTTACTATAAACGTAATAAACTCCAAATAGTCACATATATATCAATTTAAAGGAAATTGTGTCTTCTTTAAAACTATGTATAATAAATTTCACTATTTGAAAATTTTTAGCACACTTTTCTTAAAACAAAGCGAACAAATGCAAATTATGTTTATACGGACATATTACAAAAATTTGAGACTGAATAATTTCTAAATGATTATAAGTATCAACAATTTTTGCACATGATATAAGATATAATTGCAAAAATTATAAGACCCGATATATTTTTCACCCTCGAGGTGGTTATCTTTGGCCCACTGTAGCGGCGTCCATGCTACAACTACAGACTCTCTCCAACAATATTCAGAAAGCCTAATTCATCCTCTATCGAAGTTCCAAGTTTCATCTAAATCAGTTCAGTGGTTTCAAAGTTCCAAACTTATTACCATTTACTTTTGCTTTTGGCCCCAGTGTGATTTAGTAAAAAGCTGAATGCACTTACAATTTCTGTGCTGCATTCATGCAAATATTCTTCCGGAACAGTGCACAGTGTGGCCAAAAGCAAAATAAATGGTAATAAGTCTGGTTCAGAAAACCACTGAACCGATTTAGATGAAGATTGGAACATCGATAGAGGAGGAATCAGGCTTTCAGAATATTGTTAGCTAGGGTGTGTAGCAGCAGCACAGACGCCGCTACAGTGTGTCTAAGTTGACCACCTCGAGGGTGAAAAACATATCGGGACTTACAAGTTTTACAAATATAAACCGATTTTATATATTTTTACATTTTTTAATTTTCCAAAACAAACTTTTTTGCGATCTGGCCCCATAACTTTTAAAATTCAATTTCTAATTTTGTTCTTAAAAATATGTTGAAATTCTCTATAATTTTCTAAATTATTCTAATAAAAAATTTTTTGTTATCTCAATTCGATAACAAGAAAAAAATTTTCAAAATTTCAAAACAGGTCTCAAAAATTGCAATTTTTGCCAAAAAGTAACGTTATATATTTTATTTTTTTAAATTTAGTTAAAAAGGTTAAATATTTGTTGGCACTTTCTGAAAGACGGGACTTCAAGAAAACGTGTGAGTGTAATTTTGAAAATTTCTGAACATTCACCATACATCCAGCAGTGGTTAAAAATGATCAATTTTGGTTGAGAAGTTGAAATTTTTGAGTCTGTAAAAAAGTGATTGTTAATTTCGGTACTTCTGTGAATTGAACTATATAGGTCAATATGTTCTTAAAGGTTGTTCACCCAAGTGAACAGTTTTCCAGCTCTGATGCCAATTATCAACGCCCCCCAACTGCAGCTAACTTAATTGTCAACTGATCTCTAAAATTTAATATAGTTCGTTAGCCAACTTTGAAGCGATTGATTATAACAGCGAAGTGCTTAAACAACAAAAAAAAACCCTAAAAATAATTAGAGAAAAGTGAATATAAATCTTATTCTATTTATAAATATTAAAACTTCAACCCTAATAAATAAAACTTAAATCCTAATTATACTAGAATAAATTATAAATATTAGAACTTAAACCCTAATGAATAAAACTTAAATCCTAGTTATATTGCACAGAATTTATATAGAAAAACCTAAGGGTCAATAAACATATAATTTTATAGCGTTTTTGAAAAATACTGTGTTTTTATTTACTTATTTATATAAAACCCGCGAACACAAACTACCCATCTCACTTTAACTCGTTTAAATATGGTCCTTTCGGTGTAACAAATTAAAAGTGAAACAGTGAATATATGCAAAATACAGTCCACAACTCTAAAACAAAATTAGTAAATAAAAGAATAAAAAAAAAAAAAAACTAATATACACTAAATAAAATAGTACACTAGAAAAGCAATAAAAACTTAAAAATAAGAATAAATAAAAGTTTAAAATAAATAGAAATAAATAAAATCAAAAAACTACACAAAATTCTAAAATAAAAATCAACAAACAATAAACGCAAAGAAACAAACAAATCTTGTAATATTATTACAATAAATAAACACAAAAATAATAAAACTAGTTAAAACAAAAATATACAAAAACCCAACAAACAAGTGTTTCACAAAATTACAAAAAAAAAAAATAAGAAAAAGTTACACAAAGTACAAAACAAAAATTAAAAACAAAACATAAAATTGTGCACAAATAGAAATATATAAAAACACAAATTAAAATTTTAAAAATAAATACACAATAATTACAAACAACAAATATATAATAACATTTTTTTCACAATAAACAAAGAATAAAAACAAAACAGTGAAAACAACACAAAATAACAAATATTGTAAACAAAAAATAAATATATACATTTACTCTTAAAAACAAAATAAATATTTCAAAAATATAAATTATTAATAAAATTTAAAACATACCCTTAAAAATACTAAATTTTGTTAAAAAATAATAATTTTGTTAAAAATACATAAACTATAAAACAAAATATAAATAAACAAATTACACTAAATTAACAAAAAACATATTCACAACAATATTTCTTTTGAACTAAAAACCACCACCAAAATATCAGCACAACAAACAGAATAAATAAAAACAATATACAAGTGTCCTAAAATTACAAATAATAAAAACTTCATAACTGATATATATACACCTACACACAATACTAACAGCTACATATTACAACAACAACACTGTAAATCAACACAACGTATTACAGCGGGAAGAAAGAACAAAGAAGAAACTAAAACACAAGAGATTTTTTTTGAACTCTTGTTAAGGTTTGTACCCTACACCCAGCAAACAAGGTAAGTTTGTATTTTTTGCAACTTACATAAATTATTATTTCCAACATTCTTTGCGATAAACTTCTTTATATATTGAGACAATATATTATTTAAATATTTTGCTATTTATCCACCCACCCTACTTGAAGTTTAACGAAGATATTTCATTTTGGGAATATATATTTCTTATAAGGAAATAATAATACCTACTTTCTTGTGTAGCGTATACTTTTAACAATAAAAGACCCAGTTGGAAATTTTGTCTGCTGGTACGAAATTTTTTAAATTTTTTTAAAGCTTTAAGACTTTAAATATTATACACGACAAGGATTAAATAACTTGTTTCATTTATTTATTTGTCGATTTATAATTGTTTTTTTACCCAAAATGTCTTCATTAAAATCTTTGGCTGCCGATTTAATGCGCTACATCCAAATCGATTTGGAAGCTTTCGATGAGGATTATCGCGCTACCCCAGAGAGTTCCCAATCACTACCCGCGCTCAAGTTTAAGAAACGCGAGCTTGAAGATTTATGGAAGAATATCGACCATAAATTTAGACAAATTAGGGAGTCTTCTGAATTGAATAACCCAGAAAAGGCGGAAAATATTAATTTTACGGAAATTGTAAAACACGTTAGATCTGCTAAGAACTTTTATAGAACCAGCATGATAACAATTGACGAATCAATTGAGGAAGTTACCCGTACCAACACCCGACCCTCTTTACTCGAACCACCGGCTTCGCAAAACAATAATTCCGTAGCCTTTAATGTACCCCCTTGCGATATGCCCACTTTTAGTGGTGATTTCAAGTTTTGGGCTTCCTTTAGAGACCTTTTTAAGGCAATATATGGAAACAACACACGTTTAAGTGGAGTTGAAAAACTTTTTTATTTAAAGCAAAAAACTAGCGGCGAAGCCAAAGAAATAGTAGACAATGCTCCTCTAACAAATGAAGGTTTTCTTATAGCTTGGTCCCAACTAGTGTCTCAATATGAGAACAGAAGAATGCAAATTAATGCACAATTAAAGACCCTCTTCAATTTACCCGCCGTAAACACCATGTGCAGTGCTTCTATAAGAAAACTCCAAAGAAAGATAAACTACTGCATTTCAAACTTAAATTCGTTAGAAATTGATACGGATAATTGGAATCCTATCTTTGTATATCTCTGTTCAACGAAACTACCCAGAGAAACCCGAAGAGAGTTTGAAAAAACTCTGCAAGATTGTGCTGAAATGCCTTCTTGGACAGACTTAGATCTGTTTTTGACAAACACTTTCAAGGAACTAACATCAGTTAATGATATTGTAGATCCTAACACTAACCCTAACCCAAATACACACCCAAAACCCAAAAATTCTCAGGAAAATAGGAATATTTTCGATAGAAGAGGCAGAGCATTTCACAATGTAACCCATTCTACAAATGATACCCACCCGAAGAACAAACCTCAAAATGAGAACAAATTCTCTAAATTTAATACCCAAAATAACCCAAATAGTCAAAAGTATTCAAATACTCAAAATCACTCAAATACCAGGAACAGCCCAAATACCCAAAATAAACCAGATGGGTCTATTTGCAAACTATGCAATAATAATCATACACTTAGAGAATGTTCAACGTTTACTTCATTAGGAGTAAGCGAGAGGATAGAATTTGTAAAAAAGAATGGAATTTGTTACAACTGTTTAGCCATTGCTCATAATAATCAAAGATTGTCAAAGCACATTTACCTGTAGATATTGTGGTGGAAGGCATAATACTATTTTGCACAAACCAAATTCAAACCCAAACCCACAAGTTGACGATAATCAGCCGTCAACATCACGAAATGCAGATCAGTCTTTCTCAACCCAAACCCTGTCGAACAAACCCATATTAGATGATAGAACGAAGTTACTAGGAACAGTAGTACTCAACGTTGATGTCCAGGGAGAATTATTCCCAGCAAGAGCGCTTATTGATCCAGCTTCCGATTTTTAATTTGTTTCTGATAAACTTAGACGAAAATTACACTTACCCACTACACCCATTGTTGCTGAAATTTCTGGATTGAATGAAGTGGTATCAGCTCGCCACTTCAGCGAAGTTATGTTGAAATCCAACACCCAAAATAATTTCAAATTGAATATCCAAGCAATTGTTGTAAAAACACTTACAAAAAATTTACTCACCCAAAATTTAGATCCCACCCTCATAAAAGACTTGGAGAATATTCAATTAGCTGACCAGAAATTCTATAAGAGTAGACCTATAGATTTCATTATTGGTAGCGATTTTTACCCACAAATATTAAAACCCGGTGTTAAGAAAGATTTTCTCAGCACTTTAATAGCTCAGGAAACTGAGTTTGGATGGATTTTAACAGGACCTGTTCAAAAATCACACAATACCCAACCCATAGTTTCATATTTCAGTTCTGTCACACTTGATAAATGTTTGACCAAATTTTGGGAAATTGAAGAAATACCCACAGAACCCAATAAATCCGAGGAAAAATGTTCTTGCGAGGATAATTACACGGCAACTACCCGTCGTTTACCCAATGGCCGTTATTAAGTAAATCTTCCATTTCGACACCCACCAGTTGAGTTAGGAAACTCACGCCATATAGCAATGGCACAATTTTTGAGAAATGAGAAGAATTTAATGAAGAAACCCGAACTTAAGATAGAATATGATAACGTCCTTCAAGAATATATTGATTTAGGTCATATGAAAGCTATTAAAAATAACCCAAATGCATCTTCAAACACCCATTATTACTTACCCCATCATGCTGTTGTTAAACTCGATCGTGTCACAACTAAAGTTCGAGTTGTTTTTAATGCTTCAAGCAAGACATCAAATAGTAACAGCTTAAATGATGCTCTATATACTGGTCCTACCCTGCAACAAGATTTAGTTGTACTCATTTTGAAATGGCGCTTTTTTAAGATAGTATTTAACGCTGATATTACAAAAATGTACAGGCAAATTATGTTAAACCCTACCCACACACCCTTTCAACGTATACTATTCCGTAAAAGCGTCAATGAACCCATTCAAGAATATGAACTGCAAACAGTGACATTTGGTGTCAATTGTGCCCCTTATTTAGCTATTAGAACCCTACACGAATTAGCCAAAGACATTCAAAATACCCACCCAATCGCTTCACAAGTGTTGCGAAATAATATGTATGTAGACGATGTTTTAGCTGGTGGTCATACTGTTGAAGAAGCTAAAGAGGCTCAATTACAGTTGATCCAAGCTCTTGACTCTGCTGGTTTTCCTTTAAGGAAATGGATTTCCAACACTAAGGAACTTTTAAACAATTTACCCGAAGATCATTTACTTGATGTGGATTTGCTTACCCTACCAGAATCCAATAACGCAAAGACATTAGGCATTCGATGGAATGCGAAAGAGGACGCATTTTTCTTTAATGTACCCTTAATAGAGAGAAAATCAGCTTACACTAAACGAACTGTTTTATCAGATATAGCTCGTCTATTTGACCCAGCTGGTTGGTTAGCGCCGATTGTAATTACTGCTAAAATTATCATGCAGCAAATTTGGCAAGATAACACAGCTTGGGATGAATGTCTTAACCCACTAACCCTAATAAAATGGCAAAAGTTTTTGCAGTTCTATGATAATATAAATAAAATACGTATTCCAAGATGGATTAATTTTTCACCTTCAGCAAAAATTGAGTTTCATGGTTTTTCAGATGCTTCTGAAAAAGCCTACTCTGCAGTTTTATACGCACGAGTCACACCCATAGACGGTCCAAATACCGTAACCCTACTCTTCGCTAAGACGAGAGTTGCACCAATCAAAGTTATCTCGTTACCCAAACTAGAACTTTGTGGTGCTGTGTTGTTGGCTAATATGGCACATAATTTACTCAAGCAGTTAAAGTTACCCCTGCACCAAACCTATTTTTGGACAGATTCCTCAATTGTGTTAGCTTGGCTTAATAAACAACCCAACTCATGGAACACATTTGTAGCTAACCGCGTTTCTACAATTTTGACAACAGTAGGCGTTGATAACTGGAATCATGTTGCCTCATACGACAACCCAGCTGATGTTGCTAGCAGAGGATGCAATGCAGATGAATTGAAGGATGACAATCTATGGTGGAATGGTCCCTCATGGTTAAAAGAATCTGCATCGAAATGGCCAACAACAGATAAACCCTTTATAACTCAAGCTGAAGCTAAAATTAGTCAATCGTTTTCTGCAACGGTTAATACTCACCCTTATAACCCTTCCTTGGAAAATACGAATAACCCTAACCCAGTACATTGATATTTTGTCACGATTTTCAAAATTATCTAAAGCTTTAAGAGTTATGTCATATGTCTATCGATTTTGTGATCGCGCATCATATACCCGTAGAAATACAATTAGAAATGATAGAATTATTCTTGATCGAAATAATACCCAATCAGTCAAAGAAAGGCTTAATAAATTACTTACCCACCCAAGTATTGAACTTGATGCGACTGAAATAAAATCAACCCGTGATAGACTAATTATTATATGTCAAACTCAATATTTTAAAGACGAATATAATTGTCTGAAAAGGAAAAATCCAATACCCAAACATAGTAACCTACTTACCCTAACACCGTTTTTAGACGCTAACAATATTTTGCGTGCAAATGGTCGACTGGCCAATTCCAAAAGTTTGTCATATTCCGAAAGACAACCAATTTTATTACCCTATGCAAGTCCATTTGCAAAATTATTAACCCAACATGTTCATTTGGTAACCCTACACGGAGGAAATCAACTTATGTTGAGATTAATACGTTCTGGATATTGGATACTGAAACTTCAGAATCTTATCAGTTCTGTAGTTAACAAATGTTTAGCATGTACGAAATATCGGAATAGACAAACCACCCAGTTCATGGCAGCTTTGCCGCCAGAACGTACACAATTAACTAGACCATTTTATAATGTTGGAGTTGATTTTGCCGGACCATTTGATATCAAAGTTTATAATGGTAGAGCGTGTAGAATAACTAAAGGTTACGTTTGTGTTTTTGTTTGCTTTGCAACAAAAGCTATCCATTTAGAGCCAACATCTGACCTATCTACCCAAGCCTTTATGGCAGCATTTGCCCGATTTTTTTCGAGGCGGGGATGCCCTGTCGCCATATACTCAGATAATGGAACAAATTTTATTGGAGCTAATAAATTGTTGAAAAAAGAGCGACAGGAATTCATCAAACAACTAAGAGGAACTGTCACATCCATGAACAGTCTACAAAATTTGACGTGGCATTTTATACCCCCCGGAGCTCCACACATGGGCGGACTCTGGGAAGCAGGCGTTAAAAGTTTTAAATCACACTTAAAGAAATTGAACACCCTAAAATATACATTTGAAGAGCTTGCTACACTTCTAGCAAGAATTGAAGGATGCTTGAATTCAAGACCCTTAAGCCCGTCAAGTGAAAACCCACAAGATTTAAACCCGTTAACCACAGGTCATTTTTTAATTGGCTCACCCATATTAACCCCTGCAGAACCCGATTTAAGTAATGAGAATATTACCCTTGCAAACAGATGGCAAAAGTTGAAGATTCAACATCATTACTTCTGCAGAAGATGGAAAGACGAATATCTTAAAGAGCTCCATAAAAGATACAAGTGGAAGAACCCTAAACGTCAAGTTGAAGTTGATGACATTGTTGTTGTAAAACAAGACAACCTACCCCCGAACGAATGGTTACTTGGACGGGTTGTAAAGACTTACCCAGGTTCTGATCAAAGAAACCGAGTTGTTGACCTACGAACTTCAACTGGAATTATGACTCGACCAATAACCAAAATTGTCATCTTACCCACTAGTTAGTGTAGTACTTCTAGTATAACCCTACCTTCAACTAATTAACCAACTCAATGTACTAACCCACTTATATGTAACTGTTCGAATTAACCACTCACTCTAAAATACTAATTCATTTCATTATATTAATCGTTCATATATATTTTATTTCCTATAGAACATGGCACCCAATCGTAACAACCAACGTAGAGAACGCTCACACCAATCTAACTACCAGTCCGGCAGATCACAGGCCAAAAATAGTGTTCGTCACAGCTCCAATCGCCAAAAAAACCGTAGCCAACCAAAACGTCACTTTGGATGCGGTATTTGCAAATTAGACCACCGTTTAACAGACTGCAGGAAATTCGCAAAAATGAACCTGGCAGAAAAATATAAAATTACCGTTAGTTTGCACTACTGTATAAACTGTTTGGCGAGAAATCACTTAATTGGGAAGTGTAACAGCAAGGCTCGCTGTAACAAATGTGGTGGTAAACACCACACCACCCTGCATGGTCCCAAACGCATTTTAAAAGATTTTTCGGAACGTTCTCCAACCCCTAGCTCAAATGATATTGAGGCACCCATACCTGCTCCCAGACGTTCTCTCGTTACGTCTACCGTTACAACAGCATTGCCCACGTCTATGACAAAGACAATTGTTCCCACCGCCGTTCTACAAGTTGTAATGGAAACAAACAAAACAGCTAGAGCCATCCTCAATCCAAGTTTGACTACCTTTAGGATTGGTATATCCTTTGTGCGAGAGTCCACATTAAACCCATTTAAGATCGACGGTCAGGTATATGTAAAAGTTGTGATCTCCCCTTATATAGATTCAACCATTCGTTACGAAGTGTGCATGCAGGTGACCACCGAATTACCTAGAAACCCTTACCCAGCCACGATGGATGCAGCGGTGAAAGGAAAATTTTGCAGAATTTCCCTGGCTGATCCTGAATTTTATTGTAATTCTCCTGTCGCTATAGAGATCGGTGGAGATTTGTACACCACTATATTGCAACCAAACGATATCCATGTTGATGGAGGCTCTGTAATAGCACAGGACTCTACACTTGGTTGGCTTATTATGGGATCCGCAAATTAATTAAAATTTAACTCAAGTATTTTATACCCTCCTTTAATTACTCTTTTGTCAACACATTTACCCTAACCCAATTATATTTGGAACACATGAAAATAATTGTCCTTTTCGTTCGCAGGTTGCCAGGCCCGGGAGGATGTTCACCCAAGTGAACAGTTTTCCAGCTCTGATGCCAATTAACAACGCCCCCCAACTGCAGCTAACTTAATTGTCAACTGATCTCTAAAATTTAATATAGTTCGTTAGCCAACTTTGAAGCGATTGATTATAACAGCGAAGTGCTTAAACAACAAAAAAAAAACCCTAAAAATAATTAGAGAAAAGTGAATATAAATCTTATTCTATTTATAAATATTAAAACTTCAACCCTAATAAATAAAACTTAAATCCTAATTATACTAGAATAAATTATAAATATTAAAACTTAAACCCTAATGAATAAAACTTAAATCCTAGTTATATTGCACAGAATTTATATAGAAAAACCTAAGGGTCAATAAACATATAATTTTATAACGTTTTTGAAAAATACTGTGTTTTTATGGGTATATTTTTTTTTATTTCAGAAATTCAATAATTAAATGAGGTAAGTATAAACGAGGGTACGCCAAGATGGTTGTAAGATAAGTGACTGTTTTGTTTGTTTTGACGAAACTTCGGTTTTGACAAAAACACGAAGTTTTGTATAGCTTAATTACTGCTGTAATTTTTAGCAATAACAGCATAATTTTTTGATTGTAATAGATTTACAGTGGCGCCTCAATAATCTAGATAATAGCTTAATTCAACAATATAATTTATATATTTACATACAGTCAACGTCAAAAGAAAGTATACACAATGATTCATTTATTTTTATATGGTTTTTTATTTGTTTGAAATAAAATTTAACTAACACTTTGATATATTTTTAATTCAATATTAATTCTAATTTACATCAGAGAAAAAAATAACAGTAAATACATAAATACATAAATAAAAAATAAGAAAAAGTAAATATTACTCATATTCATTGCGTCAAAAAAAGTATACATTAAAAAATCACTATAATACATAATAGTTTATTTAAAGTCTAATATTTTGTTTGTTTTCCTTTAGCCTTAATTACCGCCTGGAGTCGTTTTGGCATTGATTTTACTAGGTTTGCAGTGACTTCTGTTGGAATTTTTTCCCACTCTTCAAGAAGGATGGCTTTAAGGGAGTTTTTGTTACTTATTGGTCTCTTTCTTATTTGTCGATCAAGATATTCCCACAAATGCTCTATGGGGTTAAGGTCCGGTGACTGTGGGGGATGATCCAATTGTCCGGGAGTGTTATTTAGCAACCATTCTTTTACAACTTTAGCAGTGTGTTTTGGATCATTATCTTGTTGGAATGTACAATTTGGATCCAAACATAATTTCTCAACACTGAGTTGTAAATTCTGTTGCAAAATGTTCAAATAATCTGTTTTATTCATAGTATTTTCTATAAAAACTAGCTTTCTCACTCCACTCACTGCCATTCACCCCCACACCATCATCGAACCTCCACCATGCTTCACTGTACTTATTATATTTTGCTCATCAAGCTGTGTATTTTTACTTCTCCATATTTTAGTCGGTTTTTTCTTTCCAAAAACTTCGAATTTGCTTTCATCAGTAAAAATAATGTTATTCCAAAATGAATTATCATGATTTTTATACTTATGAGCAAATTCAAGCCGTCGCTTTTGGTTGGTTTTCGATATGAGAGGTTTTCGTCTCGGAACTCGACCATGAAGACCATTTACATGTAAGACTCGGCGAATTGTACTGGCACTTACGGAGTCTCCTGACTGTTTGGATATTTCCTCTGATATTTTAACAGCACTTTCTGTAGAATTTTTCTTTACACTTCTAACAACTTATCGTATTCGGACCTCATCAAGTTTTCTAGGTCTTCCAGATTTGGACAGATTATTCAAGGTTTTAAATTTCTTATACTTATCAATCATTTTTTGTACAGTAACGTGACTTCTATTTATAATTGAAGCAATTTCCCGTAGAGAAATTTGAGAACGAGCTCAAGAGATGTTTGCTTACCCACTTTTTAACTACGCGGGATTAATGCAATTTAATAAGATCTCGGCTACAAGATAACGACGACTAAATTACTTGTTGATTACTTATTACTCAACGCATAAAGAAATTACAAAAAATAACGGTAAATTTTGACTGTACGACATTTTTTAAAACAAAAAACTAAAGTGTATACTTTTTTTTGACGCCTTGCCATTAGGCACTGATGACGTCTTATTATCGCTGGCACACAGGACTTGAGCTAGCGACTTGATCGCTTCCACAATTAATTTAGCATCAGGGGTTGCTGACAGTGTTGTTTGTTGTGCTGGTGATATTTTTTGACGTTGTTGGTGGCGTTGATTCGTAGTGGTACTTTTGGAGCGTCTAGACCGTTGCGGCTGCGGATGTAGAAGGGTGTGATGGAACCTGTCACACTTTCTGCAGGTATCCATAGAGGAACACGATCGGAGATCATGGCTTCTTGCCAAGCAGTTAACACAATAGCGGTGCCTTTCTACCAATTTTTCCCTCATTTTTACGGTCATTCTTAAGAACTTGCGGCAAAAATGCAGAGAGTGAAAACGTTTACAAAGGACGCACTTGCATATCTCCAGATCCCGACGTTGGGAACGAGATGTGTGGCATCCCCGTTTGTTTGGGCTGGATGAGACCTTGAACGGGTAGAAGCCAATCTTCTGTTTTTCCTAGAACTGAAGAAAAAGGGGAGAAAATGCGATAATACAAGCAAATGAATTACTAATCGAGAAGTGTCAACAATTGAAAATAATATGAGAAGGCAATATTTAATACTTTAAAGTAATGAAAATAAATGTGTAGTACTAATATACTAATATACATTTTAAATAGAGTTTTAATATAGCAATATATTAATTAATACAGCAATAAATAAATTTTTAATGAGTTAATTTGAATTTTCATCATCCATATAAGGAAGATAGCATAATTTTACAATAGGACGAGTGATAATTCCTGAGGCAATACGAACGTCAGCCGTACGGACATTCTGATTTGAACCGGGATAAGTATTTACTATTCTTCCTAATAGCCACTCATATGGTGGTGCAAATCATCAATGACCACCTCCAGATCCCCAACTTGCAGATTCGGAAGTGAGTTTTTCCATTTATATCTTTTGTGTAATGATTTCAAATAATCCTCCTTCCATCGGATGGAGAATTATGGTGAATATCTTTTAATTTTCCCCATCTATTTATCAGAGACATTTTATTATAATTTTGCTCTGGGAAAGCAACTATAGGAGCACCACGTGCAGCTTGAAATGCCACGGAGGTTAAGTCTGAGCACGGTTCTAAGTGAACGGCTTTTGTACTGAAACAATCGAAGACTGTAGCATATCCTTTTATCAAGGTAGATTTTCGTATGGGTGACGTTTTGAGTTCAAACGGGCCAGCAAAATCAATGCCTGTGTGTGTATATAAAATTCGGTCTGCACCATTCTGCACATTTGACCGCATTCAGCATAAGCGAAAAATTTATGCAAATAATTTAGGTACCAGGCAAAGTCAGGAATTGCCTGGTAATATTATAAGGTACCGCTCATTGTATGGCAAAGACGACCGAGATAGTCTACCATTAACTCGAAGAATAGAGTTAGAATCAAGAAGTGGATTTAATGGTTTTAGGGAACTTTTATTGTTGATCATTTGAGAACCAGACAAACACTGATATTCTTCATGATAAATATTTTTTTGAGAAAGCATGATTAGCCTATATTTTACAAATTTCATTTTCTCATGAGTTAGTAGATTTTGAGTAATAGGTGATATATCTGGCTTTATGTTCTTTATACATTTAGCAAAGAATCGAAAAACATAACATATTACGCGTAAAGCTTTATGATATGAAGAAAATCTATTTAGAATGTCATTTTCTTGGACTTCTGTATATAAAGATAGAATTTCTTTAAGATTTTCGATTATTTTGAGTGGGTTTCGTTTTGGACATTCTGAGGGGGGTTTGTGCAACCATGGTGGTCCATGCCACCAAAGAAGATTATGTGCCAGATCTTGAGGCTTACAGCCACGGGTTCCAAGATCTGCTGGATTATCATGAGATGAAACATGACGCCATTTCGCATTTGGAACCAAACGATGAATTTGGGCAATTCTATTTGCAGCATAAGTTTCCCATGACGAAGGGGTTTTAGAGAGCCATCCTAGGACTATTGAGGAGTCTGTCCATAAAAATACTTCTGCCTTATTGAGATTTGCTAATAAAACTGCGCCTTTCAGCTCTAAGCGAGGAAGACAAACCGTTTGGATTGGAGCTACCTTGCTTTTCGCTACCAACAAGTTCGAGAAAGTATTGTATGTTGCAGTCTGACAGCGAACGTAAACTGTGGCGCAAAATGCTACTTTGGAGGCATCAGAGAAACCCTGAAGTTGAACTGTGTCTGACGGCGTGTACTGGATCCATCGAGGAATTGAAATTGTTTCAATTTTTGTAAGATCTAGAACGAGATTATTCCAATTTTGCGGAGATTCTAATGAAACGTCTTCGTCCCAATCTATAACCTCTAACCATAACTGTTGCATAAGTATCTTTGCTCTGATGACTATGGGAGCTAGCCATCCAGCAGGATCAAAGAGTTCAGCAACTGACGATAAAGTCTGGCGTTTAGTGATTTTTAAGGACTGATCGATTGAAGAATAGCTATAACTAAATGAATCTGTAAGTGCATTCCATTTAATGTCAAGGGTTTTAGTGGAGCTTGTTTCGTTAAAACGAAGAAAATCTGAATCGTATCCTTTGGTAAATGAGACAGCAGTTGTGGGTCATTTACTGTTATTTTCTTTAGAGGTAATCCAGCCGATTTTAATGTGTTAATCAGTTGAGTTTGAGCAGATAGAGTTTCTTCTAGTGAAAACCCTCCCGAGAGAATATCATCAACATATGTTTCAGAGCGCAAGATGGAGACAGTTTTCGGATATAGAGATTCAGAATCCGATGCGAGCTGAAGAAGGGTGCGAATTGCGAGATAAGGTGCGAAATTTACTCCAAAAGTAACAGTTTTTAACTGATAATCTTTAATAGGGCCATCTTGCTGATTTTGGAATAGGATTCTTTTAAAGGGTCTATCAGCGGGATGTACTAAAATTTGGCGATACATTTTTTGTATATCACCATTGAACACATACCTGTACTTTCTCCAATTGAGAATTATAGTGATCAAATCGTTTTGTAATGTGGGACCTGTATAGAGTATATCATTGAGGGAGAATTGAGATTTTGTTTTTGTTTTTGTGGATTTATGTTCGGGACGGACAACTGCGTGGTGGGGTAAGTATAATGAGCCATATTTGGCTTCCGAAATGATTTCATGGGATTGCGTTTCTTCCATGTGATCAAGAGACAAATATTCGTTCAAAACAGCTTTATATTGAGACTGTAAATCGGGATCTTTAGAGAGGGTTTTTTCCATTCTGGAATATTGCGCTAAAGCTATAAACCGAGAAGAGCCTAGGAATACTTTTTCTGGATACTCTGTCTTAAAGGGTAACCTGACGATATATCTACCGTTTTCGTGACGTGTCGTTGTTTTGGAGTAAAATTGTTCACACATTTCAATTTCCTGCGAGACTGGGTTAGTTGAGGAGATTTCTTCTTGCTCCCAAAACTTTTTTAAGAGAGTATTGTGCTCAGAAGTTTCGGAGGTGAAAACTGAAGTTGAGAAGGCTTGAATAGTTTCTGTTTTCATGGGACCACTAAGAACCCAACCGAACACAGTGTTGTAGGCTGAAGTATGGCCGCAGATATTTTTCTTTATGCCATCGATGTTAATAAACCGTTCATAATCATTACCTAGAATAGGATCTATTTGAGATGATTTATTGAAATTTGGATCTGCAAGATCATTCGCTGGATATAGGGACTTCAAAAGTACAAGCCGGAAGATGCTTTGTCACTTTAGGTAAGATAATCGCTTTAATGGGGATTCTTAAATTGTATCTTTTAGCGTATAATACAAACTCGCACTCTTTGCTAGCCGCTTGTTTTTGACCGCCGATACCAACAATTTCGAAATAAAATTTTTTATGAGGGAGTTGAAGGCGATTTCTTATCTTTTCGGTCAAAAATGTTCGTTGAGAACCGGGATCTATTAAAGCTCTAATTGTAAAGAATTCACCTCTATATTCTATTTGCATCATGGCAGTTCTTAATAGAATATTTTCGTTACTGGTAGAGCAATTTGCCTGAACTTGGTGAGATGTTGTAGGCCGTTCCATTTGAGTTTCATTTTGTGTAACTTGAGCGACTTTTGAGGTGGAGCTTTGAGCATTATTGATTTTCTTGCCAGAAATGTCTTGTTGGTGAAAGTTTTCTGATCTTTGGGATATATTTTGAGGTCTTTTTGTCATATGTAGCAAAGAGTGATGGGTTTTTCTGCAATACAAACATGTATGTTTACTTTTACAATTTGCTTTGAGGTGAAATAAAGCTAAGCAATTGTTGCAAAACTTGTTTTTGAACATAAGTGACTGTTTAAATTTTGTTTGCCTAGACGAAACTTCGGTTTTGACAAAAACATGAAGTTTTGTATAGCTTAATTACTGCTGTAATTTTCGGTAATAACAACATAATTTTTTGATTGTAATAGATTTACAGTGGCGCCTAAATAATCTAGATAATAGCTTAATTCAACAATATAATTTATATATTTACATATACGTTTTACAAATTTTATTAAAAATACATTTTTAATTAAAGTGTCCAAAGGTATTTTGGACAAATAGTATTGAGTTTTGTCTTGAAATGGGTATCAAAAAATTCATAATTTTAAGCCAATTATAGAAAATATATTTTTTAAAATTTTCGCAAAAATTTTGGTCCAATTTGGTCTGGAACATTTCGTTCAAAAAATGGTATTGAGTTTTTTGTCTTGAAATGGGTATCAAAAAATGCGTAATTTTAAGCTAATTATAAAAAAAAAATATTTTAAAAAAATTTTCGAAAAAATTTTGGACCAAAAACCGTCATTTTAGTACATCATGCAAAAAAAATTTAGTTATTTTTCTTAAAAAAATAGATAAGAATTTGTTAATTTTGTTCTTTCTAAGGCTAAAACATTAAAAATTTGCATTGCACAGTGGGGCCAAAAGCAAAATAAATGGTAATAAGTCTGGAACTTTGAAACCACTGAACCGATTTAGATGAAACTTGGAACATCGATAGAGGAGGAGTTAGGCTTTCAGAATAATGTTAGATGGAGTCTGTAGCTGCAGCACGGTGGGCCAAAGTTGACTACCTCGGGAGTGAAAAACATATCGGGGTTTACAACTTTTACAAATATTAACCGATTTGAAATATTTTTACACTTTTCAATTCTCCTAAGCAAGACAAGGAAAAAACATGCTTTTCTTTGAAACAATACGAACAAATGCAAATTATGTTCATATGGACATATTTCAAAAATTTGAGATTGAATAATTTCTAAATACTTATAGTTATTAACATAATTTTTTCACGTGATATAAAATATTTAATGGAGAATTGAAAAATGTGAAAATCAGAAAAACATATAATTTTACTATATATTTTTAGGAGTCGAAGTTGTTATTATTGAAAATATGGGTATTTTCAGAAAATCGCATCGTGTGACTAAGTTTACCGGTAGGCTGTAATAATTTTTTGCAAAACCTTTAAGAACATATTGATCTATATAGTTTAATTCACAGAAGTACCAAAATCAACAACCAATTTTTTTACAGACTCAGAAAGTTCAACTTCTCATCCAAAATAGATCATTTTTGACCACTGCTGGATGTAGGGTGAACGTTCAGAACTTTTTAACATTACACTTACACCTTTTCTTGGGGTCCCGTCTTTCAGAAAATGTCAAGAAATATTAAACTTTTTTAAAAAAGTTAAATATATAAAGATACTTTTTTTTGGGAAAAAATTGCAATTTTTGAAACCTGTTTTGAAATTTTGACTTTGAAAATTTTTTTCGTGTTATCGAATTGACATAACAAAAATTTTTTTTATTATCATAATTTAGAAAATTGTAGAGAATTTCAACGTATTTTTAAAAAAATTTTAGAAATTTTATTTTAAAAGTTATATGGAAAAATCGCAAAAAAGTGAAGGCCAAAAATGAGAAATTTATTTTTGGAAATTAGGTTAGGTTATAAAGGTCGCCCACCATAGTGAGTGCACTCGGAGGCCATTTGGCCCATGGTGATGCCCTATTTGAGAAGGGCATCTCCCTTTCCATAAACAGAAAACTAACTTTCCGTTGGTCTATCCAGAAAACAACCCGTTTTCCTAACAAATCCAATCAGATTTGAAAGACAATCCAGATCATGGAAGAGTTGTCTACCGAGATGTCTCAGTCTACTTCCTTTCAGTGCTGGACATTCACATAACAAGTGCTGTACGGATTCCTCTTCTTCCTCATCTAATCAACTTCTACAAAAGCTATTCCCTGGGTAACCCATATGTTCCGACATACGCCCGATCATACAGTGCCCTGTGATTATGCCTACTAGAAACCTTATCGATGATCTATCAAGAGAAAGTGATGCTCTAGTTCTACTCCGAGACCGGAGTGGCCGGAGAGTTCTTGATAGTCTACAAGTGGTGATTGAGGACCACCTGCTTTCTATCTCATTCACCGCCCATTCATCAATAGTATTGGATACAGTAACGAAAGGAGTGAGAACGTCTTCGCAAGCGAGTGCCTCGTCCAAAGACGATGCATTTACTGCGCATTCATCCGCCATTTCGTTACCTCGTATACCTGTATGGCCCGGAACCCATATCAGCTCCACCCGAAAGTGTCTTAGCTGAGTTAAGGAGCGTATACAGTCGTCAACACATCTTGATTTTACAATGGGGGAGTTCAGAGCCTTGATTGCTGCAAGGCTGTCCACATATATATCAAGGTTCGAAGCACAGAAATTAAATTCCTGAATTCGCTTCGCTGCCATGTTAATGGCATATACTTCGGCTTGAAAGACCGTGCACGAATTGGATAATCTGAGAGACATCGAAATGTCTAAGTCATCAGAGAATGTACCCGAGCCAGTGCCAGTATCTGTCTTAGAACCATCAGTGAATACTGAGATTGCAAATTCCTTAAAGACGGAATTTGTTACCCAATCTTCCTTAGATGGGATTCTGATATCGAATGTTCTATAAAAATTCATTCTCGATATACGATCTGATCTGCCTATTACATTCAGTATAGTGCCATGACCAACGCGGCAATGCCTGAGTTCGCCTGACTCTTTGAGCCGTAAAGCGGACTTGGCGGAGATATTTCTAATAAAAATATCAAGGGGAGGGATGTCAAGCATAGTCTCCAGACTGGCTTGGGGGGTGGAACCCATTGAACAAGTAATTGAGAGACAAGCCAGTCTCTGCACCTTATTCAGAGTAGAGATATGTGTCTTCGTGCCTGCAGCCTTCCACCATACAAGAGCACCGTAGGTAAAAATGGGTCTAATAACCGCAGTATACATCCAATGGACGATATACGGTTTTAGACCCCATCTTTTCCCGAACGTCTTCTTGCATGTATAGAAAGCACACAGTGCCTTCTGCATGCGACTCTCAGCATTAAGTTTCCACGAGAGCTTAGAGTCCAGAATCACGCCAAATTATTTGGCTTCCTTTGAAAGTTCCAGAGTGATGCCATCAAGACGTGGTTTCTTGAAAGCCGGAACCTTATATTTCCTAGTGAAAAGCTCTAGTTCGATCTTTGTGGGATTTACTCCCAGACCGTTGTCCCTAGCCCATGACAATAGAACACTTAGAGCTGATTCCATGAGTTCACTAATCGTGGAGAGAAATTTTCCCCTGATGAGGAGTACAACATCATCAGCGTATGCTATCGCCTTGGTGCCTCTATTCGTAAGCTCAAAAAGGATTTTATTCACAACAAGGTTCCACAAGAGTGGGGATAATACCCCTCCCTGTAGAGTGCCTCTTGTCACGACCTTCCTTGAGGTGCTCAGACCTAAACTGGAATTGATGGCCCTGCTTTTCAGCATGTTCCCAGTACAGTTCCTTATTCGCCGATCGATTCCCAGGTCATCCAGTGCCATAAGAATCGACGATATGTTCACATTATTGAGGGCGCTCTCTATATCAAGAAAGGAAGCCATCACATACTCTTTCCTGTCGAGCGTTTCCTCTATCGTGCCGACCACGTCATGCAGTGCCGTTTCGACAGACCTACCGATCGATTCCCAGGTCATCCAGTGCCATAAGAATCGACGATATGTTCACATTATTGAAGGCGCTCTCTATATCAAGAAAGGAAGCCATCACATACTCTTTCCTGTCGAGCGTTTCCTCTATCGTGTCGACCACGTCATGCAGTGCCGTTTCGACTGACCTACCCTTTAGGTAGGCATGCTGTGCCCTGCAAAAATTTGCCGGCGAGAGAATGCCCCTGACATGGACATCAACTAGTCTTTCCAGAGTTTTCAACAAAAACGATGATAGAATAATCGGCCTATAATCCTTCGCGGTACTATGGTTTATTTTTCCCGCTTTGGGGATAAATACCACTGTAACCTCTCTCCATTCCCTAGGAATATATTCCAATTCAAGACTACCCCTAAATATTCGGATCAGCCATGGCATAATGACTGATATAGACTTCTGCAGTAGCGCCGGGAAGATCCCGGAAGATTTATAGGGTTCAAAAGACGATATCGCCCACGATACCTTTCTGTCATCAACAATAGAAGCTACTAATTCACTAAAGTGGGTTGGTGATACTGGGAGGTTTCCAATTACAGATTCCTCGTTCGTATCGTTTCTGCTTAGCCCTTCTGGTCTCTCTCTTGAAAGTGTTGAAACTGTGATGATAATTGTCCCAGTCTTCTGCAACTTTCGACCTTTTTGCCCTATTGAAAAGTTTCCTGCATTCATTCCTTAACTGCCTAAGTGTTGGACACCACCATGATTGTTGAGGTTTTCCAAGACCATGCCGAGCCCTACATGAAGAATAGTAAGCGGCCCTTAGTGTGCTAGTCAAAAGACTCACGGAGTCGTCCAGGTCCTGTGTGCCGGCCAACCTTTCCGTTTGAGGCGGTTGAATGATCCCCACAAGTTTGCTGAATTTATCCCAGTCAGTTTTCCTAGGATTCCTAAAGGGTTTTGCCCTATCTAATGTAAGTTCAATCGTGAAGAGAATCCGCATATGATCGGAGAATGAACATTCCGAAGATACTTTCCAATCGAAAATCCTAACCGAATCTGTGTTACCTACCAAGGTTATATCAATGACCTGTTCCCAGATTCTATTGAAAAACGTTGGTCCAGTACCCTTATTACAAATACTAAGATTAGTACATAAAAGATAATGAAGTAAACACTCACCTCGGTTGTTTATGTCTGTACTCCCCCACAGAGTATGATGGGCATTGGCATCACATCCCATAACGAGATCGTGGCCCCTTGTACTACACCAATTTACTAATGTACGTACGGCACGTGGGGGTGGGTTTTCCTCATCGTACGGTAGGTAGGCCGATGAAATTATCAGGGTTGGTAACCCTTGTCGCTCTAGCACCGCCACCGTTAAATCACTCGTGCTGTAATTGGATATGAGAAAAAGCTTTATATCTTTTCTGACCATAATACAACTTCTAATTTTACCTTCCGTGTTGGAAGATAGGAGCATGTAGTTCCGTGACCGGACGCCTCGAACTTTACCGGCTACAAGCCAGGGTTCTAGGATTAAGGCCACGTGGATAACCTCCTTCTCCATGAAACGCAGCAAATCACCCGTCGCTGCTTCGGAGTGATGCACCACTTTCAGGCCGCTTGGGGTCATTGTTGGTTCCTCCTGGAAGAATCAGCCGAAGCTGATTCAATCCATATTTCACGAAGCCGTTTGAGAGACGTAGAAGCCGGAGGGATTCTGAACCGATTTTGATCCAGAGATTCTTTCCTTCCCCTTTGTCTCTCTTCGATCGTCCAATCCTCCGTTTTTGGAAGTTAAATATCTTTCAAACCATACGAGATAATTCAGCACAACAAGCATGTTTTTTCCTTGTCTTGCTAACTAGAATTTAAAAGGGAAAAAATATTTCAAATCGGTTAATATTTGTAAAAGTTATAAGCCCCGATATGTTTTCCACTCTCGAGGTAGTCAACTTTGGCCCACCGTGCTGCAGCTACAGACTCCATCTAACATTATTCTGAAAGCCTAACTCCTCCTCTATCGATGTTCCAAGTATCATCTAAATCGGTTCAGTGGTTTCAAAGTTCCAGACTTATTACCATTTACTTTGCTTTTGGCCCCACTGTGCATTGTAGTCAGTACTGTGGATGATATATAATTTTCCAGATTTTTTAAAAATATTGTTTTATTTTTATTTATTTATTTACTTCAGCTACATATATTACAAACAGCTGAGAAAAGTTTACAATTTCTAATTTTTATAAAGAAAAATAGTTACTACCACAAAAGTTAGAATACTTATACTAAAGATACTTATACTAGAAATTGTTGGAGTTCAAAAAACTAAGAAGCTTCATTTTTATATTATAAGGTGAGTCTGAAAAGTCCACATAATTGTATAACGAATTAACTTCCGAACAGATTTTATAAAATGGATCAAGGTTAGCAAAATTGGATCTATGGAATGGTTAACGGATGGTAGGATCTCAACATCCGATTAGGAACACTAATGGAAATTTTACCCAGAAGAAATTCTGAGTCAATTTTTCCTTGAAGAAGGTCTATTATAAATGATATATTAGAAACCGTTCTTCTACTTTTCAGCGTTGGCAGCCTGATTAGAGCAAGTCGACTTCGGTACGGTGGAAGGCGAATACTCGGATTCCAGTTTAATCCACGAAGACACAACAACAAAAATTGTTTTTGAACAGATTCCAGTTTATTTATATAAATGTTGTAGTAAGGATCCCAGATAACGGATGCATATTCCAAAATTGGCCTTACTAAGGATGTATACAGACGTTTAGTGACATAAGGATCTTTGAATTCTTTTGCCCAGCGCTTAACAAAGCAAAGTACGCCACTTGCTTTGTTAGCAGTTATTTGAATGTGAGAGTTAAACGTTAATTTCATATCAAAAAGTACTCCCAAATCTGTGAAACTATTAACTGTACTTAACTCAACTCCCCCAAGATTATAAGCAAATACATTAGGAGTACGCATATAATAAACCATGTGTTTGCATTTTTTGAGATTTAATTCCATTAAATTTTCGTCACACCATTTGAAAAAACAATTTAAATCATTTTGGAATAGTTTTTGATCATTAGGATTAGTAATTGTTTTAAATATTTTAACATCATCTGCATACATCAAAATTTTGCAGTGATGAATATTTAGAGGAAGATCATTAATAAAAAGTAGGAATAGGATCGGACCAAGGTGACTACCTTGTGGAACACCAGATATAGCATTTATATATTCGGATTTACAGTTGTTATATAAAACGCACTGTTTTCTTTGTTTTAAATAGGAGTAGATCCATTTTAGAAGAATTTCGTTGAAGCCGATAGCTTTAAGTTTCATTATTAGTAGTTCATGGTTAACTTTATCAAATGCCTTACTAAAATCAGTATAAACTACATCCGTCGGATTACCGTTGCAGAAACCAGCATTTATATAGGATGATAGTTCCATCAGGTTAGTACATGTCGAGCGACCTTTACAAAAACCATGCTGATAAGGCGATATTATGGATAACAAATTGCGGGATAACATATCTGTCACCATTTTCTCGAACAATTTTGGTATTGCGTTAAGTTTAGCTATACCTCTATAATTGGTTACTTCAGATCTTCCTCCGGATTTATGGATTGGAACTATGAACGAAAGTTTCCATAGCAATGGGAAATAGCCATATTTAAGTGAACTATTAAATAAATAGGTTAGCGGATATGATAACATTTCAGCACAATTTCTCAAGATGATGCTAGGAATGCCATCAGGACCAGGATTGGTACAAATTTTTATACTTTTTAAATTTTTTAGGACTAAGGAAGAATCCAGAAATGGTATATTTATCGGAAAAACTTCTTGAATATGATTTGGAATAATCATTTCATTAATTGTTTTGGAGGAATACGTTGAT
Organism: Protophormia terraenovae; assembly: GCA_951394005.1. NCBI lineage: Eukaryota > Metazoa > Arthropoda > Insecta > Diptera > Calliphoridae > Protophormia > Protophormia terraenovae. Next base: position 77,397,549 of record OX596077.1, read on the forward strand.
GCAAAGAACCCTGCAAAAACGTTGGAAATATCTGCATCATTCGAATATAAAATTCCATTCATTTTCATGGTAGTTGGATAGGTGGTTACTTTACGTTTCGAGTTGACAAAATTATAGAATAATTTAGGATTTCTCCTAATATTGGATATCACCTTAAACAAATATGAATTGTAGCATCTTTTATTTTCCATATTGAATTTATTCCTTGCAATCAAGTAACGACAATGATAAGTTGGATTTTGCGTTATTTTAAATTGTTTGAAATGACGATTTTTACGATTTTTCAACCATCTTAATGTGGCAGAGTTCCAGGGTGGACCACAATTCGTTTTATTTTTACTCATTGGAACAGTCTCAGATATAAATGAGGAGATGATACTGTAAAAACGTTGTAATATATTATCAAAATTGCTGCCATCATTGTTAAAAGATAAAACTTCATACCAGTTGACATTTGATAATAATTCATTCAATTTATCAAAATCCGTTTTCTTGGAGCAGTATGTGGAGGTCGATTTTGATGCCTTATCAACTTTATAAAATGACGTCATTATACCAATTGTTGGATGGTGACGATCCTCCGGAAAACTTAAAGGACCTGTTTTAGTTATATCGAATAAAAAGGGGTTGTTCACAAACACTAAATCAAGTGTACGGTTATTTATATTTTGGATATGGTTTAATTGGTATAGATTAATTTCAAAAAATGACTGGAAAAAATCAGACGACCAGTCATTTGGACAAATAGGAGTTAAAAAGTCTGTTTCTGGTAACGAGAACCATGATACAGATGGTAAGTTGAAGTCACCAAGGAAAATAAAAACATCAGTAGTTTTAATATTTTCCATAGCAGATTTTATTGCCAACAAATGCTCATTATATACGTTAGGACCAGAATTAGGTGGTATATATGAGCAACTTATGTATAATGATTTGAATCCAATCTTTATTACTACTATAATTATTTCTATATCCGAAATGTTTTCCAATTTTATTTCTTCTGCAGGGAAAAGACATGATACCGCTATTAGGACTCCACCACCTAGTTTACCAAGGCGATCTCGTCTAAATATTTGGAAGTTGTCGCACATTATCTCAGAGTTAAAAGTATTAGGAGTAAGCCATGTTTCAGTAAATGCTGCAATTTGGAATTAAAAATCAAAGCTATTAAGATACATCTTACAAAGCTTTGTATTCAATCCATTAACATTTTGATAAATTATATTAAAATTGGAAGGCATACTCAGTTTTTGATTGGATAGGAGCTTTAGGAATACGGACGTTTTCATTGTCCCGATAAATAAATTCTCTAATTATAGCATGCTTAGGCCAAATACCAGGATTTACTATAAGTTCAAAAAGATATTCAGGGACAATAATCTTAAAGGATGCTCTATTTCTGGAGTTCATTTTGTAAATTGAAATATTATCCAAAGTTGAAATATCAACCTTGGATTGCAAAAATGACGAAATGTCCTCAGTTGTGGTATCACATGCGAATCTTGAAGCAAATATTGTTTTACGTGGAGGTATAGTTTTAAGTACAGTGGGCTCCTTTTTACCACAACTAATATTCGATGTTGATGAGCCTTGGGAAGAACTAATATTTGATGTTAATGGACCATTTAAAATAGGAGTTTCGGGGATAGCAATAATTGTTGGAATTGGAGATGTTGAAAATTGTTGATTTGCAAGCGGTTGATTTACAAGTGGTAGTGCTAGTGATTGTATAGGAGTTTCCGGAATATGTTCTATTTGGGGCGTATTAGTATCACTTGAAGGAAAAGATTGAGCTACATGCATCAAATCGGCAGGTTGTAAATTGGTGTTGCAAAGAAGCTGGGGTAAAGGAAGGGTTTCCATTGTTTTCTTTCTTTTAGGAGATGAGGATTCCGAAATAACAAACTTTTCCAATGAAGAAAATTTTGAAAACAATTCACCATACTTTAAGAGTTTCTCATTTAGAACAGAAAAATCCTTGCAGATGGTGTCAAACTCATTGCGCGAACTTTGGAATAAATTATAGAACTCAACTCTTATTTTTCTACAATTATGACAGGTCCACTGTAAAAATTTACTTTTATCTAAAAGCGCATCGGTATCATGAGCTTTTAAACCACCAGAACATTTCAAATGACAATATCCATTACATAGCCAGCACGAAACCATACGTTCGGTTCCAGTAATGGTACAATTTTTATTAATACAATCCCCTGCGAGGGGTGATCACCTTGAGTCTTCAGACACGGTGCAGGGGCTTAAGCATCCACAGGATGCGAACCAAGAATCACCCATCCCATACTCCACGACGTCTGTCCTCCATGTCAGGAGCGGTCTGTGGAGTAACCGACCCCCTTCTAGACCATTCTGTGTGGTCACGACCCCACCTAGTAGCGTCTGTTACCTATGTTAAGGTCGGCTACTAGGTTCCTGTCCGCACTAAATGTCTGTCCGGGATTGTGGCATTGGTTTTTTCCAGCTCTGGTCCAGGTCCGTCTGTAAGGAAAGGTCTTTCAAATCCAGGACGCGTCTGCTTCCCATATTGGGCGGCATCCTGGTCTGCGTCTGTCTCCAGAGGAGCGGCAGTATATCTTTCTTTCACCTCTGGCATAGGTATAAACTGCCAACCCCAACCCCCCCCCCCCAAATCTATGAACATGACTTCAGAGAACGGCCCTATGTCCCTGGTCGAGGGTTCTAAAATCTCCAGGGGAAACGTGAGTACTCAGGTGGAGGCCACAGGTCTGAGTGCCACTGGAGCTACTGTGACCATGACTGAACGGACGATTACCCCGGGTCCTTCAGATCATTCTGCTACTGGGGTAGACAAAAATAAACGTTTTCTGACGAGACAGGACAGTTTGGACAGTACAAACAGTGACAAAGACTCTGACCACCTCGAAGGCCTCAAAAGTTTGAACCTTTATGAGACCGACGAGGAAGACATTCGTATGGTGTCCTCCGAAAGGCTCCACGCAGACGGACAACAACAGGAGGCCCATGATCCCGCAAGGGGAGACAATGGACAAAAGGACAAAGAACAGGACGCTTAATACTACTGTTGTGGAGGTCAGGCCATCCCAGACGATGACCGATAAGAAACACCAGAGTAAGAAGGTGATCACAGCCAAACCTGTGCCCCACGCTAACTCTGGACCGAACACGATCACCGGCTCTGAAAAATCTGTTGCTCGACCTTCCACTTCCAAGGAAGCCGCAGCAGGTTCAAAGAGAGGTGATGATCGATGTGGCACGACAGGGTCTGTCAACACTATGCCCAAAGTACGGTCTGCACAAACCTCCACCAGAGGCCCAGCAGCCGCTACCAAAGGTAGTGTTGGCAAACACTGTTCAAAGCGGCAAAGATCAAGTGAGACGCAGGTACCTGAGGGCAAGCGGTTGAAACCCTCAACCAGCTTGTCATCAGCTCCTGAGCTACAAGTGGCCATCATAGACCGTAGCCAGCCCGAGGGCAAAATGACTACGGACAGATGGCTACTACTGGAGGAGAAGATCTTGCGGGCACTAGTTGACGAACTCGGACGCAGTGAGGATGATTCCTTCACTGCGTTCGATGGCGCCAAATGGTTAAAGGGTGTCAAGATCATCGGATGTGGTAACGAGAAAGCACTCGACTTCCTCAAAAACTGCATCCGAGGACTTGGCGAACTCTGGCCCAATGCCAAGATCGAGATTGTCCCCCTGGATCAAGACCCTTTTCGATCGACGGTGAGGGTTCCTCCTCCAATCTTGGAGGATGAAGCCATACTTACTCTCATCAAGCGACAGAACAAAGGGCTTGGAACGGAGGATTGGACGATCGAAAGAGAACGCGCGAGAGATAAAGGGGAAGGAAAGGATCTCTGGATCAAAATCGGTTCAGAATCCCTCCGGCTTCTACGTCTCTCAAACGGCGTCGTAAAATACGGATTGAATCAGCTTCGGCTGATTCTTCCAGGAGGAACCAGCAATGACCCCAAGCGGCCTGAAAGTGGTGCAGATTAATCTGCATCACTCCGAAGCAGCGACGGGTGATTTGCTGCGTTTCATGGAGAAGGAGGTTATCCACGTGGCCTTAATCCAAGAACCCTGGCTTGTAGCCGGTAAAGTTCGAGGCGTCCGGTCACGGAACTATATGCTCCTATCTCCCAACACAGAAGGTAAAATTAGAAGTTGTATTATGGTCAGAAAAGATATAAAGCTTTTTCTCATATCCAATTACAGCACGAGTGATTTAACGGTGGCGGCGCTAGAGCGACAAGGGTTACCAACCCTGATAATTTCATCGGCCTACCTACCGTACGATGAGGAAAACCCACCCCCACGTGCCGTACGTACATTAGTAAATTGGTGTAGTACAAGGGGCCACGATCTCGTCATGGGATGCGATGCCAATGCCCATCATACTCTGTGGGGGAGTACAGACATAAACAACCGAGGTGAGTGTTTACTTCAGTATCTTTTATGTACTAATCTTAGTATTTGTAATAAGGGTACTAGACCAACGTTTTTCAATAGAATCAGGGAACAGGTCATTGATATAACCTTGGCAGGTAACACAGATTCGGTTAGGATTTTCGATTGGAAAGTATCTTCGGAATGTTCATTCTCCGATCATATGCGGATTCTCTTCACGATAGAACTTACATTGGATAGGGCAAAACCTTTTAGGAATCCTAGGAAAACTGACTGGGATAAATTCAGCGAACTTGTGGGGACCATTCAACCGCCTCAAACGGAAAGGTTGGCCGGCACACAGGACCTGGACGACTCCGTGAGTCTTTTGACTAGCACACTAAGGGCCGCTTACTATTCTTCATGTAGGGCTCGGCATGGTCTTGGGAAACCTCAACAATCATGGTGGTGTCCAAGACTTAGGCAATTAAGGAATGAATGCAGGAAACTTTTTAATAGGGCGAAAAGGTCGAAAGTTGCAGTAGACTGGGACAATTATCGTCACAGTTTCAACACTTTCAAGAGAGAGACCAGAAGGGCTAAGAGGGAATCTTGGGAAAAATTCTGTGGAGACTTGGAGAGCACTACGGATGCATCTAGGCTACGTAAGGTACTATCCAAGGATCCTGGCACGCCCGGTTTCCTCATGAACCCTGACGGTACCTTTACCGAGAGCAGTAAGGAGACTCTGGAACTACTGATGAGCACTCACTTTCCGGGCTGCAGAGACGATACGAACGAGGAATCTGTAACTGGAAACCTCCCGGCGTCACCAACCCACTTTAGTGAATTAGTAGCTTCTATTGTTGATGACAGAAAGGTAGCGTGGGCGATATCGTCTTTTGAACCCTATAAATCACCGGGCCCAGATGGGATCTTCCCAGCGCTACTGCAGAAGTCTATATCAGTCATTATGCCATGGCTGATCCGAATATTTAGGGGTAGTCTTGAATTAGAATATATTCCTAGGGAATGGAGAGAGGTTACAGTGGTATTTATCCCCAAAGCGGGAAAAATAAACCATAGTACCGCGAAGGATTATAGGCCGATTAGTCTGTCATCGTTTTTGTTGAAAACTCTGGAAAGACTAGTTGACGTCCATGTCAGGGGCATTCTCTCGCCGGCAAATTTTTGCAGGGCACAGCATGCCTACCTAAAGGGTAGGTCAAACGAAACGGCACTGCATGACGTGGTCGGCACGATAGAGGAAACGCTCGACAGGAAAGAGTACGTGATGGCTTCCTTTCTGGATATAGAGGGCGCCTTCAATAATGTGAACATATCGTCGATTCTTATGGCACTGGATGACCTGGGAGTCGATCGGCGAATAAGGAACTGGACTGGGAACATGCTGAAAAGCAGGGCCATCAATTCCAGCTTAGGTCTGAGCACCTCAAGGAAGGTCGTGACAAGAGGCACTCCACAGGGAGGGGTATTATCCCCACTCTTGTGGAACCTTGTTGTGAATAAAGTCCTTTTTGAGCTTACGAATAGAGGCACCAAGGCAGTAGCATACGCTGATGATGTTGTGCTCCTCATCAGGGGAAAATTTCTCTCCACGATTAGTGAACTCATGGAATCAGCTCTAAGTGCTCTATTGTCATGGGCTAGGGACAACGGTCTGGGAGTAAATCCCACAAAGACCGAACTAGTGCTTTTCACTAGGAAATATAAGGTTCCGGCTTTCAGGAAACCACGTCTTGATGGTATCACTCTGGAACTTTCGAAGGAAGCCAAATACCTTGGCGTGATTCTGGACTCTAAGCTCTCGTGGAAACGTAATGCTGAGAGTCGCATGCAGAAGGCACTGTGTGCTTTCTACACATGCAAGAAGACATTCGGGAAAAGATGGGGTCTAAAACCGTATATCGTCCATTGGATGTATACTGCGGTTATTAGACCCATTCTTACCTACGGTGCTCTTGTATGGTGGAAGGCTGCAGGCACGAAGACACATATCTCTACTCTGAATAAGGTGCAGAGACTGGCTTGTCTCTCAATTACTGGTTCAATGGGTTCCACTCCCCAAGCCAGTCTGGAGACTATGCTTGACATCCCTCCCCTTGATATTTTTATTAGAAATATCTCCGCCAAGTCCGCTCTACGGCTCAAAGAGTCGGGCGAACTCAGGCATTGCCGCGTTGGTCACGGCACTATATTGAATGTAATAGGCAGATCAGCTCGTATACAGGGGACTGACTATTTAGTACCGAGAATGAATTTTGATAGAACATTCGATATCAGAATCCCATCTAGGGAAGATTGGGCAACAAATTCCGTTTTTAAGGAATTTGCAATCTCAGTATTCACTGATGGTTCTAAGACAGATACTGGCACTGGCTCCGGTATATTCTCTGATGACTTAGACATTTCGATGTCTCTCAGATTACCTAATTCGTGCACAGTCTTTCAGGCCGAAGTATATGCCATTAACGTGGCAGCGAAGCGAATTCAGGAATTTAATTTCTGCGCTTCGAACATTGATATATATGTGGACAGCCTTGCAGCAATCAAGGCTCTGAACTCCCCCATTGTAAGATCAAGATGTGTTGACGACTGTATACGCTCCTTAACTCAGCTAAGACACTTTCGGGTGGAGCTGATATGGGTTCCGGGCCATACAGGTATACGAGGTAACGAAATGGCGGATGAATGCGCAGTAAATGCATCGTCTGTGGACGAGGCACTCGCTTGCGAGGACATTCTCACTCCCTTCGTTACTGTATCCAATGCTCTTGATGAATGGGCGGTGAATGAGATGGAAAGCAGGTGGTCCTCAATCACCACTTGTAGACTATCAAGAACTCTCTGGCCGCTCCGGTCTCGGAGTAGAACTAGAGCATTACTCTCTCTTGATAGATCATCGATAAGGCTTCTAGTAGGCATTATCACGGGGCACTGTATGATCGGGCGCATGTCGGAACATATGGGTTACCCAGGGAATAGCTTTTGTAGAAGTTGTTTAGATGAGGAAGAAGAGGAATCCGTACAACACTTGTTATGTGAATGTCCAGCACTGAAAGGGCGTAGACTGAGACACCTCGGTAGACAACTCTTCCATGATCTGGATTGTCTCAATGACATGCCACTTTCAAACCTGATTGGATTTGTTAGGAGTACGGGTTGGTTTCTGGATAGATCAACGGAAAGTTAGTTTTTTGTTTATGGAAAGGGAGAGGAGTTTTCTTCTCAAATAGGGCATCACAATGGGCCTAATGGCCTCCGAGTGCACTCGCTATAGCGGGCGACCCTTATAACCTAACCTAACCTAACCTATTAATACAATCCATATTTATCATTAAATTATTAAAATACACAAGGGTTAAAAAATATATGGTAATACCGTTTTTATGCAAGGAAACTGTTTTATCAGTTACAGAGGATAATGATACGTTTGTGGATAATACCGTTCAATGTAATACAGAGCTAGTTTGAAATGCACAGCTGATGAATTATAAACAAAACAAAATATTTATATGTTTTGTTGTTGTTCAAAAATCAAATAAAATTTTAGTGAAACAAAAAAGCAATAAGAACTAACTTTATGTGATAATAACAATATAAATTTAAAATATTAACTTATCTTGTTATGTTTAACAGGTTACCAGAAATAAACACTGCGTTAAATAGCACAAAATATTAAATTATTTACGGAAGGTAGAGAGCCGATTAAAAATTCGTACTTGCACAAGACAGAGTTGCCGAGTTTAAGGTATCCTCAAGATACCTTAAAAAGTCTTCTAGCGAAACAAAATACCATTGGACAAATTTTTTAAATATTTTTTTCATAACCAGCATAAAATTACGAATTTTTGATACCCATTTGACTAAATAATCGAAACTTTTTTTTTACCAAAATGTATGGGATTCATGATTTTTCAATCGCAGGTAGGGAACTGAAGACCAATTTCGAAAATTTTTTAAATAATTTTTTCGTATTAAGAAAATTTTTACGCATCGAAATCTCGAAAAAGGCTATTCTCAAGACACAGGATTTACATTTGTTTGTTTTATTTTAAGAAAGGTATGATAAAAATTTTAAAATATTTAAATTTGTAATACATAGTTTTAAAGTTTATAATATGACTATGTTGAGTTTGGTACGTTTCTAGTAAATAAATTTAAATTTAAAGCGTTGCACAGTGGTTCCAAAATGCTTCTTTTTTTAAATAATTCAGTGACTAAAGAACCGCTAGAGGTATCATAATAAAATTTTCAGGGGGGAAGTGGATGGCTCTCCAAAGTTGCTTATCTCGGGTATGTAATTTTTTTAAAAAATCGCCAAAAATTCATTTATGATATGACAGAAAAGACATTTTATATATAGATAGTCCTTGTAAATCTCTATAAAAAATACGCTTACATGTGTAGGTTATCTATTTTAGTTTAAAAGATATTCTTGTCGAAATAAATTTGTACCTCTTTTTTAGCCTCGCCTTCTTTTAGTTTTTCAAGCTTGGCGGGCTTAATTTTGCCCCTAGAATTTTTCTAAAATATCTGCCAGATTCCCTACAAAATTCTGAATAATATTACTGCAACAATCATATAATTATATGAATCCGTTAAAAAGTTATATTAATCTAAAGTTGGAACTTTAAAAAAAAATTTAAATTTTTCGGTTTTTTTCCAAAAAGGTGGCAATATTTATTCAGTGAAAAAATTAGGTTTTTGTTCTGAGCTTTATCATTTTTTTAATGTTTTCAAGAAAAATCTTAATGTAAATGCGTGTAAAGTAAATCGGAGGAGTTTGGGCAAAGGTCTGCCCACGAGCCCTACCCAAATTTAGTAAATTTTGATATTTAGCTTTTTCTTTTTTTGTTATGTTCTCAAATCGCAAAGCTGGGATCGACTTAAAATTATTTGAATTTTTTAGCTCTATATGTAAGGTATACACCCAAAAAGTATTTTCTGACGGAGGCCCCTTATAACGACAGGGTGAACATTTCAATGAAAAAAGTCAATTTTTGAAGGAAGCTTTCTCCGAACTGGAATTTTGGGTATTTTGGAGTAAGAAAATGGGAATCTATTCATTTTTTTCTTTTAAAGACACATTTTTTTATATTGTACTAAAATTTTATAATGATAGCTTAATTAATGTAGATTTTATTTAAGTTCAAATATAATTTTTTTTTTTTGGAAAATAACACTAAATAGAAAAATTTTTGGTTTTTTAATGAATTTAATAAAAGAAATTTAGTTCGAATACTTTATTATTTATATATTATTATTTTTCAATTAATATTTTTTCTATTGATACCAAATACTTGTATAAATTCTTTAAATACATACTGAAACTTGATTTCCATAGTAAATGTGTGCTGCAGCATAATTGTGTGCAACTTTTGAACCGTTAAATACATTTCAATGAAATTTCACACATTTATTACTGAGGTAGTTTCCAACTATTTTGGAGGAGCACAAGTTTCTAGGTGGTCTTGGGGCAGGTGGGAGGACCTCCGAAATGGGTCACCTCGGATATTATATAAGAAATAATTAAAAGAAATTACTACTTTCGGAGGTTCTCCTCCTGCCCACATACCAGCTAGAAACTTGTACTCCTCTAAAATATTTGGAAAATACCTCAGTAATAACGAGAGAAAAAGATATAGTCGGTCAAGCCCGACCATATGATACCCTACACCATTGTGTACATTATAATTCGAGGAGGGGTCTTTTATTAGACTTGGAGTCAAATCTGCACCGAAACTCATAAGTGTAAAATAAAACATACGAATACAGAATATTACGTTGATGCTGACATTTATGTGAATTTATTCAATTTTGGGTGATTCCCAAAATAGGGCCTTATATGGGAGCTATGGTAAATTATGGACTGATCTTTGTAAAATTTGGCACTATTATTTATGTTTATATAAAACTTATTTGTGTCGAATATTAACTTGATACTAACATTTCAATGGGATTTATGCCCGTTAAAGTGATTTTCTGAAAAGGGGTTTATATGGGAGCTATGGTTTATTATGGACCGAACCTTTTAAAAATCGGCACACTTATTTAGACTTATGTGAAACTTATATGCGCCAAATTTCATTAAAATATTGTTATATTTAAGGGATTTATGATCGTTAAACCCTTTTCCGGGAGGACATTTATATGGGGGATAGGTGAAATAATGGACCGATCATAACCAATTTCAATAGGCTTTGTCACTGGGCTATAAGAAACCTTTGTTTCAAATTTCATTAATTTTGGTTCAAAATTGCGACCTGTAGTTTGATTAAAAGGTTTACGTGGACGGACAGACGGACAGACGGACAGACGGACGGACGGACGGACGGACATCGTTAAATCGACTCAGAAAGTGATTCTAAGCCGATTGGTATAAATTAAGGTGGGTCTTAGACCAATATTTTTGGGTGTTACAAACATCAGCACAAACGCATAATACCCTCCCCACCTATGGTGGTGTAGGGTATAACTATGTTAAATTTCTATGAAATATTTTGAACGGTTCAAAAGTTGAACCAAGTTATTGTTTGGTAATATTTTTAAATGAAATTTTGCACCTTAGTAGATTTTTTGATGCTTAATTTGCACCTTTAGTCACTTTTTTTGAATTCTCAATAGAAATCCCGCAAAATCGCAAAACACTTTCAAAAATTTCCAAAAATGGGATTTTTTAAGTTTTTTGCTATATCTTCCCAACCGATATCGGGGAGCAAAAATTTCTATTACCAAAAGATTAAAAACACATCCAGCTTTGTAAAAAATATAATTGTTTTTTAATTCTAGATTTGCGATTTGAGAAATTAAGGCAGAAATTGGAAAATCATAAAAAAATGGGTCAATTTTGAGAGACCCTGGTTCACGCAGTATTAAAGTTTTTAATTATTTTTTTCCTTTGCACAATTCCTCATAAAGTAATCTTTCAGAAAAGTATAAACACTATATATGTTATTTAAGAAATTTTTTTTATAACTCAAATAGAACGTAACTACCTTATTCGCAAAAAAACGGCAAAAAATCGACTTTTTTCAAACTTTAAATTAAAATTATTATAACTTTTGATTCCGTAAAGATTTTGTCAAAAAAAAATTTTCAACACAATTTTGTTACTTGTTGTTAATAAAATAAAAAATATTTCATAAAAATCGAGTGAAATTTGGACCCGCTATAGCGAAAAAACTTTACCAAGATAGGTCCAAAAATAAAAATTTTTATGTTTGAAGCCAAATATCTCTTAAACTAAAATATCTCTTAAACTAAAATAGATACATGTGTAAACGTATTTTTTTATAGAGATTTACAAGGACTATCAATATATAAAATTTCTTTTCTGTCATATCATAAATGAATTTTTGGCGATATTAAAAAAAAATGAGATACTCGAGATGAGAAATGTGTTTTTAATCTTTTGGTAATAGAAATTTTTGCTCCCCGATATCGGTTGGGAAGATATAGCAAAAAACTTAAAAAATACCATTTTTGGAAATTTTTGAAAATCCTAAAAGTGACTATAGGTACAAATTAAGCATCAAAAAGTCTACTCAGATGCAAAATTTCATTTAAAAATATTTCCTAAAAAAAATGTTATTCCAAATTTAAAACTGAATAATTTGCAAAAAAAACAGTTTAACACTTTCTCGGCACATTTTCGCAAAAAAATATGCAACGAATTTTTTATTATAATTTATATTATATATTTTTGAAAAGAATACATAATTTCCTAAATATTGTCTATATCCTCTGTTTTGCGTATACAATTAAAGGATTCAAGCTTAATAATTACATGTGATTTGGTTAATTTGCTTAATTTTTCCATGATTGGTAATGCCTTTTCTGATAATGCAGTAATAAAGCTTAACATTTACGTTTTTTTGAGCATAGTGCTTAATTCATATCCTCTTGTTATAGCCATCAGGCTGACAAATAATACATATTTTATATCGTTGTTTAGGAAATTTTGTGTTCTTTTCAAATATATATAAAAATCTTTATAATACGAAAATTTATTGAAGAATTTTCGCAAAAAACACCGAGAAGGGACAGATTTTGGATTTTTAACATATTATTCATTTTTAATATTGGAATAACATTTTTGTTTGGTATTATTTTTAAATGAAATTTTGCACCTTAGTAGATTTTTTGATGCTTAATTTGCACCTTTAGTCACTTTTTTGGATTTCTCAATAGAAATAACGCAAATCCCAAACAACTTTCAAAAATTTCCAAAAATTGAATTTTTTAAGTTTTTTGCTATATCTTTCCAACCGATATCTTGGAGCAAAAATTTCTATTACCAAAAGATTAAAAACACATCCAGCTTTGTAAAAAATATAATTATTTTTTAATTCCAGCTTTGCGATTTGAGAAACTAAGGCAAAAATTGGAAAAACATAAAAAAATGTGTCAATTTTGAGAGACCCTGGTTCACGCAGTATTAAAGCTTTTAATTATTTTACACAATTCCTCATAAAGTAATCTTTCAGAAAAGTATAAATACTATATATGTTACTAAAGAAATTTTTTTATAACTCAAATAGAACGTAACTACCTTTTTCGCAAAAAAAAAAAACGGCAAAAAATCGACTTTTTTTCAAACTTCAAATTAAAATGCTTATAAACAGGGCAAGTTTTTATATGCACAAAAAAAATTTAAATATGCGCTTGAAAAAGCACGAAAAAATGGTATAATATGCATAGAAATATGCAAAAATAGCATGAATATGTATATAAAAACCAATGAATTTATGCATTCCTATATATTAATGTGTAGAAAATATGCACAAATATGCATTTTTTGACTTTCAATCTCTAATAGATTACGATGTTTTTAAAAATAAAACTATTTTAATTTTAAGTATCATATTGACGCTTCCGACTTTTTTTTCTTTGCAATATTTACAAAGTACTCAAAATGCTCACCAAAAAATTTTTAGAGATCATTCGATTGAACTCTAAAAAATCACCAAAAAAATTGTGTTTTTGTTAAGAAAACTAACTTTTGTATCCATTATATGCAAAGATTTAAAATATAAGCATTTTTTGTGAAATTCTTTTGAAATATGCAAATGCTTACTTTCCAAATATGAAAAACTTGCCCTGCTTATAACTTTTGATTCCGTAAAGATTTTGTCAAAAAGAATTTTCAACACAATTTTGTTATTTTTTGTTCTAACAATTATATTTATAATTATTATTTATAATTTTGTTCTAACAAATAGAAAAATTGTGCGGAGAAAGAATTTTGAACAAATATTTACGGACTCAAAAGTTACAAGCATTTAAATTTAAACTTTCAAAAAAAGTTGATTTTTTCCAGTTTTTTTGCCAAAAAAGTGGTAACATTATTTTCTTAAATTTTCTTAAGTAACATATATATTATTTATATTTTTCTGAAAGATAACTAAACATAAAATACTCCAATGGAAAAAATGTTTTTAAAAATCGAATTTTCCGAGAACCAGGGTTTCCCAAATTTGACCAATTTTTTCAACTAATTTCAAACTTTCGCCTTAATTTCTCAAATCGCAAAGCTGGAATAAAAATAGAGTTATACCTTTTACTTAGTCTAAAGTGTTTTAATTTCTTTCGCAATAGAAATTTTTGCTCCCCGTTATCGGTTGGAAGGATATAGCAGAAAACGTAAAAAATCACATTTTTGAAAATTTTTTAAAGTTTTTTAGGAATTAAAGTTTTTTAGGAACTTAGATTTTTGTAGACAAATCTAAAAAAGTGAATGGTGCTTTAAATTAAGCACCAAAAAATCTACTTATGTGTGAAATTTCATTCAAAAATATTCACTAACAAGAATTTTATTGCATAATTAAAAATGAAAAATATGCAAAAAATCACAAATCCATGCCTTCTCAGTGTTTTCTGCAAAAAGTCTTCGATTGTATTGTATCGAAATCAACAATCAATTTTTTTTACAAACTCAAAAAGTTGAACTTTTCATCCAAAATTGAATATTTTTGACCACTGCTAGATGTAGGGTGATCGTTCAGAACTTTTCAGAATTACAATTGGACGTTTTCTTGAATATATAAATATAGTTACGTTTTTGGCAAAAAATTGTAATTTTTGAGACATATTAAAATTTTGACTTTGAAAATTTTTTTCTTGTTATCGAATTGAGATAACTCCAAATTTTTTTCTTAAAATATTTTGAACGGTTCAAAATCGCTCTTACGTATATATGTTTCACCGTGTTTTTTTTTTTTTTTTAATAACTTTGTTTAACTTTTGAACCGTTCAAAATATTTCAAAGAAATTTAACATAGTTATTACTGAGATATTTTCCAAATATTTTGGAGGAGTACAAGTTGGAAACTACCTCAGTAATAACTATGTGAAATTTCATTGAAATATATTTAACGGTTCAAATTCATCAAAAAACCAAAAATTTTTGTTATTTTTCAAAAAAAAAAAAAAAATTATATATGAACTTAAATAAAGTCAACATTAATTAAGCTATCATTATAAAGTTTTGGTATAATATAAAAATGTGTCTTTAAAAGAAAAAAAAAAAACAAATAGATTCCCATTTTCTTACTCCCAAATACACAAAATTCCAGTTCGAAGAAAGCTTCCTTCTGACGGAGTCCCCTTATAACTCTGTCGCTATAAGGGGCCTCCGTCAGAAAATACTTTTTGGGTGTATACCTTACATATAGAGCTAAAAAATTCAAATAATTTTAAGTCGATCCCAGCTTTGTGATTTGAGAACATAACAAAAAAAGAAAAAGCTAAATATCAAAATTGACAAAATTTGGATAGGGCTCGAGGGCAGAAAATTATCCCAAACTCCTCCGGATTTACTTTACTCACTTTACATTAAAATTTCTTTTGAAAACATAAAAAAATGATAAAGCTCAGAACAAAAAACTAATTTTTTTACTGAATAAATATTGCCACCTTTTTGGAAAAAAACCCAAAAAATGTAAATTTTTTTAAAAGTTCCAAATTTAGATTAATATAACTTTTTAAAGGATTCATATAATTATATGATTCTTGCAGTAAATTATTATTTAAAATTTTGTAGGGAATCTGGCAAATATTTTAAACTAAAAGAGATAACCTACACATGTAAGCGTATATATAAAATGTATTTTCTGTCATATCATAAATGAATTTTTGGCGATTTTTTTAAAAAATGACATACCCGAGATGAGCAACTTTGGAGGGCCACCACTTCACCCCTGACCCGTTAGGAGTCTGTACTCCTCCAACTCGAAAACACCTTAGCTCTGACCATGTGAAATTTTATTGTGATATCTCTAACGGTTCTTTAGTTACTGAATTATTTCCAAAAAAAAAATCGTTTTGGAACCACTGTGCGTTGCACAATGTCCCGTTTCAAAAATAAAATGGAAAGAAAAATGGAATTTCCAAACGGCTGGTCCGATTTCAATGAAATTTCAGACGGTGTTAGTAGAGGTAGAGGCGAAGAAGGTTTGAGTTTGGACCTTATAACGATAACGGGGGCGGGTCCAGAGAGTCCTAAAGTTGGACACCTTGGGTGTTCAAAAAATTTAAAACGATCCAGATTCGTTATATTTCAGCCGAATTTTTATATGAGTAGATTCCGCTAGTCGAGATCTAAGAGATATTTGGCTTCAAACATTAAAATTTTTATTTTTGGACCTATCTTGGTAAAGTTTTTTTGCTATTTATATATTTATATGGGAGGATTCTGCTAGTCAAGATCTACAAAAAACATCGTCGTATGCATATATTATCTCTTTTAGTTTAAGAGATATTGTGCTTCTAAGATTAAAATTTTTACTTTTTAGCCTGTCTTGGTGTAGTTTTTTCGCTTCAGCTGGTTAAAATTTCACACGATTTTTTTTTTTTTAATTTTTTCAATTTCATTAATAACAAATAGAAAAATTGTGCGAAGAAAGAATTTTGAAAAAATATTTACGGAGTCAAAAGTTACAAGCATTTAAATTTAAACTTTCAAAAAAAGTTGATTTTTTCCCGTTTTTTTGTCAAAAAAGTGGTAACATTCTTTTTCTGTTATATCAAAATTTTCTTTAGTAACATATATAGTATTTATATTTTTCTGAAAGATAACTAAACACAAACTACTTTAAAGGAAAAAAAAGTTTTTAAAAATCATTTTTTGCGAGAACCAGGGTTTCCCAAACTTGACCTATTTTCCCAACTTATTTCGAATTTATGCCTTAATTTCTCAAATTGCAATGCTGGAATAAAAAAAAAGTTATACTTTTTATTTAGTCTAAAGTGTTTTAATTTTTTTTCGCAGTAGAAATTTTTACTCCCAGTTATCGGTTGGAAAGATATAGCAAAAAAAGTAAAAATCCCATTTTTGAAAACTTTTTAAAGTTTTTTAGGAATTACGGGATTTTTGTAGACAAATCTAAAAAAGTGAATGGTGCTTTAATTTAAATTAAGCACCAAAAAATCTACTTATGTGTGAAATTTCATTCAAAAATATTCACTAACAAGAATTTTATTGCATAATTAAAAATGAAAAATATGCAAAAAATCACAAATCCATGCCTTCTAAGTGTTTTTTGCAAAAAGTCTTCAACAAATTTTAGTATTTTAATAATTATTGCACATAGTTAAAAAGAATACAAATTTTCCTAAACATTGATGTACAACAATTGTATTTTGGTATTTTTGCGTTTGCAATGGAAGGATTATAATTTTATGGTTTCAAGTAATTTGTCCAATTTTAACTCATGTTAATGTGTATGGTAATGCCATTCGTGATAATGGCGTAACAAGAATTATTTAATAAAGCTTAATATTTTCATTTTTTCAGCATAGTGCTAAATTCATATCCATCTATTGGATTCTTCAGACAGATAAAATTTACATATTATATATCATTGTTTAGGAAAATTTGTCTTATTTTTAAATATATACAATAATTTTTAAAATACTAAAATTTGTTGCAGACTTTTTGCAAAAAAACACTGAGAAGGCATGGATTTGTGATTTTTTGCATATTTTTAATTTTTAATTATGCAATAAAATTCTTTAGTGAATATTTTTGAAAAAAAAAAAATATGCAACGAATTTTATTATTATAAATTATTTTATATATTTTTGAAAAGAAGCCATAATTTCCTAAATATTGGTGTATAACAAGTCTATATCCTCTGTTTTGCATATACAATTAAAGGATTCAAACTTAATAATTACATGTGATTTGGTTAATTTGCTTAATTTTTCCATTATTGGTAGTGCCGTTTCTGTGAATGCAGTATCAAGAAATAATGTAGTAAAGCTTAACATTTACGTTTTTTTGAGCATAGTGCTTAATTCATATCCTTTTGTTATAGCCATCAGGCTGACAAATAATACATATTTTATATCGTTGTTTAGGAAATTTTGTGTTCTTTTCAAATATATATAAAAATCTTTATAATACGAAAATTTATTGAAGAATTTTCGCAAAAAACACCGAGAAGGGACAGATTTTGGATTTTTAACATATTATTCATTTTTAATATTGGAATAACATTTTTGTTTGGTAATATTTTTAAATGAAATTTTGCACCTTAGTAGATTTTTTGATGCTTAATTTGCACCTTTAATCACTTTTTGGATTTCTCAATAGAAATAACGCAAATCCCAAAAAACTTTCAAAAATTTCCAAAAATGGGATTTTTTAAGTTTTTTGCTATATCTTCCCAACCGATATCGGGGAGCAATAATTTCTATTACCAAAAGATTAAAAGCACATCCAGCTTTGTAAAAAATATAATTATTTTTTAATTCCAGCTTTGCGATTTGAGAAACTAAGGCAAAAATTGGAAAAACATAAAAAAATGTGTCAATTTTGAGAGACCCTGGTTCACGCAGTATTAAAGCTTTTAATTATTTTACACAATTCCTCATAAAGTAATCTTTCAGAAAAGTATAAATACTATATATGTTACTAAAGAAATTTTTTTATAACTCAAATAGAACGTAACTACCTTTTTCGCAAAAAAAACGGCAAAAAATCGACTTTTTTTCAAACTTCAAATTAAAATGCTTATAAACAGGGCAAGTTTTTATATGCACAAAAAAAAATTAAATATGCGCTTGAAAAAGCACGAAAAATTTTTTTTTTTTTTTTTCATTTTATTTATTTACAATCTATTTATTCAATAATAAGTAAATTAGATAATATAAAAACTTACTTAACATACGTTATTAAACTTCAGCAAGCTTAATAAACTAAGTTTAATATTAAATATTAATATTATGCATAAACATATAAAATTAAAAATAATATTAACATAAATATATGTAGATCTGGTATACTATTTCCTGTAGGGTAAGTCTAATATGTGAAACCTTTTTAATCTTCTAACTTCATCTGTTTCATCTAAAAGAGTAATTGCTAAAATATTGCAATGATTGCTAAGTCGATCCAAATATCTTGCACTAAATTTATTTATTTCATTACTTATAAATGGAATTCTGAGATCATCATGAATTTGTTCGTTCGTTACAAACCATGGGGCATTTACTATCATCCTAAGTGTTTTCGATTGATATCTTTGCAAAATTTCTATATTAGAATTGCTTGTAGTTCCCCATAGCTGAATACCGTAAGTCCACACAGGTTTCAATATAGTCTTGTATATCATGATTTTGTTTTCGAGACTTAGCTCTGACTTAGCTCCTAACAGCCAATATAATTTCTTAGTTTTTAAGTTTAAGTGTTCTCTTTTTGCCTTAATATGATACTTCCATGTTAATCTTTTATCGAGATGCATTCCAAGATATTTAACTGATTCAGATTTTGGAATTTCAGAACCATTTATAAATAGTGCGGGACACTCTTCTTTTCTTAATGTAAATGTTACATGATTTGATTTCTCTGTGTTAATACATATTTTCCATTTCGATAACCATTTTTGTAGCATATCAAGTTCCCTTTGTACTGTTAGTGAAGCTTGATAAGGCGAATGACTAGATACTAAAATAGCAGTATCATCCGCATAGGTGGCCATTGTTACGTTATCAATCACTGGTATGTCAGATGTAAAAATAGTGTATAAAACTGGTCCAAGAACACTTCCTTGCGGCACACCTGCACCTATATGACAAATATTAGATCTTTCATCATAACTTTTTACATAAAAAGTTCGGTCTTCTAAATAAGATTTTAATAATAAGTAAAACGGAGTTGACAAAAATGTTTTAAGTTTAAACAAAAGTCCTTTATGCCACACTCTATCAAATGCTTGTTTTACGTCTAAAAACACTGCGCAACAGTATAGCTTTTGTTCAAGTGAATCAGTAATCACATTCACTATTCGGTGGCATTGTTCAGGAGTTCCATGTCTATGACGAAACCCAAATTGATGGTCCGGTATAATATTTTGTTTTTCCAAAACTGGCAACAATCTGCATGAAAACAATCTTTCAAAGAGTTTAGAGAACAAAGGCAATAAACTGATGGGCCTGTATGAAGATATTTCACTTTCCGGTTTGGCTGGCTTACTAATCATTATAATTTCAGCGCATTTCCACTGTATTGGAAAATGTGATAATCTAAGCACAGAGTTATATATCAGTGTTAAGAATAAGACACTTTTTCTTGACATGGATTTTGCTACTTTTGGTCCAATTTTATCGTAGCCTGGAGACTTTGATTTATTAAGTTTAAAAATTTCCTTTTCAACTTCTCTTGGCGAAAAGGGTTTTATTGGAAAATCCATTGGACATGGAGAGTCTAAAAACTGGAGAATGTTGTTTTCTTCAACTGTATTTGTTAAGGAGCATGTTTGAAAGGTTTGTTCCAGATATTTAGAAAATGCTTCAGCTTTATTTTTACTACTTCTGCACCAAGTTCCGTTGAGGTCTTTAATAGGGATGTTTCTTTTAATTGGCTTCTTGAGATATTTTGTTGCTTTCCATAGTCCGTACTCACTATTATTTGTGGTATTTAAGCCTCTTAGAAAATTTGTCAATTCTTCATTTTTAATTTCAGAAATACGTTTTCTTAGGTGTTTTGTTGCCTGATTATAATTAGTTTTGTCTGCTGCATTTCTGCTTTGTTGACAAATTCTTCTAAGCCGTCTTTTATTCCTTATCAACTCTCTTATTTCAGCAGATATAATTACATTATTACCGTTATGTGTAAATGTCTGAGGTGTAGATAAAAATGCAGCTTCGTGAATTAAGTTTGTGAAATTTTCTACAGCTGTGTTAAGTTCATCTTTAGTTTTTATACTTGTTTTAAGTTGTATATTTTCATCCATAAAATGCTGAAATGATTTAATATCTGTTCTTGAAGTAAAGATGTTTGTGTTCTTTAATACAGTCTGTAATGCAGTATTGTAGCAAGCAATTATTGGAGTATGGTCAGAGCTGAGATCATCGCTGTCAGTTATGTCTAACAGGTGAGGTGGTAATCCAGAATAAACAAAAAAATCCAGTAGATCTGGAATTTTTGTTGGGTCGCTAGGCCAATATGTGGGTCTCCCTGTAGAAAGCGTATTATATTTATTCTTTTGGATGCTCTTGAAGAGTTGGCTACCTTTCGGATTTATCAGTCTAGATCCCCACCACGTATGTTTGGCATTGAAATCTCCACCAATAATAAATCTTGGACCTAACAGTTTGAAAAAGTTATCATAATCTGTACAAGTTAGACTATGCCTAGGGGGAAAATATACAGCATATATGCATACATCAATGTTGTTGCATTTAACTTTAATACCACTAGCTTGTATTGATGGCATTGTAATGGGGGGTAATATTTCAAATTTTATAGAGGATTTCACTAGAATCGCTGAACCAGCATGTGCTTTACCATCAGGATGATTTGCTTGCACAAGTTCATAATTTTTAATTTTAAAAAAAGTTTTTGCTGTGAAATGTGTTTCGGATATCATTAATATATCCAAATATTTGGATTTTAAGAAAATTTCAATTTCCTTTGTGTGATTGGATGCACCAATGGCATTCCATGTTGCAAATCTCATGTTTATTTGCATAATTTCATCAAAATTTGTGTCATCATTTCAAACATTTTGTCCATCATTCTTTCGAGTCTCTCCATAAACCGACTCTCTACATTTGTCGTAATGCCTTTAACTGCCTGGGAGTATGATACACCATTATTGCTGAATTCATTTGTGTTATTATTTTGTGAATTTATAAAAGGTTGTTGTTGATTTGATAAAATATCATGTGTTCTAGACTCATTTATGTTTCTATAGTGAGATGCTTTTTTTTTATGTAAAAGTTCTTGGTAAATTTGACAACCCTTATAATTGGCTGTGTGAGTTTGTAAATAGTTTACACACTTTGGGGGAATGTTTATATCTTTAGTACATTCTGATGTCTGGTGATCTAGTCCACATTTGACGCATCTAAAAGGCTTTTTGCAGAAAGATTTGGTGTGACCGAATTGCTGACAACGATGACATTGAACCAAATCATCAACTCTTTTAGGAGCTTCAATTGAAACAATTGCGTTATTTATATGTTTAATATTATAAACGTCTTTGTTATTAGGGTTAGGATCTAAATCTACAAAGAACATTGGAAGTGGCAGTTTTGTTACGCGACTTTTCACATTAACAACGTCTCTAACTTGATGTCCTAACAATAACAACTCAGCCTTGATATCTTCAACTGGTGTAGAGTGATGTATACCTTTGATAACTATTCTATAAGCGCGTTCTTGCTTCAATTGATATGTGTGATAACTAATAGTTTTTGTCTCTAAGAACTTTATAATTTTCCTATAAGAGTCTACATTCTTAATCATTAGTCTAATCTGACTATCTCTCATAGATTTATAATTATAATCATTACTTGATATTACACTATTTATATCTTTTAACATTTTGCTTATACTTAATACATTAGGTATATAAATTGGTGGTGGTTTTGGTGACTTGTCTTCACTTTCCTTATTTTCTTCATTGGCATCATCATTATCAAGTATTTGATACCGATTTTGTTTTGAAGTGCTTGGTTCACTACTTGAATTGAACTTTTTATGCTGATGCATATTTGGTGATTTCGTCAACCTTCGCTTATTTGGGTTTGTTGTTGGTACTTGCTGCCAAATACCGTCGCTTTCATCACTATCATCTTCACTTAGTGTAGGCATATTATTGTTTAAAATTTTTGCACAGTTTTTTTTGTTTGGTGTTTTTTTTTTTTTTTTGTTTTGATTGTTGTTGTTTTAAATTTTTGCACAGTTTGTGTTAAATCAACAGAAATATTTTTGATGTATTGTTGTTAGTTTTAAATGGAATGTGTATTCCTTTGTATTTTAAATTTTGTTAAATTTGTTGTTATATTTGAAAAAAAAAAAAATATTGCAAATTGCAATTTCACAATAAGTACTTGTATGTCTGATCACAACCACGGTTAGATAAAGACTGAGCACGAAAAAATGGTATAATATGCATAGAAATATGCAAAAATAGCATGAATATGTATATAAAAACCAATGAATTTATGCATTCCTATATATTAATGTGTAGAAAATATGCACAAATATGCATTTTTTGACTTTCAATCTCTAATAGATTACGATGTTTATAAAAATAAAACTATTTTAATTTTAAGTATCATATTTGACGCTTCCGAATTTTTTTTCTTTGCAATATTTACAAAGTACTCAAAATGCTCACCAAAAAATTTTTAGAGATCATTCGATTGAACTCCAAAAAATTGTGTTTTTGTTAAGAAAACTAACTTTTGTATCCATTATATGCAAATTTATGCAAAAATTTAAAATATAAGCATTTTTTGTGAAATTCTTTTGAAATATGCAAATGCTTACTTTCCAAATATGAAAAACTTGCCCTGCTTATAACTTTTGATTCCGTAAAGATTTTGTCAAAAAGAATTTTCAACACAATTTTGTTATTTTTTGTTCTAACAATTATATTTATAATTTTGTTCTAACAAATAGAAAAATTGTGCGAAGAAAGAATTTTGAAAAAATATTAACGGAGTCAAAAGTTACAAGCATTTAAATTTAAACTTTCAAAAAAAGTTGTTTTTTTCCCGTTTTTTTTTTTTGCCAAAAAAGTGGTAACATTCTTTTTCTGTTATATCAAAATTTTTTTTAGTAACATATATAGTATTTATATTTTTCTGAAAGATAACTAAACACAAACTACTTTAAAGGAAAAAAGTTTTTAAAAATCATTTTTTGCGAGAACCAGGGTTTCCCAAACTTGACCTATTTTCCCAACTTATTTCGAATTTATGCCTTAATTTCTCAAATTGCAATGCTGGAATAAAAAAAAAGTTATACTTTTTATTTAGTCTAAAGTGTTTTAATTTTTTTTCGCAGTAGAAATTTTTACTCCTCGTTATCGGTTGGAAAGATATAGCAAAAAAAGTAAAAATCCCATTTTTGAAAACTTTTTAAAGTTTTTTAGGAATTACGGGATTTTTGTAGACAAATCTAAAAAAGTGAATGGTGCTTTAATTTAAATTAAGCACCAAAAAATCTACTTATGTGTGAAATTTCATTCAAAAATATTCACTAACAAGAATTTTATTGCATAATTAAAAATGAAAAATATGCAAAAAATCACAAATCCATGCCTTCTAAGTGTTTTTTGCAAAAAGTCTTCAACAAATTTTAGTATTTTAATAATTATTGCACATAGTTAAAAAGAATACAAATTTTCCTAAACATTGATGTACAACAATTGTATTTTGGTATTTTTGCGTTTGCAATGGAAGGATTATAATTTTATGGTTTCAAGTAATTTGTCCAATTTTAACTCATGTTAATGTGTATGGTAATGCCATTCGTGATAATGGCGTAATAAGAATTAATAAAATTTTCATTTTTAATATTTTCATTTTTTCAGCATAGTGCTAAATTCATATCCATCTATTGGATTCTTCAGACAGATAAAATTTACATATTATATATCATTGTTTAGGAAAATTTGTCTTATTTTTAAATATATACAATAATTTTTAAAATACTAAAATTTGTTGCAGACTTTTTGCAAAAAACACTGAGAAGGCATGGATTTGTGATTTTTTGCATATTTTTAATTTTTAATTATGCAATAAAATTCTTGTTAGTGAATATTTTTGAAAAAAAATATGCAACGAATTTTATTATTATAAATTATTTTATATATTTTTGAAAAGAAGACATAATTTCCTAAATATTTGTGTATAACAAGTCTATATCCTCTGTCTTGCATATACAATTAAAGGATTCAAACTTAATAATTACATGTGATTTGGTTAATTTGCTTAATTTTTCCATGATTGGTATGCCGTTTCTGATAATGCAGTATCCAGAAATAATGTAATAGAGCTTAACATTTACGGTTTTTTGAGCATAGTGCTTAATTCATATCCTTTTGTTATAGCCATCAGGCTGACAAATAATACATATTTTATATCGTTGTTTAGGAAATTTTGTGTTCTTTTCAAATATATATAAAAATCTTTATAATACGAAAATTTATTGAAGAATTTTCGCAAAAAACACCGAGGAGGGACAGATTTTGGATTTTTAACATATTATTCATTTTTAATATTGGAATAACATTTTTGTTTGGTAATATTTTTAAATGAAATTTTGCACCTTAGTAGATTTTTTGATGCTTAATTTGCACCTTTAATCACTTTTTTGGATATCTCAATAGAAATAACGCAAATCCCAAAAAACTTTCAAAAATTTCCAAAAATGGGATTTTTTAAGTTTTTTGCTATATCTTCCCAACCGATATCGGGGAGCAAAAATTTCTATTACCAAAAGATTAAAAACACATCCAGCTTTGTAAAAAATATAATTATTTTTTAATTCCAGCTTTGCGATTTGAGAAATTAAGGCAAAAATTGGAAAATCATGAAAAAATGGGTCAATTTTGAGAGACCCTGGTTCACGCAGTATTAAAGCTTTTAATTATTTTTTTTTTTTTTCCTTTCACAATTCCTCATAAAGTAGTCTTTCAGAAAAGTATAAATACTATATATGTTATTTAAGAAATTTTTTTATAACTCAAATAGAACGTAACTACCTTTTTCGCAAAACAAGGGCAAAAAATCGACTTTTTTTCAAACTTCAAATTAAAATAACTTTTATAACTTTTGATTCCGTAAAGATTTTGTCAAAAAAAATTTTCAACACAATTTTGTTATTTGTTGTTAATAAAATAAAAAATATTTAAAAAAATCGAGTTTTCACTCGCTATAGTGAAAAAACTTTACCAAGATAGGCCCAAAAATAAAAATGTTAATGGTTGAAGCCAAATATCTCTTAAACTAAAAGAGATAACCTACACATACGACGCACAGAGTGCGATTTAAGAAATGAAATGGAAATAATTATGGAACTTTGGAACGGCTGCTCCGATAAAATTTCACATGGTGATAGTAGAGGTGTAGGTGAGTTTAAGTTTTGAGCTTGGACCATATAGACCTACAGGGGGCGAGTCCACAGGGTCCCAAAGTTGGACACCTCGGGTATAAAATTTATTAAAAACGATCCTGATTCCTTATATCTGAACCGATTTCAAAGATTTTTATATTGGAGGATTCTGCTAGTCAAGATCTACGAAAAACATTGCATATTTTATCTCTTTTAGTTTAGGAGATATTGTGCTTCAAAGATTAAAATTTTTACCTTTTAGCCTGTCTTGGTGTAGTTTTTTCGCTTCAGCTTGTTAAAATTTCACCCGATTTTTTTTTTTTTTTTAATTTTTTCAATTTCATTAATAACAAATAGAAAAATTGTGCGAAGAGAGAATTTTGAAAAAATATTTACGGAGTCAAAAGTTACAAGCATTTAAATTTAAACTTTCAAAAAAAGTTGTTTTTTTCCCGTTTTTTTTTGCCAAAAAAGTGGTAACATTCTTTTTCTGTTATATCAAAATTTTTTTTAGTAACATATATAGTATTTATATTTTTCTGAAAGATAACTAAACACAAACTACTTTAAAGGAAAAAAGTTTTTAAAAATAATTTTTTGCTAGAACCAGGGTTTCCCAAACTTGACCTATTTTCCCAACTTATTTCGAATTTATGCCTTAATTTCTCAAATTGCAATGCTGGAATAAAAAAAAAGTTATACTTTTTATTTAGTCTAAAGTGTTTTAATTTTTTTTCGCAGTAGAAATTTTTACTCCCCGTTATCGGTTGGAAAGATATAGCAAAAAAAGTAAAAATCCCATTTTTGAAAACTTTTTAAAGTTTTTTAGGAATTACGGGATTTTTGTAGACAAATCTAAAAAAGTGAATGGTGCTTTAATTTAAATTAAGCACCAAAAAATCTACTTATGTGTGAAATTTCATTCAAAAATATTCACTAACAAGAATTTTATTGCATAATTAAAAATGAAAAATATGCAAAAAATCACAAATCCATGCCTTCTAAGTGTTTTTTGCAAAAAGTCTTCAACAAATTTTAGTATTTTAATAATTATTGCACATAGTTAAAAAGAATACAAATTTTCCTAAACATTGATGTACAACAATTGTATTTTGGTATTTTTGCGTTTGCAATGGAAGGATTATAATTTTATGGTTTCAAGTAATTTGTCCAATTTTAACTCATGTTAATGTGTATGGTAATGCCATTCGTGATAATGGCGTAATAAGAATTAATAATATTTTCATTTTTAATATTTTCATTTACAAGCATTTAAATTTAAACTTTCAAAAAAAAGTTGATTTTTTTCCCGTTTTTTGCCAAAAAAGTGGTAACATTCTCTTTCTTTTATATCAAAATTTTCTTTAGTAGTTTGTGTTTAGTTATCTTTCAGAAAAATATAAATATTATATATGTTACTTAAGAAAATTTTTATATAACAGAAAAAGAATATTACCACTTTTTTGGCAAAAAAAAAAAAAAAACTGGAAAAAATCAACTTATTTTGAAAGTTTAAATTTAAATGCTTGTAACTTTTGACTCCGTAAATATTTGTTCAAAATTCTTTCTCCGCACAATTTTTTTATTTGTTATTAATGAAATTGAAAAAAAAAAATCGGGTGAAATTTAAACCCGCTGTAGAGAAAAAACTTCACCAAGACAGGCTAAAAGGTAAAAATTTTAATCTTTGAAGCTCAATGTCTCTTAAACTAAAAGAGATAATATATATATATATATATATATGGTCCAAGCTTAAAACTTAAACTCGCCTACACCTATACTATCACCAGTTTATAGAAATCGGAGCAGAGATCCAAAGTTCCATAATTATTTCCATTTAATTTTTTAAATCGCACATTGTGCGATGTTTTTTGTAGATCTTGACTAGCAGAATCTACTCATATAAAAATCATTTAAATCGGCTGAGATATAACGAATCTGGATCGTTTTAAATTTTTTGAACACCCGAGGTGTCTAACTTTAGGACGCTCTGGACCCGCCCCCGTTATAGTTATAAGGTCCAAACTCAAAACTTTAACTCTTCTACACATCTGCTAACACTGTCTGAAATTTCATTAAAATCCGACCAGCCGTTTGTAAATTCCAGATTTATTTCCATTTTATTTTTGAAACGGGACACTGTGGCGTTGCAAATTGTAAAATCTTTCGTTTTTTCATGTTTTTTTTGATACGGCCCTACCGGACTGTCTTATCTCACTGCATTATCAATAATAGAAGGAAACATGAAGACTTTAAAATTTTTTTGAGTTTTGCTTATTTGAAATTGATTTACTAGAAGCGTTATAAATTCAAAATAGTAATGTTATATATCATTTTAAAGGAAATTCTATCTTCTTTAAAACTATGTATAACAAATTTAAATATTTTAAAATTTTTGTTATACTTTAGTTAAAATAAAACAAATAAATGCAAATTATGTTTACATGGACATATTTCATAAATTTGAACATAAATATTTTCTAAACGCTTCAAAATAATTGTTGCACATGTTATAAAATATTTAATGAAAAATTGATATATGTGAAGATCAGAGAAATATATGCTATTTTAATATATATTTTTAAAAATCAAAATTTTTATTATTGAAAATAAGGATATTGTATTGTATCGAAATCAACAATAAATTTTTTTTACAAACTCAAAAAGTTGTACTTTTCATCCAAAATTGACTATTTTTGACCACTGCTAGATGTAGGGTGATCATTCAGAACTTTTCAGAATTACACTTGGACGTTTTCTTGAATATATAAATATAGTTACGTTTTTGGCAAAAAATTGTAATTTTTGAGACTTATATTAAAATTTTTGACTTTGAAAATTTTTTTCTTGTTATCGAATTGAGATAACTCCAAATTTTTTTCTTTAGCTTAACTTAGAAAATTATAGAGAATTTGAGCGTATTTTTTAAAAAATTTTGGAAGTTTTATTTTAAAAGTTATGGGGAAAAATCGCGAAAAAGTCAAGGTCAAAAATGAGAAATTTAATTTTTGAAGTCAAATATCATTTAAACTATAAGAGATAATAGGAGAATTCAATGTACAAATATTTAAAATCGGGTCATATTTGAAAAAGTTATAAGCCCCGATATGTTTTCCACCCTCGAGGTGGTCAACTTTGGCCCACTGTAGCGCCGTCCGGGCTCCAGTTACATACTCCAGCCAACAGTATGAAAGACTAACTCCTCATCTATCGATTTTCCTAATTTCATCTAAATCGATTCAATGGTTTCAGAGATCCAAACTTATTACCATTTATTTTGCATTTGGCCCCACTGTGCAGTGTTTAAATACTCATAAATAAATTATTTCACATATAAGGCCATTTATGAAAAACTCGAAAATCATTTTGAGCTACAAACAGAAGCGTGTAGGATATTATATTGCACTTTTTGACTTGCTTTCATTGATAAATCGATTTTTTAAAATTTTTAGTGAAAAATAAAATTTTTTAATTAAAAATCGAGTTTTTAGTGGAAAATAGAATTTTTAGTTATAAATCGATTTTTTGGTGAAAAATTGGATTTTAGTAAACATTTAGCTTATTGGTAAAAATTTTGAGGTTTCACAATGTTATAATGTTCTTTTAAATTTCCATATAAATTTTCAAAAAATTTTAAAAAATGTGTTATTTTAAATAACATATAACACAATAACTCAAATAATATACATACTTTGTGTATTGGGTAAATGTAACAACTTTTTTGAAAAAAAAAAAAAATAAATAAATAAAGAAAATGTTGAAAAATCGACTTGTTTCAAAATTCAAATCCAAATGCATATAACTTTTGATTCCGTAAAGATTTTTAAAAATTTTTTTCATAATTTTGTTATTTGTTTTTAATAAATTAAAAAATATTTCCAGAAAATCGGGTGAAATTTGGACATGAGAACTTCTAGTTTCTTCATATAGAATTACGGCAAAAACTAATAAAATTTTACTGGAAAAAGAAAACTCCTATAAAATCACTACCATTTGTAAATCAACCGCTTGCAAATCAACAATTTACAATATCTCCTATTCCAACAGTTATTGCTATCCCTGAAACGAAAAAACTACACCAAGGCAGGCTAAAAAGTAAAAAAATTAATATTTCAAGCCTAATATCTCTTAAGCTGTAAGAGATAGGATATACATACAACGATGTTTAATTACAAATAGGAAATTTGTGTAAAGAAAGAATTTTGAAAAAAATATTTACGGAGTCAATACAGACATTTAAATTTTAACTGAATAAAAGTCGATTTTTTCCCGACTCGTTTTTGGAAAATTTTGAAAGTTTTTTGGGATTTGCTGGATTTTTTTTAGCGAATCTTAAAAAGTGCATTACGCTTGAAATTAAGCATCAAAAAATCTACTCAGGTGTAAAATTTCATTTCAAAATATAAAGTAACAAATATTTTATTGCGTAATTAAAAAATAATAATATGCATAAATTCACAAATCACTCCTTTCCCTGTGTTTTTTGAAAAAAGGCTTCAAAAAATTTTGTATTATAAATATTTGAAAAGAATACAAAATTACCTAAACATAAACTTTTTTAGATTTGTCAAAGAAAATTCCTCAATTCCCAAAAAAATTTCAAAATTTTCCAAAAATGACTGGAGCAAAAATTTCTATTACAAAAAAAAAAAAAAAAGCATATTAGGCTATATAGAAAGTATAATTCTTTTTTGATTTAAACTGCGATTTGAGAAATTAAGGATAAAATTCGAAATTTGTTATAAAAATATGTCAATTTTGGGAAATCCTGGTTCACACAAAAATAAATTTTTTGTCCTTCAAAATATTTTGTGTTTTGTAATCTTTCAGAAAAATATAAATATTATATATGCTACTTAAGAAAATTTTTATATAACACAAAAAGAATGTAACCACTTTTTTTGACAAAAAAAAAAAAAAAAAACGGGAAAAAATCGACTTTTTTCAAAGTTGAAATTTAAATTAATGTAATTTTTGACTACGTAAACATTTTTCAAAATTCTTTCTTTACGCAATTTGTCTATTTGTTGTTAATGAAATAAAGATAATTTAAGAAAAATATTTTGAAAATGGGTCCCGCTGTAGCGAAGATACTTCACCAAGGCAGGCTAAAAAGTAAAAATGTTAATCTTTGAAGCCTAATATCTCTTAAACTAAATGAGATAAGATTAATCCTATATAAAAATCTTTGAAATCGGTTGAGATATAAGTAATCTGGATCGTTTCTTAAAAATTTTATACCAGATATGACCAACTTTGGGATCTTGTGGACCCACCCCTGTAAGTCTATATGGTCCAAGCTCAGAACTTAAACGCCTACACCTCTACTCTCACCGTGTGAAATTTCATTGAAATCGGAACAGCTGTTACGAAATTCCGTAATAATTTCCATTTAATTTTTTGAATCTCACATTATGCAGAGTAATATAACGTTTTAGAACAAAGATAACAATGAAAATATCTTAATGTGTTGTTCAAAAATTATGTTTTTTTTTTTCAGTTTTGTAGTGATAAAGGCAAGAAAATTCTTACCAGATGTTAGGGTAGGAAATAACTTGTGAAACTTGTTCATTACCCCATATTGTTGAAAATGGCAGATAATTTTATGTTATACTGTCATACAGAATACAATTTCTCAGGCACTTATTGTTTTTTTGCCAATAACAGATACTTTTTTTGTTAAATTTAAAATAAAATAAAAATTTTATAGAATAAAGAAATGGAATTTTCATGTTATTGACGATAACAGAACAAACGTTTGAGTTACGGAATAACGGCATTAAGTTAGAATTTACTAAAGAACTATTCTCATTCTTAAAATTTCATCATTATTTTTTGTTCTCCTGACATTTTTTAAAGAAAACCTGCAAATATGGGCCTCATTTTGTAAAACGACAAACGTTTAAAAATACTTGCATGGAAATAATTTTAATTTCCCAGTATTCTTCATACAAAATTTGAACGTTTGAAAATGTTTCGTTTTACAAAATGAGGCCCTAAAACTAGTAATAAAGCAAAACGATTTTAAGCATTTAAAGAATTTTATAAAGGATCTAAAAGATCCTATATTGAAATGCGTGTAAATACAATTTTTAAAATTTTGAACGTACACCTTACACTTGGCTGTGGTGAGAGTTATAGGGCCTCATTTTGTAAAACGAAACGTTTTCAAACGTTCAAAATTTGTATGAAGAATACTGGGAAATTTAAATTCTTCCCATACAAATTTTTTCAAACCTTTGTCGTTTCGTTTTACAAAATTAGGCCTATAATTTTCTTAAAAAAGTAAGAACAAATATCACATGTATGCATGTAAGTATTATATGTATGTATGTATTTAATGTATGTTTCTAAGTTTTTTATCGCAATCTTAAAAATTTAATTTAAAACTATAGCGTTACCGATTAGTTTTTAGCTCAATTTAGCGCCCTCTCGTAGCCACAAAAAGATTTATTTCCAAAAAGTTATATTAAAATTTTATGAATTATATTGATCGACATTTCGTTATCATTACCATATACTTGAGCGATAGAGGATAAAAATGAGTTTTTGTTATTATTTTAACAACTGAAGCATGGACAAAAAAAAGTTTACAGGAGATAATAAAATCTTCATAAAATCATAAAACTTTAACGTTTTCTAACCTTTGTTCGATATTTGGTAAGTTTAATAATAAAGCATATTTCTGTATGATTTGTTAGCCTACTATGACTTGTTGTGATGTTGTAAGCAATCAAAGTAAACATTTTTATATGAACTTTTTTTAAAAAAGCCCTGGTTTTAATTTGGGCCTATCCTGCTAGAAAAGATTTTTATTATCTTGTAGAGCAGGATTTGTAGTTTTTATAAATCGATACGTTTTATCACATTTGCTTAATATATTAGGATAGATGGACCAAAATCTGAATTTGGGGTATCAATCAATGTAGCATGAAATTTTGTATCATTACCATTTGTTACTCAAAATTTAGGTGTTGCCGATTAACCAAAAATTATAAAAGTTGACATGTTAATATTTTTACATATAAACAACTTTTTTATCTCTTTTACCTTAAAAATCGGTGATATATATTAAAAATAGATAACATTTCTCACAATAACTTGGAGATAAATAAAAATATATTTTCAAATGAACTAGTAAATTAACTTATATGAGTTAAATTCATAAAATAAAGGAATTTAGTTTTGTTTCGATTCCATCAAAAATGGTTTTTGTCTGTTGTTGTTTAGTTTTCTTTCAAAAAGGAACAACTATGCAATTTATTTTATAATTTACCTCTATTGAGAGTACATGACATAATAAAGGTTAATTAAAAGTAAACCATTTTATTTCCGTAATGCATTGTCTTGAACACTTAAATTGTAATTTTTAATCTCAGTTCCAATAAGTACATACATGGTATTTAAATATTTACTTAAATACAAGGTTTTATAAACTAATTACTTCCATTCTACATTAAGAAACTCTTCATCATCACTTGATTTTTAAATTTAAAATTTTTAAGAATAATAATGAAAATTATTATTAATATTACACATAATTATTTACCTATTTGCGAGCTGTTGTTAAAAAAGTTTTATGTTTTCAATATATTTCTCCGATTTTTAAGGCAGAAGAAATAAAAAAAGTGGTTTATATGTAATAATATTAACATGTAAACTTTTATAATTTTTGGTTAATCGGCAACACCTAAATTTCGAGTGACTGTTTAATTCGATAGCAATTTAAAAATACTCTTTGTAATGATATAAAATTTCATGCTACACCCTACATTTAGTAACAATATTTGTATAATAAGTAAAAAGTTGATACCCCAAATTCAGATTTTGGTCCATCTACCCTAATATATTAAGCAAATGTGATAAAACGTATCGATTTCTAAAAACTACAAATTCTGCTCTACAAAATAATAAAAACCATTTCTAGCAGGCTAGGCCCATATTAAAACCAGGGCTTTTTTAAAAAAGTTCATGTAAAAATGTTTACTTTGATTGCTTATAACATCACAACAAGTCATAGTAGGCTAACAAATTATATGTCAAAAATTTCTGCATTTTATTATAAATAAAAAAGCTTATATAGTATTTTATCGGAAAATGTTAAATTAAAGAATTATAGCGCAATAAAAATATTATTTACTTTTAAGCCTTGTTTTAGGACAAAGGTCAAAGTCGACTATCCAACCGATCGACCCAATTTTTGCACACATATTATTTTTTTAGCCCCATCTATCAGAAACTGCCGGTGGAGCAAGTAAAATTAAAAATTTTGTATTCATGGGTAATCTAGTGTGCACAATCTACTTTGTGCTAATTTCTGAAAAAGTCGCGGTATTTGTTTTTGATATTAAAAGAAAAATTCGTATGTATTTTTTATTTCAAAAGTATTTACACACATTTTTTATACTTCATAATTATTTACACATCTTTAAAAGTCAATTATTTACGCTTAACTTTTCTGAAGATGGTCCCAAATCTTGTCTACAAGATAGTGTAAAATACAAACTCAAATTTAATAAGTCGCGAAAATTTAAAAATAGTGGTACAAATGATGAAAAAATCATTAATAGCCAAGATGCCACTATTTTTAGATTTTTTCATCTTATTAAAGTGGAGTTTGTATTACAAGATTTTACACTATATTATAAACAAGATTTGGGACCATCTTTAGCAAAGTTAATCATAAATAATTGACTTTTAAAGATGTGTAAATAATTATGAAGTCTAAATAATGTATGTAAATAAATTTGAAGAAAAAAATACATTCGAATTTTTCTTTTAATATCAGAAGTAAATAC
Organism: Protophormia terraenovae; assembly: GCA_951394005.1. Classification (NCBI taxonomy): domain Eukaryota; kingdom Metazoa; phylum Arthropoda; class Insecta; order Diptera; family Calliphoridae; genus Protophormia; species Protophormia terraenovae. The sequence goes on from OX596077.1 coordinate 77,432,118, forward strand.
CGCGACTTTTTCAGAAATTACGACAATCTACTCTACACATTTCAAGCATTACAAAAACAAAACAAGATGGGTAGAAAACCTACTTGACCATTTCTCTCAATTACTTTTAGGAATCAAGCGCATAAAATATGTCATATAAAAATGGTAAAATAACGATAATATTACATTTACGTTAGGCCTATAACCAAAATTTGGAATAAGAATCTAACCTACAAAAACGATTTTTTAAAATCTTCCCAAGAAAGTACATATTTAAAAAAAAATTTATATATTTTATTAATAAAGTAAAATAGCTAAGTAAAAAATGTTGTTTTATTATTAACAGACATAAAATTTAACGTACGCGTTGTTTTTCATAATGGATAAATGTTCTGTATTACTTTAGTACCACGTTCTGTGCATACGTTGCACAGTGTGTGATTTTAAAAATGAAATGAAAATAATAATGGAACTTTGGAACGGCTGATCCGATTTCCATGAAATTTCACATGCTGATAGTAGAGGTGTAGGCGAGTTAAAGTTTTGAGCTTGGACCATATAGACATAAAGGGGGCGAGTCCACAGGGTCCCAAATTTGGCCACTTCGGGTATAAAATTTATTAAAAACGATCCTGATTCCTTATATCTGAACCGATTTCAAAGATTTTTATATGGAAGGAATCTACTAGTCAATATCTACAAAAAACTGTTTGGGAATTACGGGATTTTTGTAGACAAGTCTAAAATAGTGAATAGCGCTTTGAATTAAACATTAAGAAATCTACTTATGTGTGAAATTTCATTCAAAAATATTTACTAACAATAATTTTATTGCATTATTAAAAATGAAAAATATGCAAAAAATCACAAATCCATCCTTTGTCAGTGTTTTTTGCAAAAAAATCTTTAACAAATTTTTTTATTATAAAATTGTTTATACTTATTTGAAAAGAAGACAAAATTTGTTAAAGACTTTTTGCAACAAACACTGAGAAAGGATGGATTTGTGATTTTTTGCATATTTTTCATTTTTAATAATGCAATAAAATTCTTGTTAGTAAATATTTTTGAATGAAATTTCACACACAAGTAGATTTCTTAATGTTTAATTCAAAGCGCTATTCACTTTTTTAGACTTGTCTAAAAAAAGTTTTTAAAAAAACTTTAAAAAATTTACAAAAATGGGATTTTTTACTTTTTTTGCTATATCTTTCCAACCGATAACGGGGAGCAAAAATTTCTATTGCGAAAAAAATTAAAACACTTTAGACTAAATAAAAAGTATAACTTTTTTTTATTCCAGCTTTGCAATTTGAGAAATTAAGCCAAAAATTCTAAATAAGTTGGAAAACTAGGTCAAATTTGGGAAACTCTGGTTCTCGCAAAAAATGATTTTTAAAAACTTTTTTCCTTTAAAGTACTTTGTGTTTAGTTATCTTTCAGAAAAATATAAATACTATATATGTTATTAAAAAAAAATTTTGATATAAAAGAAAAAGAATGTTACCACTTTTTTGGCAAAAAACGGGAAAAAATCAACTTTTTTTGAAAGTTTAAATTTAAATGCTTGTAACTTTTGACTCCGTTAATATTTTTTCAAAATTCTTTCATTGCACAACTTTAAAAATTTTAATCTTTGAAGTTTAATATCTCTTAAACGAAAAGAGATAATATAGGCATGCGACGGTGTTTTTTGTAGATATTGACAAGTAGATTCCTTCCATATAAAAATCTTTGAAATCGGTTCAGATATAAGGAATCAGGATAGTTTTTAATAAATTTTATACCCGAGGTGGCCAACTTTTGGACCCTGTGGACTCGCCCCCTGTAGGTCTATACGGTCCAAGCTCAAAACTTAAACTCGCCTGCACTTCTACTATCAGCACGTGAAATTTTATGGAAATCGGATCAGCCGTTCCAAAGTTCCATTATTATTTCCATTTCATTTTTAAAATCGCACACTGTGCGTTGCTTCGCTATTGCAGTGGGATTATTGATTTCCAAACTTTACCGCGTTTTGTAGGTAAACTTTTTTGACAAACGCGTAAAAGTAATATAATTTTTTGGAATAATGACAATGGCCTATTCGACTATGCTAGGGTCATTTTGATATTTGCAAAAAATGTAAAAACGTTATAGCCCTAATGTACATATGTTTTCCAAAAATATAAATTTTAACCATCAAATTTTATAAGATCCGGACTTAACCAACGAAATATTGTTTTTCCGAATACATTTGATGAAATTATTAACAACATAACATCAAAAGATTATCTTATTTTATAATTAAAATATACAAGTGATTCCATGTCAAAACGGACAGCAATCGGATTTGACATCTCCGATTTCAATGAAATTCACTACAAGCATTGACCATTGGAAGTATTTGCGAAAACATGAAATTACAGACTCATCCCAGCAAACACGGTGTCAAACGTTTGAAATATGATGACTTTATCATTTGATATCAAACATGTTTCTCAAACATGTGTCAAATGTAGATAGTGATTTGAATTTCAAGTTTGAATATAAATTGAGAATCATTTGAGAAAAAACCTTTGAAAATGTATGTTTTTTCAAATTGTTATCAAATGTTATTACCAAATCATTATAAAACCTAAAGATAACTTTAAAAATATTTGAAACATTGTAAGCTCTTCACTTGTTATCAAATGTTATTATCAAATTATTCATAAATCTTAAGACAAGTTTATAAAAATTTGAAAAAATGTGTTTTCTCAATTTGATATCAAATTACATATTTATAAAAAGATATAAATATTTGTAAATTAAATTAAAAAAAAATTAATTAATAATAATCTAAATTAAATTATCTAATCATTATTTAAAAGAAGAAGTTTAGATTATGATAATTAAAAAATAAAAATAATAATAATAATTTAAAAAGTAAATAAATATTTACACGAACTTTAAGTAGCGGTTATTTTGAAATAATTTTGAGATAATTTTCTTTAAAAAAGGATCTAAAATTTGCGGTTTTTGTAAATAAGTATATATATATATATTATATTCTTATTTAATTCTTTTAAACAAAAATATTTATTTACAAATTACATATTAAAATATTATTTTTACAATAAAATAATAAATAAAATTAAAAATCAAGTAATTTTTATTTATGTTCCACATTTAGTCACAATCCACATTTGAAAAATATTTGAGAATTTCATTTGATTATGATTTGATAATAATTGCATTTCTCAGTTTGAGAATTAATTCCCGTTTTTGTTGAGAAAGCTATTATTTTCAAGTTATTTTCAAAGCGTTCTCAAGCGTTTGACGTTTGAGAAAGGGTTTGATTTCAAATCATTCTAAATTTAATATCAAACCGGAAAAAATGAAGAAATGTTAAAAGCTTTACAAATGAATAATTACTTAACTTCTAATAATTTCTTAAATATACATTGTAGATCTCTAGTTGTTGCTTCAAATTAAAGACAAAGATATTGCATTCATAACGATATTTACAAAGTTTTTTACATCAAAATTTCAAAGGTCAAAGTTGGACATTAAAAAATTCATACTATTATATCTCAAAAACCGGTATTTTTAAAATTCTTAAAAAATCATATATTGTTGACATAACTTTTCTCCATATGGATATAAAATTTCAAGTTGGAGCCTTATTTAGTTTTGAAGTTATGGACAAAAATAAAATATAATTATTAATAACTCCTAAGCTATAAAAAATTAAATGTTAATTTTAGTGTAATTTTAAAAGCAAAGTCATTACCTTTCAAATGATCTATAGTGAGTTAATTTACTTCGAAGTTCAAAGGTCAAAATAAGACTTACAAACAATAAACCATTATTATCTCCGAAAACGATATCTTTAAAATGCTAAAAAAATATACATAATATTAATTAAACTATTATTATTAAACTAAAGTGAAATTTTGCATATAAAATTTGTTTTTTTTTTAAATATGTGCTTGTAGAAAAAAATAATATCAGAATAATTTTTGTAAATATTTGAAATTTTACATACAAAAAATGTGCTTTTTTCTGTATTTTGCTTCATAACTCCTAAACCAATAGAGGCTCCAACTTGAAATTTGAAACAAATATAGAGAAGGGTTTCATTATCAATATATGTATTTTTTAAGAATTTTAGAATACAGTTTTTTGAGATATTAAGCTTTAATCTTTATATTATCAATTTTGACCTTTGAACTTTCGAAGTATATAAATGTTTTTCTTGTCGTTTTAAAGTCAATGTGTTTTTCTATTAAATGAAGTAAAAATGAGAATTCTACAATGTATATTTTAAAAGTTATGAGCAATAAAAAGTGATTACTTTTGGAAAAAAAAAATCAATAGCTTTTTCGTTTTTGAAACGTCATATTTTTGGACCGGGAAGAGTCTTTACTCAGAAAGTTTGTGATTTGAGCAACATTTGCAATACGTAATATCTGTAGCGAACTTCATTGAAATCGGAGATATCAAATCCGAAAATGTATGTGTTTTGTCCGTTTTGATATGGAATCACTCATACGCCCTTTTACTTGTTGTTAGTTTGATGGATCAAAGCTCACAAAAGCGTATAATCCTACTTTTTATTTTTTGCATTATATTGCTTCATTAACCAATTAACATCTATTTATAACAAAATTATTTTAAAATTCTGTTAATTTCAACGAAAAAAATACTTTAATGAAACGGTTTTTTGAAATTTGTAGATTTTTAATTCTAATTTCTTTCTTGGATTTTTAGATATTTTTGAACAAATGTGGAGTACATTTAAAATTTATGTCGAATTTACTAATATTGCAAAAATTTATAAATTTGTCTGTTATAAATAGATGTTAATTGGTTACTGAAATAATATAATGCAAAAAAAAAACGAGAGAGAAACTATAGTCGGTCAAGACCGACCATATGATACCCTACACCATTAGACCTGTGTCCAATTGTAAACGAACACTTTTAATAAATGTAAAATAAATCATATAAAAATACAAAATAATGCATTTTTACTAACATCTATATGATTTTTTGCCCTTTAGGGTGATTCTATGCTATGGTAAATTATGGACCGATCCTCATAAATTTTACCAATGTTGTAAAACTTATTTGTGTTCAATATTAACTTGATACTATCATTCGTATGAGATTTATGCACGTTAAAGTGATTTTTGGAAGAGGGGTTTATATGGGAGCTATGGTCAATTATGGACCGATCCTGACGAAATTTGGCACAAAGATTAACGCTTACATAAAACTCCTTCGTACCGAGTTTCATAGAAATATTGCTATATTTACGGCATTTGTGATCGTTAAACCCCTATTCCGGGAGGACATTAGTATGGGGACTAGGTGAAATAATGAACCGATCATAACCAATTTTAATAGGCTTCGTCCTTATACCAAAATAATTATCTGTACCAAATTTCATTAAGATATCTTTAAAATTGCGACCTGTACTTTGTTCACAAGGTTTACATGGACAGGGTATAAAAAAAAATTTAAAAAGTAGGATTATACGCCCTTGTATGCGTCCATGCTTCATCAGAATTCCTTGAGAAACGTTGAAAAATTTATCATATTTTTAGCATTTATTTAAATAAGGTTAATAAAAGGGTGTCCAACTCTTGGCAAATGAAAATTTGCAGTTGACAATGATGTCATATTTTAAAATTAAACAAAACTATTGAAATTAATACATATTTATAATGCTTCAACATTATGCACAATCTCTGTAAAAAATCTAAATACCCACTATGAGCTTTTTAAAATTGTATGTTATATGGGAGGTGGGCGGTAAAGTGGGAAGACCACGCCCATTTTTTATTTCCGAGTTTACATTGATCCTTTAACTATTTGAACACAATTTTGTTGAAGTTTAACTTTACATGGGAGGTGGACGGAAAAGTAGGCGGACAACGCCCATTTTTGGTTTCCAAATTTACATCAATCCTCAAATTATATATACAAAATTTCGTTATCGTACATGCTTTAGTTTAAGAAATATAATCAGAAAAGTATGAAATGGACACCCTGTGTATCTAGTTTTAAACCTACAACTTTTTTGTTTATTAACAGATTTTGCCCATTTTCAATCAAAAACAAAACTTATGTAAGACAAATACGAGTTTAAGTTCTAAGTTTGGACCATATAGACTTACAGGGGCCCAGTCCACAGGGTCTCAAAATTGGACACCTCGGGTATAAAATTGATTAAAAACGATCCTGATTCCTTACATCTGAACCGATTTTAAAGATTTTTATATGGGAGGATTCTGCTAGTCAATATCTACAAAAAACATCCTCGCATGCCTATATTATCTCTTTTTGTTTAAGAGAAATTAAGCTTCAAAAAATAAAATTTTTACTTTTTAGCCTGCCTTGGTGAAGTTTTTTTGCTACAGCGGGTCCAATTTTAGCCCCGTTGTTTCTTATTTCATTAAAAACAAATAGAAAAATTGTGCAAATAAAGAATTTTTAAAAAATATTTACGAAGTCAAAAGTTACAAGCATTTAAATTTAAACTTTTAAAAAAGTTTATCTTTTCCCGTTTTTTTTTTTTTTTTTTCAAAAAAGTGGTAACATTCTTTTTCTGTTATATAAAATTTTCTTAAGTAACATATATAGTGTATATATTATTCTGAAAGATAACTAAACACAAAATACCGTAAGGGAAAAAAGCTTTTAAAAATCAATTTTTGCGAGATCCAGGGTTTCCCAAATTTGACCTATTTTTCCAACTAATTTCAAATTTTCGGCTTAATTTCTAAAATCGCAAAGCTGGAATCAAAAAAAAAAGTTATTAGTTAGGTGTTTTAATTTTTTCACAATAGAAATTTTTGCTCCCCGTTATCGGTTGGAAAGATATAGCAATAAAAATAAAAAATCACATTTTTGTATATTTTTTACAGTTTTTTGAGAATTACGGGATTTTTGTAGACAAATCTAAAAAAGTGAATAGCGCTTTGAATTAAGCATAAAAAAATCTAAAAATGGGATTTTTTTACTTTTTTTGCTGTATCTTTCCAACCGATAACGAGGAGCAAAAAATTTCTATTGTGAAAAAAATTAAAACATCTTAGACTAAATAAAAAGTATAACTTTTTTTTTTTTGATTCCAGCTTTGCGATTTGAGAAATTAAGCCGAAAATTTGAAATTAGTTGGAAAAATAGGTCAAATTTGGGAAACCCTGGTTCTCGCAAAAATTGATTTTTAAAAGCTTTTTTTCCCTTACGGTATTTTGTGTTTAGTTATCTTTCAGAAAAATATATACACTATATATGTTGCTTAAGAAAATTTTTATACAACAGAAAAAGAATGTTACCACTTTTTTGTTTTTTTGCAAAAAGTCTTCAACAAATTTTCGTATTGTAAAAATTTTTGTATCGGAACAGCCGTTCCGAAGTTCCACAATTATTTCCATCTCATTTTGAATCACACACTGTGCTGCGTGAACCAGGGTCTCTCAAAATTGACCCATTTTTTATGATTTTCCAATTTTTGCATTGATTTCTCAAATCGCAAAGCTGAAATTAAAAAATAATTATATTTTTTACAAATTTTAATATGTTTTTAATTTTTTGGTAATAGAAATTTTTGCTCACCGATATCGGTTGGGAAGATATAGCAAAAACTTAAAAAACCCCATTTTTGTAAATTTTTTAAAGTTTTTTTTTGGGAATTGCGGGCTCTTTATTAATGAATACAATAAAGAAAATTAAGCACCAAAAAATCTACTCAGGTGTAAAATTTCACTTAAAAATATCCACTAACAAAAATTTTATTCCAAAATAAAAAATGAATAATATGTACAAAATCAAAAATAAGTCCTTCCTCGGTGTTTTTTGCAAAAAGTCTTCAACAAATTTTCATATTATAAAGATTTTTATATATACTTGAAAAGAAGACAAAATTTCCTAAAGAACGATATATAAAATGTATTATTTGTCAGCCTGATGGCTATAACAAAAGGATATGAATAAGCACTATGCTAAAAAAAAAGAAAATGTGAAGCTTTATTACATTATTTCTTGATACTGCATTATCAGGAACGGCATTACCAATCATAGAAAAATTAAGCAAATTAACAAATCACATGCAATTATTAAGTTTGAATCCTTTTGTTGTATACGCAAAACAGAGTATATAGACTTGTTATACACCAATATTTTGGAAATTATGCCTTCCTTTAAAAAATATATAAAATCACTTATAATAAATAAATTCGTTGCATATTTTTTGAGAAAATATGCCGAGAAAGTGTTAAATTGGTTTTATGCAAAAATTTGGAATAACATTTTTTTAGGTAATATTTTAAATGAAAATTTCCACTTAGATAGATTTTTTGATGCTTAATTTGAACCTTTACATTTTGCCAAAAAGGTAGTTACGTTCTTTTAGAGTTATAAAAAAAATCTTAAGTAACATATATAGTATTTATAATTTTCTAAAATACTTCTTTATAAGGAATTGTGTGAAGGAAAAAAATTAAAAATTTGAATACTGCGTGAACCAGTGTCTCTCAAAATTGACCCATTTTGTATGATTTTCCAATTTTTGCCTTAATTTCTCAAATCGCAGTTGGAATTAAAAAATAATTACATTTTTTTACAAAGCTGGATGTGTTTTTAATTTTTTGGTAATAGAAATTTTTGCTCCCCGATATCGCTTGGGAAGATATAGCAAAAAACTTAAAATATCTCGTTTTTGGAAATGTTTGTAAGATAGGTCCAAAAATACAAATTTTAATCTTTGAAGCCGAATAAAAGAGATAACCTACACATACGACGCACAGTGTGCTATTCAGAAAATGAAATGGAAATAATTATGGAACTTTGGAACGGCTGCTCCGATTTCTATAAAATGGTGATAGTAGTGGTGTAGGCGAGTTTAAGTTTTGAGCTTGGACCATATAGACCTACAGAGGGCGAGTCCAAAGGGTCCCAAAGTTGGACACCTCGGGTATAAAATTTATTAAAAACGATCCTGATCCTTATATCTGAACCGATTTCAGAGATTTTTATATGGGAGGATTCTGCTAGTTGAATTATTATCTCTTTTAGCTATATTATCTCTTTTAGTTTAAGAGATATTGAACTTCAAAGATTAAAATTTTTACTTTTTAGCCTGTCTTGGTGAAGTTTTTTCGCTACAGTGGGTACAATTTTAGCCCCATTGTTTTAAAATTTTTCTTATTTCGTTCAAAACAAATAGAAAAGTTGTGCAAAGAGAGAATTTTGGAAAAATATTTGCGGAGTCAAAAGTTACAAGCATTTAAATTTAAACTTTCAAAAAAAGTGTTTTTTTCCCCGTTTTTTTTGCCAAAAAAGTGGTAACATTCTTTTTCTGTTATATAAAAATTTTCTTAAGTAACATATATAGTATTTATATTTTTCTGAAAGATAACTAAACACAAAATACTTTAAAGAAAAAAATGGTTTCCCAAATTTGACCAATTTTTTCAACTAATTTCGAACTTTCGCTTTAATTTCTCAAAGCTGGAATCAAAAAAGTTGTACTTTTTACTTAGTCTGAAGTATTTTAATTTATTTCGCAATGGAATTTTTTGCTCCCCGTTATTGGTTGGAAAGATATAGCAAAAAAATTAAAAAATCCCGTTTTTAAAAGTTTTTTAGGAATTACGGGATTTTTGTAGACAAATCCAAAAAGGTGAATAGCGCTTTAAATTAAGCGCTAAAAAAAATCTACTTATGTGTGAAATTTCATTCAAAAATATTCACTAATAAGAATTTTATAGCATAATTAAAAATGAAAAATATACAAAAAATCACAAATCCATGCCTTCTCAGTGTTTTTTGCAAAAAGTCTTCAACAAATTTTAGTACTTTAAAATTTCTTATTTTTTATCTGTCTGACGGATCCAATAGATGGATATGAATTTAGCACTGTGCTGAAAAAATGAAAATATTAAGCTTTATTAAAATAATTCTGGTTACGGCATTATCACGAACGGCATTACCATATATGGGTTAAATTTGGGGTTAAAATTGGCCAAATTACTTGAAACCATAAATTTATAATCCTTCAATTCCAAACGCAAAAATACCAATATACAATTGTTGTACATCAATGTTTAGGAAAAATTGTCTTCTTTTTAATTATGTCTAAAAAAAATTTAAAATACTTAAATTTGTTGAAGACTTTTTGCAAAAACTCCGAGAAGGCATGGATTTGTGATTTTTTGCATATTTTTCATTTTTAATTGTGCAATAAAATTCTTGTTAGTTAACATTTTTTAATGAGATTTCACGCATAAGTAGATTTTTTGATGCTTAATTCAAAACGCTATTCACTTTTTAGATTTGTCTACAAAAATCCTAAAAAACTTTGAAAAATTTCCAAAAATGGGATTTCTTACATGTTTTGCTATATCTTTCCAACCGACAACGGGGAGCAAAAATTTCTATTGCGAAATAAATTAGAACACTTCAGACTAAGTAAAAAGTAAAACCTTTTTTTGATTCCAGCTTTGCGATTTGAGAAATTAAAGCGAAAGTTCGAAATTAGTTGAAAAAATTGTCAAATTTGGTAAACCCTGGTTCTCGCAAAATTCGATTTTTGAAAGCATTTTTTTCTTTAAAGTATTTTGTGTTTAGTTATCTTTCAGAAAAATATAAATACTATATATGTTACTTAAGAAAATTTTTATATAACAGAAAAAGAATGTTACCACTTTTTTGGCAAAAAAAAACGGGAAAAAAAACAACTTTTTTTGAAAGTTTAAATTTAAATGCTTGTAACTTTTAACTCCGTAAATATTTTTCCAAAATTCTTTCTTTGCACAACTTTTCTATTTGTTTTTAACGAAATAAGAGAAATTTTAAAACAATGGAGCTAAAATTGGACCCACTGTAGCGAAAACACTTCACCAAGACAGACTAAAAAGTAAAAGTTTTAATTTTTGATGCTCAATATCTCTTAAACTAAAAGAGATAATATATGCATACGACAATGTAGATCTCAACTAGCAGAATCCTCCCATAAAAAATCTTTGAGATCGGTTCAGATATAAGGAATCAGGATCGTTTTTAATAATTTTTATACCCGAGGTATCCAACTTTGGGACCCTCTGGACTCGCCCTCTGTAGGTCTATATGGTCCAAGCTCAAAACTTGAACTCGCCTGCTCCTCTACTGTCACCATGTGAAACTTCATAGCAGCCGTTTCAAAGTTCCATAATTACTTCCATTTCATTTTCTGAATCGCACACTGTGCGACGATGTCTTTGAAGACCTCGACTAGCAGAACCTACTCATATAAAAATCTTTTAAATCGGCTGAGATATAACGTATCTGGATCGTTTTAGAATTTTTGAACAAACGAGGTGTCCAACTTTAGGACCTTCTGGACCCACCACCGCGCCTACACCTCTACTAACACTGTCTGAAATTTCATGGAAATCGGACCAGCCGTTTGGAAATTTCAGATTTATTTCCATTTTATTTTTTAAACGGGACACTGTGCAGTGTGCGATTCAAAAAAGGATTTTTTTTTTTTTACAAAAAAGTTTACATTCTTTTTCTGTTATATAAAAATTTTCTTAAGTTACATATAATTTATATCTTTCTGAAAAATGACTTAACATAAAAAACTCTAAAGGAAAAATATTTTTAAAAATTGATTTTTGCGAGAACCAGGATGATATTGCTAGTCGAGGTCTATGTATGAATACCTTATCTCTTTTAGTGTAAGAGACATTTTTTAGCCTGCATTGGTAAAGCTTTTTCGTAGATCTCGACTAGCAGAATCCTTCTATATAAAAATCTTTGAAATCGATTAAGGTATAAGGAATCATGATCGTTTTTATCGTTCCATTTACCACTGCACAGTGGGGCCAAAAATAAATGGTAATATTTAGATGAAACTTGGAAAATCAGTAGAGGAGGAGCTAGGCTTTCAGTATATTGTTGAGGGTATTGCTGAGGTGTGTAGCTGGAGCACGGAAGGCGCTACAGTGGGCAAAAGTTGACCACCTCGAGGGTAAAAAACATATCGGGGTTTATAACTTTTACAAATATAAACAGATTTTAAAAATTTTTTTTATTTTCGAATTCTCGTACTGTACTAAATTATCTCTCATGGTTTAAAAGATATTTGACTTCAAAAATTAAATTTCTCATTTTTGTCCTTAACTTTTTTGCGATTTTGCCCCATAACTTTAAAACTAAAATTCCCAAAAAATTTAAAAAAATACGGTGAAATTCTTTATAATTTTATCTTATTACTTTGTTGTTCGGCTTGAGGTCTCAATATATAAAACGAGAGAAGAAGATATAGTCGGTCAAGCCCGACCATATGATACCCTACACCATTTCGATCCACATAGTTTTGTTTTACTTACATACAACTTACTTGTGTTAAATATTAACATAATACTAACGTTTGTACGGGATTTATGCACGTTAGTGATTTTCGGGAGAGGAGTTTATATGGGAGCTATGGTCAGTTATGGACCGATCTTCATGAAATTTGGCAGACGGATTTTTGATGATATAAAACTTATTTGTACTAAATTTCATTAAAATATTCCTATTTTTAAGGCATCTATAAGTGTTAAAACTCTATTCCGGGAGGACATTTGTATGGGGGCTAGGTGAAATAATGGGCCGATCATAACCAAATTCAATAGGCTTCGTCCTTGGGCATATGTACCAAATTTCATCAAATTATCTTCAAAATTGCGACCAGTACTTTGCGCACAAGCTTAACACCAGACGGACGGACGGACGGACGGACATCGTTAAATCGACTCAGAAAGTGATTCTGTGTCGAACGGTATACTTTAAGGTCCAAAGTTTTGTGTAAGTACCAATCTTTGTACCAAATTTTATGAAAATCGGTTCACGATTGACCATAGCTCCCATATAAACCCCCCTTCCGAAAATCACTTTAACGTGCATAAATCACATACGAAAGATAGTATCAAGTTAATATTCGACTCAAATAAGTTTTATATAAGTAGAAACTACATTGCTAAAATTTATGAGAATCGGTCCATAATTTACCATATCTCCCATATAAACCCACTTTCGGAAATCGCCCTACAATGCATAAAATCATCAATATATTACTATTAACCCATTATTCTGCACTTGTATACTTTATTTTAGATATAATAAAATATAAATCCACTTCCCGAATTTGTGTGCTCATACGCAATGATGTAGGGTATCATATAGTCGGTCTTGACCGACTATATCTTCTTCTCTCGTTTTATAATAATATAATTTTATTTTTATCCAATATTTCGACCAACTTTGTTTTTCATCTTCAGGGATAAGTATTTAAATTAATCGTATTGCAGTGTTGTCCGTTGTTGCTCAAAGCTTTTGTCAGTGACAAAGCTGTTGCTCAAAGCGTAGGGAGAGGAAATTTGCCACACATATTTGTCTTATATAAGGTTTGTTTGGTATTAAAAATGGGCAAAATCGGTTTATAAACAAAAAAGTTATGGGCTAAAAACTAGAAACACAGGGTGTCCGTTTCATACTTTTCTGCTGATATTTCTTCAACAAAAGCATGTACGACAACGAAATTTTGTACGTATAGTTCGGTGGTCGATATAAACTCAAAAACCAAAAATGGGCGTGGTCCGCCCACCTCCCATGTAAGGTGAAATTGTATTCAAATAGGTCAAGGACCAATGCAAACTCGGAAACAAAAAATGGGCGTGGTACGCCCACTTTACCGCCCACCTCCCATATAACGTAAAATTTGATGGTGGGTATATAGATTCGGCCGGGCCGAATATAACATTCGCGCTTGTTTTTCTTGTTATCGAATTGAGATAATTTAAAAAAAAATTTATTAGAATAATTTTGAAATTTGTAGAGAAATTCAAGATATTTAAAAAAAAAAATGTAGAAATTTCAAGGCCAAAATAGTCAAGGCCAAAAATGAGAAATTTATTTTTTGAAGTCACGGACGCCGCTACAGTGGGCCAAATTTGACAACCTCGAGAGTGAAAAACATATCTGGGCTTATAACTTTTACAAATATTAACCGATTTTAAATATTTTTACATTTTTGAAGCAAGACAAGGAAAAAACATGCTTATTGTGCTAAATTATCTCGTATGGTTAAAAAATATTTAACTTCCAAAAATAAATTTCTCATTTTTGGCCTTCACTTTTTTGCGATTTTGCCCTATAACTTTTAAAATAAAATTTCTAAAATTTTTTTTTAAAATACGTTGAAATTCTCTATAATTTTCTAAATTATGCTAATAAAAAAAATTTCAAAATCAAAATTTCAAAACAGGTCTCAAAAATTGCAATTTTTTGCCAAAAAATTAACTTTATATACTTAACTTTTTTAAAAAATTTTGTTCAAAAAGATTAGTATTTTTTGACATTTTCTGAAAGACGGGGCCCCAAGAAAAGGTGTAAGTGTAATGTTTAAAAGTTCTGGACGTTCACCCTACATCCAGCAGTGTTCAAAAATGGTCAATTTAGGATGAGAAGTTGAAATTTTTGAGTCTGTAAAAAAATTTGATTATAGATTTCGGCACTTCTGTGAATTAAACTATATAGCCCAATATGTTCTCAAAGGTTTTGCAAAATATTATGACAACATACCGGTAAACTTCGACCTTTAGAAATATTTAGTAAAATTATATATATTTTGATTCTGATTCTGATTTTTACATTTATCAATTCTCCATTAAATATTTCATATCGTGTGAAAAAATTATGTTGATGTTATGAAATTATGTTAGAAATTATTCAGTTTCAAATTTTTGAAATATGTCCATATAAATATAATTTGCATTTGTTCGCTTTGTTTTAAGAAAAGTGAGCTAAAAATTTTAAAGTAATGAAATTTATAATATATATTATAAAATTTCCTTTAAAATGATATATAATATCACTATTTTATGTTTGCAAAGTTTCTTGTAAATAAATTTGAAATTAGCAGAGTTGCAAATTGTAAAATCTTTCGTTTTTTCATATTGTTTTAGATACGGCCTTACCACACTGTCATATCTCACTGCATTACCAAAAATAGAAGGAACGTGAAGAGTTCACAATTTTTTGCGTTTTGCTTGTTTGAAATTGATTTACTATAAACGTAATAAACTCAAAATAGTCACATTATATATCAATTTAAAGGAAATTGTGTCTTCTTTAAAACTATGTATAATAAATTTCACTATTTGAAAATTTTTAGCACACTTTTCTTGAAACAAAGTGAACAAATGCAAATTATGTTTAGGTATCAACATAATTTTTGCACACGATAATATTTTGCAAAACCTTTAACCCTTATGTTGACAACCGCATACCCGGGTATGTTTTTCATTTTTAAATTAGCATAATTGGAGTTCTGGTTGTCATATTAAATTGAAAATTTAGATGTTTGTCAACAATATTTCTAGCTATGATATTCTGACTAAAAAAAGTTTTTATAGCCAAAGTTATAAGCGTTTTAGTGACGATATCCCATACGTTTACAACCAGCATACCCGTGTTTATGCAGAGCAATTTATGGAAATATTTTATCGAATACAAGTAAAATATTTATTATGTTTCATTTTTTATAAATAATAGATACATTAGATTATAATAAATTTAAAAAAAATTTATTTTAGACTGCGCAGTCCTTACATTCCGTAATATTTTCTGAGTATTCAGCACATACTGTTTATGGCATTTCCTACATGACTATCTCGTTGGACTTCTAGAACACATAAAACAATTCACTTTATTCTTCATTCTTCCACTAATGTCTCGAACTTCTTGGCTTCGGATAAAAAAATATTCATCTCTTAATCTTACTGGGCCTTCCAACATGCTTTCGATTCCATTTCTAGAGCAAAAATGTATCATAATTTGTACATTTTTTTTTTATTTTGCTCTATAGTTAGTTATTCGCTCAGCTGCAGCAGGAATAACCTTCTACGATTTGTTGAAGTTTTTATTTGTGCATTGTTTTCCATATATATATAATACGAGCTGTAAACCCGCAACTTCGTTAGCGGAAATTTTTTATAAAAACCATACTATATATTAAATTTAAACTAAGATTCTTAACTCCCTTGGGAACATTTTTAATAATGGTGTTATGTCATCCATAAATAACAATTTCTCTTTAATTTCAGGTTTCTAATCTTAGAATAACGAAAAATAAATATCAGAATTACTAAAAAGTATATTAGAATAAAGAAAAATGACCACAAAAACTATTTTAAAGTTTCTGATTCACTTAGTACCTTACATCTTCAATTTTATGTTTCTAAGGATAAAAAAGAAGTTCTATTAGAAAAACGAATAGAGATACAAAAAGTCCCTTCTTATGGATTCATTTAATTTCATGTTTCCAGGTTCACAATTATAGAAAATTAAAAAAGTACCATAGGAAGAACAAAAAAGTACCAGAAAGTCACTTCATATGGATTCACATTCACTTAGCACCACATGTTCTTAATTTCATGTTTCCAGGTTCATAATTATAGAAAATTCAAAAAGTATCATTAGAAGAACAAAAAAGTACCACAAAAACCTCTCTTATGGATTCTTATTCATTTAAGACCACATATCTTTAATTTCATGTTTCTGGGTTAAATATTATAAAAAATTCAAAAAGTACCATTAGAAGAACAAAAAAGTACCACAAAATCCCCTCTAATGAATTCTCATTCATTTAGGGCCAAATATCTTTAATTTTATGTTTCTATGTTAAATATTATAGAAAATTCAAAAAGTACCATTAGTAGAACGAAAAAGTACCACAAAGCTCTTACTTACGGATTCTCATTCACTTAGCAATTCATGTCCTTAATTTCATATTTATTATTTCATATAATATTATAGAAAATTCAAAAAGTACCATTAAAATAACAAAAAAGTATCAACGTCAAATTCAAAAAGTACCATTAAGATAACAAAAAAGTACCACAACGTCCCCTCTTATGGATTCTCATTAACTAAGGACCACATATCGCTCATTTCATGTTTCTAGGTTCATAATTATAGAAAATTCAAAAAGTACCATTAGAAGAACGAAAAAGTACCACAAAGTCCCCCTTGTGAATTCTTTCCAACATCGGACCATGCGAATTTAATTTCATGTTTCTAGGTTAAATATTACAGAAAATGCAAAAAAGTACCAATAGAAGAAGAAAAAAGTACCACAAAGTCCATCCTCTTGAATTCTTACCCACAGACCATGTATCTTTAAGTACCACAAATTGCACTCTTGTGAATTCTTATCTACATTTTCTTAATTTCATGTTTCTATGTTTAATGTAATTGAAAATTCATTATTATGTTTGAATAAAATGTAATTTCCCGCCTGTACCCCTTTTTTGGTACTTTTTTTCACCCATAGAAGTATCAGAAATTATATTCCGGTGAGTATCTAAATTATAGTGAGATCCCATATTAAAATAGGCATATGGTTATGTCAATAAAAATAAAAAAATGTTTTATGAAAAAAGTACCAAAAATATTTACGATTTTTACCCCTTAAACGTTTGAATTTCTAAAAAGTACCAAATTTATATTTCTCATTTTTTGATAAGTTATGAATACGACATAAATTTTATCTGTATGTTGATTGGTTTTAAAGATATAAATGGTGTCAAAAAAGTACCAAAATAGAATTTTTACCCGTTTTCTCCCTAAAACGGCTGACTTTCAAAAAAGTACCAGACACCTGTGCAATTATTTTTTAAATGAATAACGATAACTATTCAACTTTTTTTGTATCATTATTAGTTTGCGAGTTATAAGGTTACCGATTTTACCCGTTTTTACCCCCTAAACATTAGAATTTTCAAAAATCCCGTCTTAGTGGATCTATTTGGAAGGAGACCTACCTACGTTCCAAATTTCGTCTCTTTAGCTTCAGCCGTTTGGGCTGTGGGATGATGAATCAGTCAGTCAGTCAGTTACGTTACTCTTTTATATATATAGAAGATTTGTAGCAAAAGTAGCCACATCCTTTTGTTGACGGTTCCCAAAATTGACAAATTGTAGTCCAGCATCGAATTAGAGCCCAAATTGTATCTTGTGAAGAAATTAACGCATACAACGTTTTCGTTCTCCAGAAAATGACATATCTTCCAATATATGTGTTCATTGAGGCTTCAAGTGCATCTGCATCCATTTCTTCATCCGAATCAGTGTCATATGAAGGATCATATTCTGGTTACTGTATTTCCTTTGCATCTGAATCATCTACATTTCTCACGCAATCTTCAGTATGTTCTTGCTCATCTTCACTATGTATTTCTAACTTACTCCAGCATTCGAAAATACCATTTCATTTGAATTGGAAAAACTTAAAATTAGTTTACAAAAACCCTTTTTAGCTTGCATTTTATTATCATTCAATCAAGATTAGGTGAAAACGGTTTTATAATAATTAGCAAATTATCATAAAAATGGCAAAATCTCAAACAAATTCATAAAAAAATAATTTGAATGAGTGAATTCTTCAGGTACTTAGCAAAGATCAATAAATGAATTGCAGAGATTTTTAAATGTACATGGAACAAATGAAACGGTTATACTTTCGAATAAAGGGATAACCGGATTATTCTTGAATGGGAAAAAACTCAAGGGTACTATAAACCTTTTAGATCTTTCTTTTTGTATTTTTAGTAACACTCAGTCAAATTTAGGTAAAATCAGTTGTATAATAATTAGGAAATAATTATAAAAATTTAAAAACATCAAAATTCTATCATAAAATGAAATTGAAAAAAGATTCGGCTGTGCCGAATCTTTGATACCCTTCACCATATTACCATATTACCATCTTACTATTTTATCGACATCATATTACCATATTACCGACAAATAATAAAATTTTCGCCTTAATGCTTTCATATTTTCACATATATAAATCTAAATTTTTTTCAAACTACGAAAATTTGAATATATAAAAAAACAATCATAGCAGGCTTTGCTTTTAAAAAATAAACAACAACAACAATTCCATATTTATATATTTTTTTATGTGTGTATATACAAACTGGCTGCATATACAAAGAACAACAACAACACTGTTATTCATTATATTACTTCTGTTGCTAACTAAACTACTTGTCTACAAAAAACAAAAAACGTCACTAATAGTCATTACAATGCTTAATATACATGTTTGTGTATGTATTTATGTATATTCTTAACAGATATGTTTTAGTTTTTAAAAATAAACAACAACAATTCCATATCTATTTATTTTTGTACAGACTGCATATACAAAGAACAACAACAACACTGTTATTCATTATATTACTACTGTTTCTAACTAAACTACTTGTCTATACAAAAAACAAAAAACGTCACTAATAGTCATTACAATGCTTAATATACATGTTTGTGTGTGTATTTATATTCTTAACAGATTTGTTTTTGGGCCATAACTCTGTTGATTATAAACGAATTTGGTTTATTAAAAAAAAACGAAATTTTATAAAAACATTTATGACTGATCTATATAAAAATAAAAATCTGTAGCTTGAACAAGGGCTTCAAAAATAAAAAAATCGTTTTCCCCGATATCTCAGTTACTACTGAACCGATTTATTTAATTTTTTCGGAACAAAAATTCAGAAAATAATTTCCGAGCCTCCTTTGAAAATTCGAAGTCCCTGGTATATGCAGAGGCTTCAGAAACTGAAAAACCGGTTTCAAAAACCGGTTTTTAAAGCATATCTCCGCCATTTATAAACCGATCCTGCTGATTCAAAAGACCGAAATTTTATAAAAATATTTGTGACCGATCTGTATAAAAATAAAAATCTATAGCTTAAACCAGGGCTTTAAAAAATAAAAAATGCGTTTTGTCCGATATCTCAGTTATTATTGAACCGATTTATTTAATTTTTTCAGAACAAAAATTCAGAAAAAAATGTCCGAGACTTCTTTGTAAAAACGAAGTCCCTAGTATATACAGAGGCTTCAGAAACTGGAAAACCGGTTCTAAAAACCGGTTTTCTTAACATATCTCCGCATTGTATGAACCGATCTTGCTGAATTCCAATAGCAAAATTCTCGAAAGCATTTCCGATCGTTTGATATATATATTATATATGTCAGTTATCGGTGGGCTTCATAAACGCCATTTCAACCGACACACGGACGGACGGACGGACGGTCGGACGGACGGACGGACATGGTCCTATCGTCATCATTTCTTATAAGGATCCCGAAAATGTAAACTTTTTTGCTCTCCGACGAAAATTGTGGGAATTACAAACGGAATGACAAACTTATATATACCCTTTACACCTGTGGTGAAGGGTATAAAAACACTTAAAAAAGTGTAAACAAATCATATAGGAATAATTTCCATGAGTAAAATTTACAGGTACTTTTCAAAGATCAATAAATGAATGGGAAACGCAATCTGAAATTTGAATGCAAAAGGAAAACATTAAACCGTTATGCCTCCGAATGATGGGAAACCCTGATTTTATTTAAGTGGGAAAAATTCAAATGTTTTTAAAAAACCCTTATATTTTTAGCTTCACTCAGTCAATATTAGGTAAAAGCGGTTATATTTTTAGCAAATGGTAATAAAAATTTTAAATTATAGAATTCTTTACAAGAAATTATTATTATCAAACACCACGTGCTTTTCTTTCTATCGTAAAAACACTTGAAAGCATTAATGTGGCAAATATTGCATACAAAATGTGTGGACATACCTAGGTATGTTGGTTGTAAGGATACGTATAAATAAAAAAGTTGAATATATAAAGTTACTTTTTTGGCAAAAAATTGCAATTTTTGAGATTTTTGAAATTTTGACTTTGAAGATATTTTTCTTGTTATCGAATTAAGATAACAAAAAATTTTTTTATTACCATAATTAAGAAAATTATAGAGAATTTCAACATATTTTTAAAAAATTTTTAGAGATTTTATTTTAAAAGTTATAGGGCAAAATCGCAAAAAAGTCAAGGCCAAAAATGAGAAATTAATTTTTTGAAGTTAAATATCTTTAAACCATACGAAATAATTTAGCACAATAAGCATGTCTTTTCTTTGTCTTTTCTTTGCTTAGGAGAATTCAAAAATGTAAAAATATTTAAAATCGGTTAATATTTGTAAAAGTTATAAGCCCTCGAGGTGGTCAACTTTGGCTCCGTGCTGCAACTACAGACTCTATCCAACAATATTATGAAAGCCTAGCTCCCCCTCTATCGATGTTCCAAGTTTCATCTAATTCGTTTCAGTGGTTTCAAAGTTCCAGACCTATTACCATTTATTTTGCTTTAGGCCCCACTGTGCGTTGTCTGTCCATGTAAACCTTGTGCACAAAGTACAGATCGCAATTTTGAAGATAATTTGATGAAATTTGGTACATATGTTTATTTTTGCATAAAGACGAACGCTACTGAAATTGGTCATGATCGGTCCATTATTTTACATCACTCCCATACAAATTTCCAAAAAATAGGAATATTTTAATGAAATTTAGCACAAATAGGTTCTATATAAGCAAAAATTCTTGAATTACTCCTAAAGAAGTACGGACTATAACCTTGAAAGCACAGATTATAACCACAGAAGAACGATTAAATCGTTGTGTTTTTTTTTTTTGCAAATTTTTGTCAATATAATAAAAACACAACATTTTGTATCTTTAACCCATTTCGTACCACTGTTACGTCTATAAAATAGACATTTTTTAAAATTTAAAAAATCATTAAAAAAATTTTGTAAAACGTCTAGAATAACTTTTCAAACAATAGCCAAGACTTCAAAAATTAAGAAAATATTCGCCTTTTCACAAATAATTTAGTAAGAAAGGAATATCAACCTTTCAATGATTGGTGTTGCGAAAACGCATCAATGGTCTATTAGGGGTAGTGTGAATTAGCTACATTACGCAAGGTGGCGCACTGAAAATATGGAAATTGTTAGGGCTATATAGCATGTTATAATTATGCAAAATAAATAGAAAATAATTAAGAAAAATATTCTAAATAAACGAATATAAAATTTTTTGAATTTAGGCTACATGTGCAATATAAGTTTTTTACTGTAGCCTTTCAAAAAATTGTATTCTAGACTTTTTATGACTTTTGCAGTAAAAAATAAGCAATTGCCAGCAAATTACAAGTGCTTATTTTTTACACTCATTGGGAACAAATGTAGGAAAAAGAATTTCCAAAGGATCGACGCTACCTGTAAATGAAGTGTAATTTGTTAAGGTATAAGGTCATAATCAGTGTTGCCAGTTTAGCCTTTTTATTTTATTTTTAGCCTAAAATTTGTTTAAGAGCCCAAACACAACCAAGCGGATTATTTTTTTTATATGAAGATTTGGCAACTAAAACAACACAGCGAAATCCGCTGAAAATTAAAATTTATTTTATTTTTACAACGGATTCTCAAAAACTCTCATTATCTCACTCTCGGTGTTGCCGTTGTTGCAAAATGAATCACATAGGATTACATTAAATTTATATAAGAAGGAAAGAGATAGAAAGATATGCATTATATTTTTTTTGTATGGAATTTAAGAGAGGAAGAACAACATTTTATATATATGTAGTTTTGTTGTTGCCAAACACAAAAAATATAAAGAAACAAAAACAAAATGTATGTGAAATCCGCTGATGGACGCCGTCTTCATTTCATTTGCATTTCTCTCTTAGAGCGGAAAACAACATCCAACACCGCTTGCTTGTGTTTGGGCTTTAAAAGTTTTAGTTTCTAGCCTTTTTATACCCTTCACCACAGGTGTAAAGGGTATATATAAGTTTGTCATTCCGTTTGTAATTTTCCGGTTTTCTAGTTTCTGAAGCCTCTGTATATACTACGGACTTCGTTTTTGCAAAGAAAGCTCGGACATTTTTTTCTGAATTTTTGTTCTGTAAAAATGAAGTAAATCGGTTCAATAATAACTGAGTTAACGGACAAAATGCATTTTTTTTTAATTTCGATTTTTTGAATCAGCAAGATCGGTTTATAAATGGCGGAGATATGATTTAAAAACTGGTTTTAAGAACCGGTTTTTCAGTTTCTGAAGCCTCTGCATATACCAGGGCTCGGAAATTATTTTCTGAATTTTTGTTCTGAAAAAATGAAATAAATCGGTTCAGTAATAACTGAGATATCGGGGAAAACGCATTTTTTATTTTTGAAGCCCTTGTTCAAGCTACAGATTTTTATTTTTATATAGATCAATCATAAATACTTTTATAAAATTTCGGTTTTTTTAATAAACCAAATTCGATCATAATCAACAGAGTTATAGCCCAAAAACAAATCTATTAAGAATATAAATACACACACAAACATGTATATTAAGCATTGTAATGACTATTAGTGACGTTTTTTGTTTTTTGTATAAGCAAGTAGTTTAGTTAGCAACAGCAGTAATATAGTGAATAACAGTGTTGTTGTTGTTATTTGTATATGCAGTCTGTACAAAAATAAATAAATATGGAATTGTTGTTGTTTATTTTTAAAAACTAAAAAATATCCCTGCAGTCAAAGGTGACTGTCCGAAACCGGTTACTTGACTGACGACATTGGGTCACTTTACCAATCACCTGACTAGTCACTTTAACATGGGGATGTCCTAGGAAGAGGTGTATTGCCACCAAAGGACCAAAAGGTGGCGATAGTACGAAAAAGTCAATTCATAGGAGTCTTTTACTGGTGAAATTGAGTCAGTCACCTGACTCCCTTTAACATGGAGATGTCCTAGGAGGAGGTGTATTGCCACCAAAGGACCAAAAGGTGGCAATATTGTGACTAGTACGAAAAAGTCAATAAAAAAAAAATGCAGAATAATTGATTTCTTTCTTAATTGTAAAATCCTAATTAGCAAGACTAGTACCGCAATTCCGTAACTTTTTTCATTTACTACCGATATCGTTAATTAACGAAATTTTTCGGTTGTTTTTGATTTTGGTATTCTCTACTAAAGTTACCGATTTTTTCGTAAGTATATTTTAACGACAAATATCGATAGAAATGATAGAACGTCATTATTTGAAAAAAAAATTTAAATTTTAATTGGATTTTTATTTAAAAACAAAACAATTGTCTTGAAAAAAATATGAAAAAAGTGTAAATATTATATAAATGTGTGTAGACTTTTTCCAACAATTAACCAATATGAGTATATGTATGTTGGAAATATTTTTAAAATTAATTTAATGTTAAATGTTTCTTATATTAGACCCGTTCATTAAAAATTTGGTTTAAACTTTAAAATAACATAACTATGGAAACTTATGTTTACAAACTCGTTAATATTTTTCGTTTAAACGAATTATTCAAATATTTTATTTCATCTAAAAATACCAACTCTCACAAGTTCTAATGTTTGAAAAATTAAATTTTTCTGTCAATTCACCCGCTTTAGCACAGTAAAGTCCATTTGTGACTACCCACCTAACTCGTTCAAATGTGTACTTTTTTTATACACCCTAACTTCGCATATATTGTGAACGATAGTTAAGCTATCGTACCTTTTATTGACTCTTTTGAAAGCGTTGAGGTGGCGATAGCACCATTTATTGACTCTTTTAAAAGCGTGGAGGTGGCGATTTATACTTTATTGACCCTTTAGGAAGCGTTGAGGTGGCGATAGCACTATTTATTGACTCTTTTGAAAGCGTTGAGGTGGTGACAGCACCATTTATTGACTCGTTTGAAAGCGTGGAGGTGGCGATTTATACTTTATTGAACCTTTGTGAGCGTGGAGGTGGCGATTGGTTTTTTTTAAGTCACAAAAACGTCAAAAAAGTGAATAGTTCATCCATTGGCAGTACAGCTTGGGTTACTTGACTAAAGGCGATAAATACATGGTAGGACATTTGGCTCTGATGCATCTTTTTTAGAAGTGCTTAACAGAGTCTTTAGTATTTTACTTTGTAAGAAAAAAGTTAATTACGTTTTTTTATATATAATTTTATGTTAACGACAAAAATTTGTCGTTAAGTATCGAAAATTCGTTAGTTAGCTAATTTTGTCGTTAAGTGTTATTCTGTAGTAAAATTTTACCGATTTTTGTCATTAAAACATTGGTAGTTAACGAAAACTTCGGTAAGCTAACTGCAAAAAAAAAAAATAGCTGTCGTAAAACCATAACGATAAATAAGCTGATTTTGGCTATTAAATATAATTTTTTTAATTTTAATAACATTGTTTTATAAATAATGTAATTAGAAAAAATATAATGAATGATAAGTGCGTTCATTTACGTTAAAAGTTTTCGTTTATTAAATGTTTTTACTGAATTTTAGCAAAAATGTATAGATTAAAATGAGAGTTTATAACTGAAT
Source organism: Protophormia terraenovae (assembly GCA_951394005.1). Taxonomy (NCBI): domain Eukaryota; kingdom Metazoa; phylum Arthropoda; class Insecta; order Diptera; family Calliphoridae; genus Protophormia; species Protophormia terraenovae. The sequence continues at coordinate 77,457,365 of OX596077.1, forward strand.
TTTTAGAATTTTGAAACTGATTTGTTATTATTAAGTTTTAATTACATTCAGTTCTTAGTGAGTTTGTTTAGTGAAAAAAATTATTTTACTGAAAATACAGAATTTTGGTAAAATTTTTAATTTTTAATAAAAAATTAAATTTTAAGAAAAAGTTCAGAATTTTTTAAAAATTTTGATTCTTATTAAAAATTTCTCCTTTTTAGAAAACTTGTGAGAATTGGTATTTTTAGAGGAAATAAAATATTTGAATAATTTGTTTAAACGAAAAATATTAAGGAGTTTTTAAATATAAATTCCATAGTTATTTTAAAATTTAATGAAAATTTTTAATGAACGGGACTAATATAAGAAACATTTAACATTAAATTAATTTTACAAATATTTCCAACAACATACCATACATATACAGTATAAACTCGATAATCCGGATGATTGATTGCAGACCCCTATCCGGATTATCAAATTATCCGGATTATCGAGGTTCTTTTCCTCGTACATTTTGGCAAAATACACATTAAATATATTAGCTATTTAGTGTTTGAAACATTTAAAGTATCAACTTCAAGTTTCTCATCGAAAAACATTTTATATTTTAAGTTCTTCGAAAGTTTTTACTTTATCTGCAAGAACTACAAACTTGTATAAATTTTATTTTAGTGAAACAATTTTGGAACAAAACTTGACTGTAAACAATGAAATTCAACTACAGTCAATTCTCACATATTAATTCTAATTTTATTTTTTAAACTGTACTAAATTTATACAAAAAAATATTTTTTATATGCAATCCGGATTACAAAGTTGCAATCAATCCGGATTATAGAATATGTAATGAGTTTGAAACGCCGTCCGGATTACCGAATAATCCGGATTAACGATGTCCGGATTATCGAGTTTATACTGTACTCATATTGGTTAATTGTTGGAAGACAATATGCACACATTTATATAATATTTACACTTTTTTCACATTTTTTTCAAGACAATTGTTTTGTTTTTAAATAAAAATCCAATTAAAATTAAATTTTTTTTTACTATCCCAGCAAAAACTTTGCTTTCCTGGTAAGCTAGCAGGTATAATTGGAAATAAAAATAAACTACTTATTTTTTGTCTCAATAACTAGTTATTTTTGCTCGAGTTGTCCTTGAATTCTAGTAGTTATTTTTAGAATCTAGTGATACTAAAAAATATGTACCTCAACAAAAATAAAAATAAAAAACAAAAAAGAAAAAATTTGCCGTCAGTGAGTTTTGAACTTGGGACCCTTGCAACTAGTCGTTTTTAATGACAAATGTCCTACTCAGTACACCATCCCGCACTTAATATTCAAAGCTAAAAAACTTGTTTTAGCATAAAGTATATTTTTAAAACATTTTGTTATAAAAACGAATAGCATCAGAATGGGGTTGAACCGGCAACCTTCCGGTTGCTAATCCTGCGCTCTAGACAACTGATCCATGTGATTGCAACTTACTCTGCAATTATACTATTGAGTACTTATTTATGTAATGTAGAGAAGGCAAATAATAATGACGCCTACTTTCCAGGAAAGTACTTTAATAAGTAGTCGTCATTATCGAAAACCAAAAAGTTTTTGCTGGGATAAAACAGAACGATGTGTGTTCGAGTCGGGGGTGCGCCATAAACAAAAATGTAAAAATATAAAATTGAATTAAATTGATTAATATAAAATAATATGAAAAGAAAATGAGAAGATTTATTAAATAAAATATAAATAAAAATAAAAAAAAAATTTACAAAAAAAAAAACTAAAAAAGAAGAATAGAAATAAAAAAATTTACGCAAAAAAATCTTTTAATTTTTTTACGTTCTGAAAATCACTAATTTAAAGATTGACTATTTCGTACTAGTCACTATATCGCCACCTTTTGGTCCTTTGGTGGCAATACACCTCTTCCTAGGACATCTCCATGTTAAAGTGACTAGTCAGGTGATTAGTAAAGTGACCACTTAAAAAGATTGTCAGGTGACTGACTCAATTTCACCAGTAAAAGACTCCTATGAATGGACTTTTTCGTACTATCGCCACCTTTTGGTCCTTTGGTGGCAATACACCTCTTCCTAGGACATCCCCATGTTAAAGTGACTAGTCAGGTGATTGGTAAAGTGACCCAATGTCGTCAGTCAAGTAACCGGTTTCGGACAGTCACCTTTGACTGCAGGGATATTTTTTAGTTTTTAAAAATAAACAACAACAATTCCATATTTATTTATTTTTGTACAGACTGCATATACAAATAACAACAACAACACTGTTATTCACTATATTACTGCTGTTGCTAACTAAACTACTTGCTTATACAAAAAACAAAAAACGTCACTAATAGTCATTACAATGCTTAATATACATGTTTGTGTGTGTATTTATATTCTTAATAGATTTGTTTTTGGGCTATAACTCTGTTGATTATGATCGAATTTGGTTTATTAAAAAAACCGAAATTTTATAAAAGTATTTATGATTGATCTATATAAAAATAAAAATCTGTAGCTTGAACAAGGGCTTCAAAAATAAAAAATGCGTTTTCCCCGATATCTCAGTTATTACTGAACCGATTTATTTCATTTTTTCAGAACAAAAATTCAGAAAATAATTTCCGAGCCCTGGTATATGCAGAGGCTTCAGAAACTGAAAAACCGGTTCTAAAAACCAGTTTTTAAATCATATCTCCGCCATTTATAAACCGATCTTGCTGATTCAAAAAATCGAAATTAAAAAAAAATGCGTTTTGTCCGTTAACTCAGTTATTATTGAACCGATTTACTTCATTTTTACAGAACAAAAATTCAGAAAAAAATGTCCGAGCTTTCTTTGCAAAAACGAAGTCCGTGGTATATACAGAGGCTTCAGAAACTAGAAAACCGGAAAATTACAAACGGAATGACAAACTTATATATACCCTTTACACCTGTGGTGAAGGGTATAAAAAGGCTAGAAACTAAAACTTTTAAAGCCCAAACACAAGCAAGCGGTGTTGGATGTTGTTTTCCGCTCTAAGAGAGAAATGCAAATGAAATGAAGACGGCGTCCATCAGCGGATTTCACATACATTTTGTTTTTGTTTCTTTATATTTTTTGTGTTTGGCAACAACAAAACTACATATATAAAAAATGTTGTTCTTCCTCTCTTAAATTCCATACAAAAAAATATAATGCATATCTTTCTATCTCTTTCCTTCTTATATAAATTTAATGTAATCCTATGTGATTCATTTTGCAACAACGGCAACACCGAGAGTGAGATAATGAGAGTTTTTGAGAATCCGTTGTAAAAATAAAATAAATTTTAATTTTCAGCGGATTTCGCTGTGTTGTTTTAGTTGCCAAATCTTCATATAAAAAAAATAATCCGCTTGGTTGTGTTTGGGCTCTTAAACAAATTTTAGACTAAAAATAAAATAAAAAGGCTAAACTGGCAACACTGATTATGACCTTATACCTTAACAAATTACACTTCATTTACAGGTAGCGTCGATCCTTTGGAAATTCTTTTTCTTACATTTGTTCCCAATGAGTGTAAAAAATAAGCACTTGTAATTTGCTGGCAATTGCTTATTTTTTACTGCAAAAGTCATAAAAAGTCTAGAATACAATTTTTTGAAAGGCTACAGTAAAAAACTTTTATTGCACATGTAGCCTAAATTCAAAAAATTTTATATTCGTTTATTTAGAATATTTTTCTTAATTATTTTCTATTTATTTTGCATAATTATAACATGCTATATAGCCCTAACAATTTCCATATTTTCAGTGCGCCACCTTGCGTAATGTAGCTAATTCACACTACCCCTAATAGACCATTGATGCGTTTTCGCAACACCAATCATTGAAAGGTTGATATTCCTTTCTTACTAAATTATTTGTGAAAAGGCGAATATTTTCTTAATTTTTGAAGTCTTGGCTATTGTTTGAAAAGTTATTCTAGACGTTTTACAAGATTTTTTTAATGATTTTTTAAATTTTAAAAAATGTCTATTTTATAGACGTAACAGTGGTACGAAATGGGTTAAAGATACAAAATGTTGTGTTTTTATTATATTGACAAAAATTTGCAAAAAAAAAAAAAAAAAAACACAACGATTTAATCGTTCTTCTGTGGTTATAATCTGTGCTTTCAAGGTTATAGTCCGTACTTCTTTAGGAGTAATTCAAGAATTTTGGCAAACGGATTTGTGCTTATATAGAACCTATTTGTGCTAAATTTCATTAAAATATTCCTATTTTTTGGAAATTTGTATGGGAGTGATGTAAAATAATGGACCGATCATGACCAATTTCAGTAGCGTTCGTCTTTATGCAAAAATAAACATATGTACCAAATTTCATCAAATTATCTTCAAAATTGCGATCTGTACTTTGTGCACAAGGTTTACATGGACAGACAACGCACAGTGGGGCCTAAAGCAAAATAAATGGTAATAAGTCTGGAACTTTGAAACCACTGAAACGAATTAGATGAAACTTGGAACATCGATAGAGGGGGAGCTAGGCTTTCATAATATTAAACACGGAGCCAAAGTTGACCACCTCGAGGGCTTATAACTTTTACAAATATTAACCGATTTTAAATATTTTTACATTTTTGAATTCTCCTAAGCAAGACAAAGAAAAAACATGCTTATTGTGCTAAATTATTTCGTATGGTTTAAAGATATTTAACTTCAAAAAATTAATTTCTCATTTTTGGCCTTGACTTTTTTGCGATTTTGCCCTATAACTTTTAAAATAAAATCTCTAAAAATTTTTTAAAAATATGTTGAAATTCTCTATAATTTTCTTAATTATGGTAATAAAAAAATTTTTTGTTATCTTAATTCGATAACAAGAAAAATATCTTCAAAGTCAAAATTTCAAAAATCTCAAAAATTGCAATTTTTTGCCAAAAAAGTAACTTTATATATTCAACTTTTTTATTTATACGTATCCTTACAACCAACATACCTAGGTATGTCCACACATTTTGTATGCAATATTTGCCACATTAATGCTTTCAAGTGTTTTTACGATAGAAAGAAAAGCACGTGGTGCTTGATAATAATAATTTCTTGTAAAGAATTCTATAATTTAAAATTTTTATTATTATTTGCTAAAAATATAACCGCTACAAATATAAGGGTTTTTTAAAAACATTTGAATTTTTCCCACTTAAATAAAATCAGGGTTTCCCATCATTCGGAGGCATAACGGTTTAATGTTTTCCTTTTGCATTCAAATTTCAGATTGCGTTTCCCATTCATTTATTGATCTTTGAAAAGTACCTGTAAATTTTACTCATGGAAATTATTCCTATATGATTTGTTTACACTTTTTTAAGTGTTTTTTTATGGTAGAATTTTGATGTTTTTAAATTTTTATAATTATTTCCTAATTATTATACAACTGATTTTACCTAAATTTGACTGAGTGTTACTAAAAATACAAAAAGAAAGATCTAAAAGGGTTTATAGTACCCTTGAGTTTTTTCCCATTCAAGAATAATCCGGTTATCCCTTTATTCGAAAGTATAACCGTTTCATTTGTTCCATGTACATTTAAAAATCTCTGCAATTCATTTATTGATCTTTGCTAAGTACCTGAAGAATTCACTCATTCAAATTATTTTTTTTATGAATTTGTTTGAGATTTTGCCATTTTTATGATAATTTGCTAATTATTATAAAACCGTTTTCACCTAATCTTGATTGAATAATAATAAAATGCAAGCACTAGACTAAAAAGGGTTTTTGTAAACTAATTTTAAGTTTTTCCAATTCAAATGAAATGGTATTTTTGAGATGCACCTGTTGTTGGTTTTCCTATCATTTTACCTAAGCTGAAGCAATGTTAAGGACAAAGAAGAGTACATAAGTCGAATGCTGGAGTAAGTTAGAAATACATAGCGAAGATGAGCAAGAACATACTGAAGATTGCGTGAGAAATGTAGATGATTCAGATGCAAAGGAAATACAGTAACCAGAATATGATCCTTCATATGACACTGATTCGGATGAAGAAATGGATGCAGATGCACTTGAAGCCTCAATGAACACATATATTGGAAGAGATGTCATTTTCTGGAGAACGAAAACGTTGTATGCGTTAATTTCTTCACAAGATACAATTTGGGCTCTAATTTGATGCTGGACTACAATTTGTCAATTTTGGAAACCGTCAACAAAAGGATGTGGCTACTTTTGCTACAAATCTTCTATATATATAAAAGAGTAACGTAACTGACTGACTGACTGATTCATCATCCCACAGCCCAAACGGCTGAAGCTAAAGAGACAAAATTTGGAACGTAGGTAGGTCTCCCTCCAAATAGATCCACTAAGACGGGATTTTTGGAAATTCTAATGTTTTGGGGGTAAAAACGGGTAAAATCGGTAACCTTATAACTCACAAACTAATAATGATACAAAAAAAGTTGAATAGTTATCGTTATTCATTTAAAAAATAATTCGACAGGTGTCTGGTACTTTTTTGAAAGTCGGCCGTTTTAGGGAGAAAACGGGTAAAAACTCTATTTTGGTACTTTTTTGACACCATTTATATCTTTGAAACAAATCAACATACAGATAAAATTTATGTCGTATTCATAACTTATCAAAAAATGAGAAATATAAATTTGGTACTTTTTAGAAATTCAAACGTTTAAGGGGTAAAAATCGTAAATATTTTTGGTACTTTTTTCATAAAATATTTTTTTATTTTTATTGACATAACCATATGCCTATTTTAATATGGGATCTCACTATAATTTAGATACTCACCGGAATATAATTTCTGATACTTCTATGGGTGAAAAAAAGTACCAAAAAAGGGGTACAGGCGGGAAATTACATTTTATTCAAACATAATAATGAATTTTCAATTACATTAAACATAGAAACATGAAATTAAGAAAATGTAGATAAGAATTCACAAGAGTGCAATTTGTGGTACTTAAAGATACATGGTCTGTGGGTAAGAATTCAAGAGGATGGACTTTGTGGTACTTTTTTCTTCTTCTATTGGTACTTTTTTGCATTTTCTGTAATATTTAACCTAGAAACATGAAATTAAATTCGCATGATCCGATGTTGGAAAGAATTCACAAGGGGGACTTTGTGGTACTTTTTCGTTCTTCTAATGGTACTTTTTGAATTTTCTATAATTATGAACCTAGAAACATGAAATTAGCGATATGTGGTCCTTAGTTAATGAGAATCCATAAGAGGGGACGTTGTGGTACTTTTTTGTTATCTTAATGGTACTTTTTGAATTTGACGTTGATACTTTTTTGTTATTTTAATGGTACTTTTTGAATTTTCTATAATATTATATGAAATAATAAATATGAAATTAAGGACATGAATTGCTAAGTGAATGAGAATCCGTAAGAGAGAACTTTGTGGTACTTTTTCGTTCTTCTAATGGTACTTTTTGAATTTTCTATAATATTTAACATAGAAACATAAAATTAAAGATATTTGGCCCTAAATGAATGAGAATTCATTAGAGGGGACTTTGTGGTACTTTTTTGTTCTTTTAATGGTACTTTTTGAATTTTCTATAATATATAACCCAGAAACATGAAATTAAAGATATGTGGTCTTATATGAATAAGAATCTATAAGAGAGGTTTTTGTGGTACTTTTTTGTTCTTCTAATGATACTTTTTGAATTTTCTATAATTATGAACCTGGAAACATTTTTTTTTTTTTTACATATATATTAGTTTTTATTGAATCTTTCTTTTTCAGAAATTTACAATAAGTATTAAAATCTTAACCTAAACTTAAATTATTGTTGATATTGCCACTGCAAAATCCAACGTAGAGTTTTCATTAGTAGTATTATCTTCCAAGATCCAGTGTTTCCACTCTACTTAGGCGTCTGTGACCCTCAAAAGTTAGCAGATCCCTAGCGAGAGGGTGTGGATGTTCAGATAATTTTTTCATATATTTGATGCTACTGTTCTTTATCTCCTCACGAATTGTAGGAATATTGAGATCCTTGTGGATGTTGCTATTTCTGACGTACCATGGTGCACCTGTTATTATTCTTAGGAGTTTGGACTGTCTTCTCTGTAATTTTTCAATGTTTGATGAAGAGGCTGTTCCCCAGAGCTGTATGCCATATAACCATATAGGTTTTATTACTGCTTTATATAACAGTACTTTATAGTCCAAGTCTAGGGCTGACTTTGGACCAATTAACCAATGAATTTGGGCAGATTTTAGTTTTATTTGAGTAACTTTGGATTCTATATGACAAGTCCATGTTAAACGCCGGTCTAGGTGAATACCAAGATACCTTACTTTATCCTGTTCAGGTATTTGGACATTGTTTATTCGAATGGGGGGACAACTTTCCCTGCGTAAGGTAAATGTTATATGGACACATTTCGAAGCATTCACATTGATCTTCCATTTTATAGCCATTTTTCCAGCTCAGTGATATGGGATTGGAGTTTTTCGGATGCAATCACCGGATTTGTATGCATACTTACAAAAGCAGTATCATCTGCAAAAGTTGATGTATGAGTCATAGGACTCGTGGGCATATCTGCCGTATATAATATATAAAGAAGAGGCCCTAAAATACTTCCTTGAGGTACTCCTGCGGAAATTTTTCTGCGTGAAGAAATCACATCTTTCGATCTTATTTGAAAAGATATATTTATTATATAGTTTTTTAGTAACTTATGAACGTTCTGTGGAAGTAACGTGGTCATTTTATGTATTAGTCCGTCGTGCCAGACTTTATCGAAAGCTTGAGATATGTCAATAAATAACGCAGAGCAATACTGCTTGCTCTCGAAACCTCTTCTGATGAGAGTTGTAATTCGATGCACTTGTTCAATAGTACCATGTTTACTGTTATTATTATTAAGATGTAATAATAGGCTCTCAAGGAGCAATTTCTCAAACAATTTCGAAAAAATTGATAATAAGCTTATTGGACGGTAAGATGTTACTTGAGTGACGTCTTTTCCGGGTTTGGGTATCATTACTATCTCTGACAACTTCCAAGTACTTGGAAAGTAGCCAGTACGTAAAATGGCATTGAAAATGAATAAAATAAATTTCAGAGCCGAGTTTGGCAAGAAACAAATCATTGTGCTGGTAATTTTGTCCGTTCCAGGAGATTTTCCTGCCTTCAGACCTTTTACTGCTAATTTCACGGCAGAGAGCCGGAACTTTAATGGAATGGGAATATGGTCGCTAACTACTACAGGTCCTAGAGTTGAACCTGTATTATTTGGAGTGAAAACGTGTTCTAAATGACTAGCAAATGCTTCAACTTTTTCATTAGAACTTTTTGCCCATTGGCCATTTTGGAGGCATATGGGAGACTCATATGCAATAGGGCATTGCATATTTTTCATCGCCTTCCATAGACTATAATCAGTTTTCTTAGTAGGGTCTAAGTTTTGTAGATATGTTTTCAATTTGGATTCTTTTTGATTCTTCAGAGCGAAGCGTAATCTTCTGATACATTGATTAAGTTTAGTTTTGACGGCTGGTGATCGAGAATCTTGCCATTGACGTCTTAGTTGCCTTTTTTCCCTAATAAGAGATTCAACATTTGAGCAACATTTAATATATTTTGGCCTTCGTGAGAAACGCGAAGGTGTGGATAATATAGCTGCATTAGTCAGGATATCCGTGAAGATATTAACTGCAGATTGTATTTCGTTTTCGCTTTTCAGTGGAATATTTTGTGGTAAGTGGGAGCTTATGTACATTTTGTATTTTAACCAGTTTGTTTTCTTGTTTGGGAAACAAGAGCTTTGAGTTTCAAAGTGACTTGGACTTTTAATCAGTGTCAGGATCGTTGGTGTATGGTCTGACGAAAGATCAAGTGAAGGAATCACTGATATACATTCACGTTTTACATTTCTAATTACAGCAAAGTCGATAAGATCGGGAACCTTATTGAGGTCTGTAGGCCAGTAAGTAGGTTGGCCACAAGATATGGAATCTAGTTTGCTGGATGATATTGCTTCAAATAACTGCCTACCTCTGGGAGTTGTTAGACGAGAGCCCCAAAAGGTATGTTTTGCGTTATAGTCTCCTGCTGCTATAAATCTTGGGCCTAAAGTTGCAAAATAATCAAGAAATTGATTACGATTAATAGAATATCTTGGAGGACAATATATAGAGGATATTGTTATATTGTTATCGGGAATATTTATTGAAGTGGCCTGAATATGATCCGTTCTGTATTCTGGCATTGGAAAATGCTTTATATCTTTACGAACTAATATTGCTGTCCCTCCGCATGCCCTACCGTTAGGCTGCTTTGTGTCATAGGTATAGTAGCCATTTATTCTGAAACAGTTCTTTTGAGTAAAGTGAGTTTCAGATACCAGTAGCAGATCAATATCTTGCAACGTTAAAAATTGTTGGACTTCGTGTTTATGTTGGCTAAGGCCGTTAGCATTCCAGTAACATATTCTTAAGGAATTCATTTTTTACTTAGCAAAATCTGCATGAGCATGCTTTGATTTTGCATTAATTGCTGTAACATATTTTGCATATTTGACATAAAACTGTTCATGGTTTCAATTAGTTTCTCAATAGAGCTTTGAGAATTTATGTTGGGAATTACTGAACCCTCTTTTAAAGCGTGAGCATATGAAAATAATGGAGCATTATTTTCATTATTTTTATGAGTTTGGTTGGGAATTACTGAACCCTTATTGAAAGTATTTGGAAATTGAGCATTTCCTTCTACGTTTAATTTCATTTGTGTAGTAGAACCTTCTTTTACCGTATGAGCATACGACAATTGCCGATTCGTGTTCAGGTTACTTCTATGTTGTGCACTAGAAGTGCACAAGCCTCCATTAGGGAGGCTTGGAAAATTAGAATCCTGATATTGAGCATATACAGGTCTTCTTGCCTTTGAAGTCCCTTTAATTTGAATATACATAGGGCAACCACGGTAGTTTGCAGTGTGATTCTGACCACAATTGCTACACTTTCTTGCACTGATGTCTGTTTTTGAATGGGGACATTCCAGACTTTTATGGATATCTCCACATCTAACACAAACTGATGGCAATTTGCAGAAGGACTTAGTGTGTCCATATTCCTGACAATTTAAGCACTGTGGGGGACCTTTGCGTTTAATTGGTTCTTCCACAACTATCTTGCGATTTAGAAGGTATCTTAAACCGTATATGGGATGTGTATCACTCTTTTTCTTCAATCGGGAAGAATTATAAGATATTTCAACTCTAAAAATTGGTTGAGGTACCTTATTTTTATTAATTATATTGTGAACGGACTTCACTTCATAGCCTTCAGATTCAAGAGCTTCTTTAATCTCATCAGCCGGTACAGAACTGTCAATACCTTTAATGACAACCAATAAGCCTTTTGCGCTCTTTAGTTGATATGTATAGTAGTTTCTTTTTTCACTATCAAAACAGTCAACTATAATTCTATAGTTTTTTTCTGTGAATGTCTGAATTTTAGTTTCAGAAACATTCCCTTTTCGTAGAGAAACTACGTAGAAATTTTCTTTGCCTACAAGTTGGGACAACTTTTTTACTAGAGCGTTAGTAGTAGGCTCGCGCAAGTAGAGTGGAGGAGGCTTATAATTTTTGGTACTCTTTGCAGATTCAACTTCACTTTCTTGGTTATCCAGTATCGAGAACCGATTTTGACTTACCTCATTTTTTTTCTGTTGTTTTGGATTTGGTTCAAGTTTTAATGTCCTAGGGCTGGACTTACGTTTAGTGATGGTAATATAACGGTCCATCCCTGTTGGAATTTTGTTATGTCCTGAGTTCACTAAATTATTATTATTCTTTGGTATGGCACCAGTATTTTTCATTGATTGCCGTGATGGAGAAATTATTTCACTATTATCTTTTGCCAGATCACTTTTGTTACCGCTAATGGTATTAACAGTGTTAATATTATAATAATTATTGTTTGAATTGTCATTCAATTGTGTACTACTTTTTTCATCAACCATTAAACTAGTTGTTTGTTTATATTTCTGATTTTCTTTTGTGCTATATTCTACACAATTTGGCGCACTAGTAATTGCACTAGAGAGAGGAGATATCTCTCATTTGTTGTTTTTGCGGTTGCGGTGCTAAGTGAATGTGAATCCATATGAAGTGACTTTCTGGTACTTTTTTGTTCTTCCTATGGTACTTTTTTAATTTTCTATAATTGTGAACCTGGAAACATGAAATTAAATGAATCCATAAGAAGGGACTTTTTGTATCTCTATTCGTTTTTCTAATAGAACTTCTTTTTTTATCCTTAGAAACATAAAATTGAAGATGTAAGGTACTAAGCAAGCACCCGAAAACGTTTTATTTTTATTTTTCAATCAAAATAAATATCTTTAATGTTCAAAATATTTTTTCATTTGTTGAAAAAAATATGTGAGGGATTTTTATTTTTAAAATAAATATCCATCAATGATGAAAAAAATAAATATCTTTAACGATAAATATCTTTAACGATAAATATCAGTTCGAAAAAAATTTAAAATGATTGTTTTTTTTATTCATACTTTGTTTTGTTTTCAAAATATTTTTTTATTCAAATGAAATTGTTGTTGTTTAGAATTTTTTCCATCCGATGAAAAAAGTTCAAAATAATTTTCAACTTTTGAAATAAATATCACAAAAGATATTTATATTTTTATTTTCATCATGATGAAAAAAATTAAAATATTGATGAAAATAATAAAAATCATGATGGATTTTTATTATTTTTTGAACATTAAAGATTGTTTTTCGATTGAAATAAAAATAAAAAGATTGTTTTTTTAGTATTAAAATCCGGTCTCTGGTACTAAGTGAATCAGAAACCTTAAAATGGTTTTTGTGGTCCTTTTTCTTTATTCTAATATACTTTTTAGTAATTCTGATATTTATTTTTCGTTATTTTAAGATTAGAGACCTGAAATTAAAGAGAAATTGTTATTTATGGATGACATAACATCATTATTAAAAATGTTCCCAAGGGAGTTAAGAATCTTAGTTTAAATTTAATATATAGTATGGTTTTTATAAAAAATTTCCGCTAACGAAGTTGCGGGTTTACAGCTCGTTACTAATAAAGGATTAATATTACTTACCCTATTGAGAAGCGCACACTTAAGCTAATAAAATACCCAGTTGGAAATTTTGTCCGCTGGTACACATTTTTTATATTTTGAATTCAAAGGTTTAAAACTTTGAATTTTTTCTCCAAACCCAAAAAATAAATCAATTTGTTTATATATTTTTTCAATTTATATATTTTTTACCCAAAATGTCTCATTTAAAATCTTTCGCCGCCGATTTAATGCGTTATATCCAAATCGATTTGGAAGCTTTCGATGAGGATTATCGCGCTACCCTACAGAGTTCTCAATTCTTACCCGCATTAAAGTTCAAAAAACGTGAACTTGAAGATTTGTGGCAAAATGTTGACCACAAATTTAAACAAATTAGGGTATCTGTTGATTTAAATGACCCAGAAAAGGCTGACAAAATAAATTTGACGAAGATTGTGAAACAAGTGAGGGCTGCTAAAAATTTCTATAGAAGAAGTATGATTTCAGTAGACGAATCAATTGAAGAAATTACCCAAAATAACACCCGACCCACTTTACCCGAACCTCCTTTTACTCATAATAATTCCGTAGCCTTTAATGTACCCCCTTGCGACATACCCACCTTTAATGGTGACTTTAAATCTTGGGCCTCTTTTAGAGACCTTTTTAATACAATATAACACCCGTTTAAGTGCAGTTGAAAAACTATGTCATCTTAAACAAAATACCAGCGGTGAAGCTAAAGAAATAGTAGATAACGCACCCTTAACAAATGAAGGTTTTCTTATTGCTTGGACCCAATTAGTGTCTCAATATGAGAACAAAAGGATGCAAATTAATGCACAATTGAAAACTCTATTTAATTTACCCACTGTAAACACTATGTGTAGTGTTTCAATAAGAAAGCTTCAGAGACAAATAAACTGCTGCATTTCGAATCTGAATTCATTAGAGATTGATACGGACAATTGGGATCCTATCTTTATATACATCTGCTCTACTAAATTATCCAGGGAAACCCGAAGAGAATTCGAAAAAACCCTTCAAGATTGTGCTGAAATACCTTCTTGGACAGACATGGATCTGTTTTTAACAAACACATTTAAAGAATTAACATCTATTTATGATGTTATAGATCCTTGTAGTAACCCTAACCCAAATACCCACCCAAAAGTCAAATATTCTCAAGAAAATAGAAATATTTTCAATAGAAGAGGCCATACATTTCACAATGTAGCACATCCTATAAATACCCAGAATCTCCCATTTACCCATGATAAACCCGATGGCGCTATCTGCAAACTTTGCGAAGATAATCACACCCTTAGAGAATGTTCAACATTTGCTTCATTCTGAGTAAATGATAGGATTGAATTTGTGAAAAATTTGTTTGTCCATTTCCCATATTATTAAAGATTGTCACAGCACGTTTACGTGTAGATATTGTGGCGGAAGACATAACACCCTATTACACAAACCTGTTTCAAACCCAAACCTGCCATTAGACGATGATCAACATTCAACATCCCGAAATGCAGTGCAGTCATTCTCAACCCATACCCGATCAAGCAAACCCATCCAAGATGACAGAACAAAATTATTAGGAACTGTAGTTCTTAACGTTGAAGTTCAGGGAAAGTTATTCCCAGTAAGAGCGTTAATTGACCCAGCTTCCGACAGCTCGTTTATTTCTGATGAACATACAAGAAAGTTGCGTCTACCCACTATACCCATTGCTGCTAAAATATCTGGCTTAAATGAAGTTATTTCAGCCCGTTCAAATAAACTTTGTGAAGTTTCATTAAGATCCAACACCCAAAACCAATTTAAAATGAATATCCAAACAATTGTGGCGAAATCTCTGACTACAAATTTGCCCACCCAAAATATACAACCCACCCTTGTAAAAGACTTGGATAAAGTTCAGTCTGCTGACCAAAAATTCTATGAAAGTAGACCCATAGATTTAATTATTGGCAGCGATTTTTACCCAAAAATATTAAAACTCGGTGTTAAGAAAGATTTACTTAACACATTAATAGCTCAGGAAACTGAGTTTGGTTGGATTTTAACGGGACCTGTTCAGCAAACATAAAACATACAACCCATAGTTTCGTACTTTAGTTCTGCCAAGATTGATAAATGTTTAACCCAGTTTACAAAAATGGAAGATGTACTCAAAAAACCTAATACCTCTGAAGAAACATGTTCTTGTGAGAAAAATTACACCACAAATACCCGTCGTTTACCCAATGGCCGTCATAAGGTAAATTCGCCATTTCGATACCCATCCATCGAGTTACGAAACTCACGCTATATGGCACAATTTGTACGAAATGACAAGAAATTGATGATAATCCGAATTCAAAATTTAGTATGATAACGTGCTACAAACGTTATATGAAATCCATAAAATTTAACCCAAACACATCTTTAATTACCCATTGCTATTTACCCGATAATATTATGACATTAGTCCTACCCAAAAATAAGATTTAGTTCTGCTAATCTTAAAATTGCGTTTTTGTAAGATCATCTATAATGCCAATGTTACGGAAATGTACTGGCTGATCTTACTGAACACTACCCACCCATTGTTCAGCGAATAATATTTCGTAAAAACGCTAATATACCCATAAAGGACTATTAATATTAAACAGCCGTGCTTGGTCATAATTGCACACCCTACCCAGCAATTATAACTATAATAGAACTGGCTAAAAAATTTGATGTTACCCATCCATTTGTTGTTCTTATATAGAACAACTTTATTTATTACCCACAACCCATTACATCCCGAACCAACATCAGACCTGTCTACCCAAGTCTTTTTGGATACTTTCGCTCGAATTTTTTCGAGGCGGGGATGGCCCGTCGCTATTCACTCTTACTCGAATTTATAGGCTAACCAACAGATGTACACGAAGCGACAGAAATTCCTTAATCAAAGTTCTGCAAATACTTTTCAAAAATTGTATAGTTTTTGGTTTACCCGAAGCACCAAACATAGGCGACTATAGGAAGCTTATGTTAAGAGTTACAAAACCCATATTTGAAGGATGTCCAAACTAGAGACCACACAACCCATCAAATGAAAATTTGCAGAACTAAAACCCAATAACAACAGGTCATTTTTTTACTGGTTCACTAACCCATGCCAAACCCTGTCTAAGTAATAAAAATATTACATTAGATTTTTTACCAACTAGTTAGTCTAACATAACTAGTCTTGTTCTAACTATATTAATTTATACATCCACACTAACCCACTGTTTGAAACTAACCCTTTAAAACCCATTACTCTAACCCCGTTTCGAAAAAAATGAAAATAACTTTATTTTCGTTCACAGGTTTCCTGGCCCGGGAGGATGTTCACACCAGTGAACAAACATCTCCAACCCTGATGCTGTTGATTAACACCCCCAATTGCAGCCAACTTCATCCCAAACAAGTTGTCAACTGATCGTATTCAAGATCCCTAACCCCGAAGTGTATACCCGAACATAGAGTGCAACCCGGTGAAAAATCATAATTTAAATGTTAAATATAAAAATATTAATAAAATAAAAGTTGTTTATAACGTTTTTAAATAAATTGTGTTTTTTATTTCCTTGAAAAATCACCCTACCCAAAAATAAGTCATCAACATATTTGGTCAGTATTTTCGGTTTATTGTCCAATTTTCCCAAACATGAGTCAAACAATTTCTCCATAACTATATCAGCAACTATTGGAAACGCTGTTGAACCCATTGGTAAGCCCTTTCTCTGTGTGTAAATTTTTCCGTTATACGAAAAATATCGATTCTCTTTTATGCAGAATTTCAGGATGCGAAAAAATAAATTCCTAGTGTGTCCAGCAATTTCATCCCATCTGTCCCCCATTATTTCAAGAGCCAGATCCACCGGAACACTCTGAAAAAGTGAGACTACATCAAACGATACTAGTTTTTCATCTGCATGGATAGTCAATTTCCTAATTTTGTCCCTAAACTCCAGTGAATTCTTTACATTGTACCTTGATTTTCCGGTAATTATCTCAAGGAGTCACGTATTTGCACAGTTGGTTAGATTGAGAATTAATGCAAGATACAATAGGTCTCAGAGGACAATCTTCCTTATGGATTTTAGGAAGACCATAAATCCTTGGTGCTTGAGCCACGTCAGTTTTAAGTTTTCCTTTCTCAATATCCGTTATTATTCCATCTTTAAATAATCCCTCCACTAGTTCATTATTTTTCTTCTGTAAGGAGTTAGTAGGGTCCATATTTATCCTTTGATAAGTCATAATGTCATCAACTATTTTTCTCATTTTGTGGTCATAATCTGTTTTCTCCAATGCCACTGTCACATTTCCTTTATCGGCGTTCAAAATTAATAAATTCCTATTCCGTCTTAAGAATTCACCAGACTTATCCATAATGTTCAGTGTATATCTGTCTCTATTGTTCATCCAGATCTTGTTCAGGTGATTATCAACTATTGTAGTGAACTTAATCCTAGCTATTTCCTGTTCCTCCTTTCCAGGTAAAGTCTGAATAAGGTCTCCCCCATCAGCAATAAATTTTAGTAAAGGGAATTCTTTCCTCCTTACCGGTAGTGCATGCTTTTGTCAAAAGGAAAGAAGCCATTTTGTATCTTCTGGGATGTACGTCGAAGTTTTGTCGATGAACCATTTCTCATTAAATGTTATCCCCATTTCCTGTTTTTGCAGTTCCTTTAGCCTATCAAATTTCCCCGTATGTGTCCTCTCTATATTCATATTCATAGTATCCGTTATGATCCTTTCACTATCTCATAACATTTTAGAATCTTCTTCGTTCAATTGATTGTTTATCAACTTTATCAATTTGTCCTTGATCCTACAGTTTATTTCCAAAAGTTCGTGTTTTTGTCGCAGAAGTAAGTTTAAAAAAAAAGTTGTCACAATATTTCATGAGAGATTGTCGGATTGTGGGTTTCATTTTAGCATCAGTGTCAAAAATACTGTAAATATTCCCCGTGGCATTCCTAATAAATGTTGGTATAATACCTGTTTCCCGGCATCGTATCAGAAATGTTATCGTTGATCGTATTCGTAGTGTTTTATTCCCTATAGATTTGTACTTGTTTATGTTAATTCTAACGTTTGAATTAACTTTAACGGCGTGCTCTCCGTTTTATTTAATAATCAATAATGTAGTTGTTCGACCATTTTAGTTTTATAAATATATATATATAATATTTACAAAATTTTGTTGAAAAATCAAAAAATTTCAAATAATTATACTAGACCCCATTTTTTTGTCCATCTATATATATAAAAATTAACGTGTGTTTGTTTGTATGTATGTTTGTTTGAAGTCTATAGCCGCCTAAACGGCTAAACCGATTTTCTTGAATTTTTCACAGATATATCTATATATATATATATATATTTATTTAGAATTTATTCGCGAATTTATTCGCGATTTCAATTTTTAAAAAGTGAAAAAAATGACAAAAGTGTCTAACTTTAAACATAAATATCTAAAAAAGTTGTTAACGGATTTTAATGATTTAAATTGCATATTTAAGAAGAATAAGTCCACTATAAATGTAGTTATTTAGAAATAATATTATCGTTTAAAAATGCATTCATAATGCAAATGCAATTATTAAATGCATTTTTGGAAAATGTCTACCCTTTCAATTTTTTTCTTCTTTCGATATAAAAAACATTATTATGTTTGCTAAAAATTGCAATATAAATTGTTCTGGGACGAAATGGTTCACTATTTTAAAAATTTTTTTCAAAATATTTCTTCAAATTTTTCCATACAAATTTTTTATTTTTTTTAATTTTTGTATTTTTTAATTTTTGTGAGCATATTTTTAAATAAATTTTAACCATAATAATTCATAATTTGTTATTTGCGGTATAAAACCTATTTATCCCAGATTAAGTGCTGATGTTTTATACAATAAACATATTTGTCTTCAATATTAAGCAAAAATATTTAAAATCAAGAGGGTAAAAATTTCTTACAAATGCATCCGAAAATTGCATTCTTTTCGTGAGTGCATCTTTATCAAAAAAATTATTTTTGATTTATACAATATAATTTACAATATTTATTGTAATTAACTTTATACTACTTTTTAAATCAATAAAATCCCACGTATAGTTAAGGAGTTATAAATATTTAAAGTCACATATTACTAAAAAAGTATAACCAAAAACGTTAAAAATCAAAATTTATAAAAAAAATTTTAATTTTTGTATAAAAAAAAGGATGGAAATTTTTTGAAAAAAATATTTAAAATAGTAGAATTTATTGTCCCAGAACAGTTCTTTTTGTATTTTATAGTAAAGATATTGGTTTTTAACATATTAAAAGAAAATTAAAATCGGAAGGGTAGAATTTTTTAAAAAATGCATCCAAAAATTGCATTTGCATTATGAATGCATTTTTAAACGATAATATTATTTTTAAATTACTACATTTATAGTGGACTTATTCTTCTTAAATATGCAATTTAAATCATTAAAATCCGTTAACAACTTTTTGAGATATTGATGTTTAAAGTTAGACACTTCTGTCATTTTTTTCACTTTTTGAAAAAATTAAATCGCGAATAAATTCGCGAATTTTTCAAAATTCAAAAAAATAAAAACGGAGATATTTAAATGGCTCCATAGGTTATATGTGTACCAAATATAAACAAAATCGGATGACCGTTCGTAAAAAAATTGAAATTTTTTATAAATCTTTCGTGGAATTGACGATATATATATACATATATATATATATATATATATATATATATATATATATATATATATATATATATATATATATATATATATATATATATATATATATATATATATATATATATATATATATATATATATATATATATATATATATATATATATATATAGTTACTAGCTAATACCCGGTGTGCTTCGCCACCCCCCGAAATGAAACACATAATAATTAAAGGATTAAAAAAATATATTTATTTAGTAATTAAAATTTTTATTAAAAATTAGTTCTTTTGATGTACAATATATATAGTTTTCATACTTGACCTTATTGTAATAAAATAGAAGCATTTAGCATATAACATTTTTCTTATTAAATAATTCTTATTCTAATGCCTTGGGATACACAATATTTTTTGTTTTTCTTTCTGGTGCGTATACATATAAATCTGCGGGCTTTCCCACTTGCGAACATGCGACGTAAAGTTGTCCGTGTGAGAAACATGGATTTTCTAAATTTAGGCCACAAACTTGCAAGGACTGACCTTGAGCTTTATTAATAGTCATTGCAAATGCTAAGCGAATAGGAAATTGCAAGCGCTTGAAATCGAATGGCATTTCCGATATTGTCATCGGAATACGTGGCAGCAATACATCTGTTCCCTTAAACAAATACAATCAAATACAAATTTGAGCATTCCAACTCCAATAGTTTCCCAGATATACGAATTTTTGCATTTAATTCATATGGGAGGTACCATGCCCCTACTTCTAGTCCGCCCATATTTTTCTTAAATATTAATATTGATACCAAAGTGGCTCCGACAAAATTTTAGAACTCTAACTGTTATATTTTCTCAGATATGATAATTTAATACTTTCTTTATATGGGAGGTGCCACGCCCACTATTGCTAGTGTACCAATTTTTGTCCAAAATATTCATATTGAAGCTAAAGCTAGTCGTACAAAATTTGAGCTATCTAACTTTTATAGTTTCCCAGATATTAAAATTTTAGTATTAACTTTATATGAGAGATGACACGCCCACTATTTCTTTTCTGCCCATTTTTGCACAAAATGTTCACATTGACACTTAAGTGTATTGTACAAAATTTGGGAAATGTATCTGTAATAGTTTCCTAAATTTACGGCATTTGGTATTGGCAAGCAATATTAGGCGTGGGATGTGCCACACCCCCTATTGCTAGTTCGCTTATTTTTTTCCAGAATGTTCATATAGGTGTCAAAGTTGTTCGTGCAAAATTTGAGGACTCTAGTATTACCAATTTCCGAGATATATTACTTTAGTTTTTTAGTAAGTGGGCGTGGCATCTCGCCCACATGGAATTTCAAAATAAAAAGTAGCCTATTTTTCCTTCCAGGCATATAGGAACACACTGTGAAAAATTCAAGAAAATCGGTTTAGCCGTTTAGGCGGCTATAGACTTCAAACAAACATACATACAAACAAACACACGTTAATTTTTATATATATATAGATGGACAAAAAAATAGGGTCTAGTATAATTATTTGAAATTTTTTGATTTTTCAACAAAATTTTGTAAATATTATATATATATATATATATATATATATATATATATATATATATATATATATATATATATATAATACTAAAATGGTCGAACAACTACATTATTGATTATTAAATAAAACGGAGAGCACGCCGTTAAAGTTAATTCAAACGTTAGAATTAACATAAACAAGTACAAATCTATAGGGAATAAAACACTACGAATACGATCAACGATAACATTTCTGATACGATGCCGGGAAACAGGTATTATACCAACATTTATTAGGAATGCCACGGGGAATATTTACAGTATTTTTGACACTGATGCTAAAATGAAACCCACAATCCGACAATCTCTCATGAAATATTGTGACAACTTTTTTTTTTAAACTTACTTCTGCGACAAAAACACGAACTTTTGGAAATAAACTGTAGGATCAAGGACAAATTGATAAAGTTGATAGACAATCAATTGAACGAAGAAGATTCTAAAATGTTATGAGATAGTGAAAGGATCATAACGGATACTATGAATATGAATATAGAGAGGACACATACGGGGAAATTTGATAGGCTAAAGGAACTGCAAAAACAGGAAATGGGGATAACATTTAATGAGAAATGGTTCATCGACAAAACTTCGACGTACATCCCAGAAGATACAAAATGGCTTCTTTCCTTTTGACAAAAGCATGCACTACCGGTAAGGAGGAAAGAATTCCCTTTACTAAAATTTATTGCTGATGGGGGAGACCTTATTCAGACTTTACCTGGAAAGGAGGAGCAGGAAATAGCTAGGATTAAGTTCACTACAATAGTTGATAATCACCTGAACAAGATCTGGATGAACAATAGAGACAGATATACACTGAACATTATGGATAAGTCTGGTGAATTCTTAAGACGGAATAGGATTTATTAATTTTGAACGCCGATAAAGGAAATGTGACAGTGGCATTGGAGAAAACAGATTATGACCACAAAATGAGAAAAATAGTTGATGACATTATGACTTCTCAAAGGATAAATATGGACCCTACTAACTCCTTACAGAAGAAAAATAATGAACTAGTGGAGGGATTATTTAAAGATGGAATAATAACGGATATTGAGAAAGGAAAACTTAAAACTGACGTGGCTCAAGCACCAAGGATTTATGGACTTCCTAAAATCCATAAGGAAGATTGTCCTCTGAGACCTATTGTATCTTGCATTAATTCTCAATCTAACCAACTGTGCAAATACGTGTCTCCTTGAGATAATTACCGGAAAATCAAGGTACAATGTAAAGAATTCACTGGAGTTTAGGGACAAAATTAGGAAATTGACTATCCATGCAGATGAAAAACTAGTATCGTTTGATGTAGTCTCACTTTTTCAGAGTGTTCCGGTGGATCTGGCTCTTGAAATAATGGGGGACAGATGGGATGAAATTGCTGGACACACAGGAATTTATTTTTTCGCATCCTGAAATTCTTCATAAAAGAGAATCGATATTTTTCGTATAACGGAAAAATTTACACACAGAGAAAGGGCTTACCAATGGGTTCAACAGCGTTTCCAATAGTTGCTGATATAGTTATGGAGAAATTGTTTGACTCATGTTTGGGAAAATTGGACAATAAACCGAAAATACTGACCAAATATGTTGATGACTTATTTTTGGGTAGGGTGATTTTTCAAGGAAATAAAAAACACAACTTATTTAAAAACGTTATAAACATATTTTATTAATATTTTTATATTTAACATTTAAATTATGATTTTTCACCGGGTTGCACTCTATGTTCGGGTATACACTTCGGGGTTAGGGATCTTGAATACGATCAGTTGACAACTTGTTTGGGATGAAGTTGGCTGCAATTGGGGGTGTTAATCAACAGCATCAGGGTTGGAGATGTTTGTTCACTGGTGTGAACATCCTCCCGGGCCAGGAAACCTGTGAACGAAAATAAAGTTATTTTCATTTTTTTCGAAACGGGGTTAGAGTAATGGGTTTTAAAGGGTTAGTTTCAAACAGTGGGTTAGTGTGGATGTATAAATTAATATAGTTAGAACAAGACTAGTTATGTTAGACTAACTAGTTGGTAAAAAATCTAATGTAATATTTTTATTACTTAGACAGGGTTTGGCATGGGTTAGTGAACCAGTAAAAAAATTACCTGTTGTTATTGGGTTTTAGTTCTGCAAATTTTCATTTGATGGGTTGTGTGGTCTCTAGTTTGGACATCCTTCAAATATGGGTTTTGTAACTCTTAACATAAGCTTCCTATAGTCGCCTATGTTTGGTGCTTCGGGTAAACCAAAAACTATACAATTTTTGAAAAGTATTTGCAGAACTTTGATTAAGGAATTTCTGTCGCTTCGTGTACATCTGTTGGTTAGCCTATAAATTCGAGTAAGAGTGAATAGCGACGGGCCATCCCCGCCTCGAAAAAATTCGAGCGAAAGTAGCCAAAAAGACTTGGGTAGACAGGTCTGATGTTGGTTCGGGATGTAATGGGTTGTGGGTAATAAATAAAGTTGTTCTATATAAGAACAACAAATGGATGGGTAACATCAAATTTTTTAGCCAGTTCTATTATAGTTATAATTGCTGGGTAGGGTGTGCAATTATGACCAAGCACGGCTGTTTAATATTAATAGTCCTTTATGGGTATATTAGCGTTTTTACGAAATATTATTCGCTGAACAATGGGTGGGTAGTGTTCAGTAAGATCAGCCAGTACATTTCCGTAACATTGGCATTATAGATGATCTTACAAAAACGCAATTTTAAGATTAGCATATATATATATATATATATATATATATATATATATATATATATATATATATATATATATATATATATATATATATATATATATATATATATATATTTGATTTTTCGAAAAGTCAAAAAAATCGCAAAAGTGTCTAACTTTAGACGCCAATATCTCTAAAAGTTGTTTACGGATTTTAATGATTTAAATTGCATATTTAAGAAGAATATGTCCACTATTAAAGTATTAATTTAGAAATAATATTATAATATAAAAATACATTCATAATGCAAATGCAATTTTAGGATGCATTTTTGAAAAAATTCTACCCTTTCGATTTTAATTTTTTTTTTTTTTAATATGTTAAAAAGCAATATCTTTACTATAAAATGCAAAAATAACTGTTCTGGGACAATAAAATCTACTATTTTTAATATTTTTTTTTTTTAAATTCTCATAAATTTTTTCATACAAAAATTTAAATTTTTCAACAAATTTTGATTTTTAACTTTTTTTGGTTATACACTTTTAGTAATATGTAGCTTTAAATGTTTATAACTCCTTAAGTAGACGTCGGATTTTATTGATTTAAAAACTAGTATAAAGTTTAAAAAATAAATATTGTAAATTATATTGTATGAATCAAATACATTTTGATGCACTCACGAAAAGAATGCAATTTTCGGATGCATTTTTAAGAAATTTCTACCCTTTTGATTTTAAATATTTTTGATTAATATTGAAGACAAATATGTTTATTATATAAAACATTAGCACTAATTTCTGGGACAAATAGGTTTTCTACCGCAAATAACAAATTATGAAATATAATGATTAAAATTAATTTTAAAATAAGCTCACAAAAATTAAAAAATACAAAAATTAAAAAAAAAAAAAAAAAATTTGTATGAAAAAATTTGAAGAAATATTTAAAAAAAAAAATTTTTAAAATAGTGAACCATTTTGTCCCAGAACAATTTATATTGTAATTTTTAGCAAACATAATAATGTTTTTTATATCAGAAGAAGAAAAAAATTAAGAGGGTATAAATTTTTCAAAAATGCATACTAAAATTGCATTTGCATTATGAATGTATTTTTAAATAATAATATTATTTTTAAAGTTAGACACTTTTGCGATTTTTTTGACTTTTCGAAAAATCAAAATAGCGAATAAATTCGGGAATTTTTCAAAATTCAAAAATTTAAAATAGTGGTATTTAAATTGCTCCATAGGGTATGCATATGCCAAATATTATTAAAATCGGAAGACATACAAAATATTCTTGGGCGTTCTTTCATGGAATGGACGATATATATATTAGGGTGGGTCAATTCTTTTTGTAGATAGGCGTATAGCAAAAATGTAATCTATAATAAATTCTAAGAAACTATGGGTATAAAATAGGGTGATCGATTATTCGACTTTTTGGCGAAACCGGTTTTCGAATATTTCGAATAGTTGGTATTTTGAAAAAACCGGTTGCACTTTTTTAAATTCAGAAAAAACCGGTTAACCGGTTTTTTTTTTTGCAGAGGTTAATATTTCTATCAAAAAAATACATTTCTTAAAGAAAAATCAATAAATCTTTTTTATTCTTGGAAATAACTATTAACCCATTAAGAACGAGAAAAAAGATATGGTCGGTCAAGGCCGACAATAACCTACACCATTGTGTGCATCAAAATTCGGTGAGGGGTCTTTTTTTCTAGACCTGTGGAATTGTGGACCAGTACTATGGTCAATTATGGACCGATCTTCATAAAATTCGGCATACAGGTTTAAACGTATATGGAACTTAGATATGCAAAAATTACTGCTACATTTAAGGGATTTATGATCGTTAAACCCCTTTTCTGGTAGGTTATTTGTATGGGGGCTAGAGGAAATAATGGACCTATCATAACCAATTTCAACACGCTTCGTTCTTGGACTATAAGAAATACCAAAAATTGTGACCTGTATTTTGATTACAAGTTTTACATGAATGGACAGACGGACATCGTTAAATCGACTTAAAGCCGATTGGTACAAAAATTTTAAGAAAATAATCATCAAAAATGATATTAACATTTACTTAGCATAAACAGAAACCAAGGGTTAATATGAAAAAAGCAAGAATCAATTTTATTGAAAGGATTCTGCAGGTGAAACTCTTTTAAAACAAAATCTTTGAAAAACAATTTCTTCACTGAATAAAAAAAACTAAAACATTTAAATTAGGTGCAAAAATATTACATTAAGGATAATTATTACTTATTTATTTAATCTTAAACTATATTTTTAAGCCATTAAAAATCATACTTTATGAATATTAAAAAAATAATCATAAATTTTGATTCAAATATCAATATTTAGTGCATGGTTTTTGAAATAAAAAGGTATTTTTAAAACCGGTTTTTTGTGTTTAAAAAAACCGGTCTATTCGACATTCGAAAATTGAACATTTTGAAAAAACCGACAGCACATTGACTGAAAAAACCGGTTTAAAAACCGGTTGGAAAACCGAGTCGATCACCCTAGTATAAAATCAAAACTTAGCTTCCGCCGAGAGACATGAAAATTGGGGAAATCGTTCAATTTCTTGATATAATTGCTGCTATCTCGAAAA
Source organism: Protophormia terraenovae (assembly GCA_951394005.1). Lineage (NCBI taxonomy): Eukaryota > Metazoa > Arthropoda > Insecta > Diptera > Calliphoridae > Protophormia > Protophormia terraenovae. The sequence continues at coordinate 77,484,071 of OX596077.1, forward strand.
CTACTCAAGGTTTCAAATAAAAGGTAATGAGAGCACCTTCAAAATGGCATTCCACATTTTTTTTTTATAAATAAAGGTTAAAGCTATATCACGAACGCTATTTTCAAAATTTTGCCAAAATCCGTATGCTAATACAGATTTCCTATACCACTTAAGATTTTAGAATAGAGAGTTGCTTGGTTGCTGAGATATTTGAAAACATAGATGTAAGTAAATAAAACATTGTATTTATTTTATTTTTTTCTTTAATAATATTTATTTTTTCTTAAAGACTTATTTAAAAATAAACACTTCTAAATGTTTTTTTCTGAATTGAATTGACCCACCATAATATTATGTTTGGATTTAGTTGTTTTCCATAAAATCTATGAAACTTTTTGAAAAAATCTTAAAATAAAATCTTCATGTCTCTCGGCTAAGTTTTTATCTTAGACCCATACTTTCTTTGGGTAATTTCCTTAGAATTTTATGGAGATTTCGATTTTGCTATACGCCTGTTACGTTTTTTCTCATTCGAACAAATTATCGAACAAATATACATATATATATATATATATATATATATATATATATATATATATATATATATATATATATATATATATATATATATATATATCGTCCATTCCATGAAAGAACGCCCAAAAATATACCAAGTGTCCTCCGATTTTATTTCCGTTTTCAGATTCGCTAAATTCAGAAAATTCGCGTTTTTATTTCGCTTTTTCACTTTTGAAAAAATCTAAAGAATCTCAAAAGTATATAACTTAAAATACAAATATTTCTGGGAAGGCTTTGCAGACATTTGTGATTTAAACGGCGTTTGAATTGTAATTATGTTAGCTTAAACATGAATATTTTACAAATAAAAAATATTTTTTAAAAATGCATTTTAATGCAATTTCATTTTTTAAATGCATTTTTCTTTAAATATGCTATTCAAATTTGTTAATTTTTTAACATAAATGAAAAGTTTGGAATCTTTACATTAAAATAAAAATCTCAAATTTTTGGGACGCACATATGTACTATGCATAATTTCCCCTTTACTTCAACTAGTTTAAATTTTTTCATATAAAAATTATATTTTTCTGGTATTATGAGTATCTTTACGTATATTGTTAAAAAAAAATCATTGTGCTATTTTTTTAAAAATCCTGGAAAATAGTAAAACTTTATGTATCAGACTATTTATTGTTTTAAGTTATAATAAACAAGGCATTTTTAAATACACTTTTGAAAAATTAAAACTTAATAAATTCGCAACTAACAAAAATGCATCTAAAAACTGCATTTATATTTTTAAAATATTATGGATCGAAGACGTGGTTTTTGAAATGCTGACTAAATTACACAAAAAATATACAATGGCCTTTTAAATACTTTTTAAATTACAAAACTATTTGTACACCCATGCATTTCGTATATCTTCAATAATTTATAAAGAATAAAAAATTATTATATGTAGTTTTAATTCAGGTCCATTTTTATGAATAACTTATGAATATTACCTCGATGCTAACATTTGTACGAATTTATTCACTTTTGGTTGATTCTCGAAAAAGGGTCTTATATGGGAGCTATGGTAAATTATGGACCGATCTTTGTAAAATTTGGAACTATAATTTATGTTTATATAAAACTTATTTGTGTCAAATATTAACTTGATATTAACATTTTAATGGGATTTATGCCCGTTAAAGTGATTTTCTGAAAAGGGGTTTATATGGGAGCTATGGTCAATTATAGACCGATCTTTATAAAAATCGGCACACCTATTTAGACTTATATTAAACTTATATGTGCCAAATTAAAATATTGCTATATTTAAGGGTTTTATATATTGTTAAACCCTTTTCCGGGAAGACATTTGTATGGGGGCTAGGTGAAATAATGGACCGAACATAACTAATTTCAATAGGCTTCGTCCCTGTACTGTAAGAAACCTGTGTGCAAAATTTCATTAATTTTGTTCAAAACTGCGACCTGTAGTTTGATTAAAAGGTTTACATTGACGGACAGACGCACAATGTGTGATTCAAAAAATGAAATGGAAATAATTATGGAACTTTGGAACGGTTGCTCCGATTTCCATGAAATTTCACATAGAGATAGTAAAGGTGTAGGCGAGTTTAAGTTTTGAGCTTGGACCATATAGACCCACAGGGGGCGAATTCACAGGGTCCCAAAGTTGGACACCTCGGGTATAAAATTTATTAAAAACGATCCAGATACCTTATATCTGAACCGATTTCAAAGATTTTTATATGGGAGGATTCGATATCTACAAAAAACATCGTCGTATGCATATATTATCTCTTTTTTACTTTTTAGCCTGTCTTGGTGAAGTTTTTTCGCTACAGCGGGTCCAATTTTAGCCAATTTTTTTTTTAATTTTTCTTATTTCATTAAAAACAAATAGAAAAGTTGTGCAAAGAAAGAATTTTGAAAAATATTTAAAATTACAAGCATTTAAATTTAAACTTTCCAAAAAAGTAGATTTTTTCCCGTTTTTTTTGCCAAAAAAGTGGTAACATTCTTTTTCTGTTAATATAAACATTTTCATAAGTAATATATATATATAGTATTTATATTTTTCTAAAAGATAACTAAACACAAAATACTTTAAAGGAAAAAAAAAGCTTTTAAAAATCGATTTTTGCGAGAACGAGGGTTTCCCAAATTTGACCTATTTTTCCAACTAATTTCGAATTTTCGCCTTAATTTATCAAATCGCAAAGCTAGAATAAAAAAATGTTATACTTTTTATTTTGTCTAAAGTGTTTTAAATTTTTTCGCATAGAAATTTTTGCTCCCCGTACTTGGTTGGAAAGATATAGCAAAAAAAGTAAAACACCCATTTTTGGAAATTTTTTAAAAATTTTTGGGAATTACGCGATTTTTGTAGACAAATCTAAAAAAGTGAATAGCGTTTTGAATTAAGCATTTGAAAATCTACTTATGTGTGAAATCTCATTCAAAAATATTTTATAATTTAAAAGAGCCTAATGCCAAGATGGGGTTGAAGGAGATAAGCAGTGATAAACAGAGGTTACGTGATGCTACAGAAAGGAACTATAGATTTACCTGATACCTGAAACGGAATTTCAATTAGCGTACGAATTATTAGAAAGGAAATGTAATGAAACCCCATTTTAACAGTTATGAATAGGATACCTGAAAACTGCTGACGCTGAAAGGAAATTATTTAACATTAGACACAGACGCTGACTTTTTAATACTCTGGGCAGTGGAATTAAATTTTTGATTGAAAAAGAAATAATTATTAAACAAAACTGTAATGAGTAAGAACTTAAAATATTTATTATTTATTTATTTATTTATTTATTTATTTATTTATTTATTTATTTATTTATTTATTTATTTATTTATTTATTTATTTATTTATTTATTTATTTATTTATTTATTTATTTATTTATTTATTTATTTATTTATTTATTTATTTATTTATTTATTTATTTATTTATTAATTCAGCTATAGATTCTACAACAGCTGAAAACAAATTACAATTAAAGAAGTTAATATATACTTAAAACAATAAATAAATACTATCTTAAACAAAATTATTGGAATTAAAATAGCTTATTAGTTAATTTCTATTATTTCTAATTTCTATTAGGTCATAATATTTATTCACCTCGATGCATATTCTACGAAATGGATCAAAATCTGCGAAATTGGATCTATGGAAATCGATATAAAGTGGAACATATGATCTAAGTTGTCTATTTGGAACATTAATGAATACTTTACTAATGAGATATTCGGAATCAATACTTCCATTAACAATATTCAAGAAAAACGCAATGTTTGCAACGATCCTTCTACTTTTTAAAGTTGGAAGTTTTATAAGGGCCAAGCGGCTACGATATGGAGGAAGGTTTGAATCACGGTTCCATTTTAGGTTCCGGAGGCATAAAAGGAGAAACTGTTTTTGGACTGATTCAAGTTTACGAATGTAAACATTATATTGTGGGTCCCAAATTACTGAACCCTATTCCACAATAGGTCTAACTAATGTAGTAAATAGCCTCTTCGTCACGTAAGGATCAGTGAATTCTATCGACCACCGTTTAATAAAACTTAAGACACCATATGCCTTGTTCACAGTCATTATTATATGATTATTGAAGATGAGTTGTTTATCAAAATTTACTCCTAAATCAATGAAGGATTCAACCGAGTTCAATTTTGTATCACCAATGTAGTAATCATTGCAAATTGGGGAATATCTATAGAAAGACATGCAATGACATTTCTTAATACTTAGTTCTATTAGGTTAATGTTGCACCAATTATTAAAGCTGGATATATCGGATTGTAGATTTAGTACATCTTCATTATTTGATAAAGTTAGAAATAGCTTTACATCATCTGCATACATTAGGATCTTGCAATGATGAATGGAATTAGAAAGATCATTTATAAAAAGAAGAAATAATAGTGGACCAAGATGACTGCCTTGTGGGACTCCGGAAGTAACGTTCACATAATTAGACAATGTGCTATTGAACATTACACATTGTTTACGATTCTTCAGATAGGAACAAATCCATTTAAGGAAGTTACTACAGAATCCAATTGCATTCAGTTTAGCAATTAATAGATTGTGGTTGACCTTGTCAAAGGCTTTACTCCTAAATCAATGAAGGATTCAACCGAGTTCAATTTTGTATCGCCAATGTAGTAATCATTGCAAATTGGGGAATATCTATAGAAAGACATGCAATGACATTTCTTAATACTTAGTTCCATTATGTTAATGTTGCACCAATTATTAAAGCTGGATATATCGGATTGTAGATTTAGTATATCTTCATTATTTGATAAAGTTAGAAACAGCTTTACATCATCTGCATACATTAGGATCTTGCAATGATGAATGGAATTAGGAAGATCATTTATAAAAAGAAGAAATAATAGTGGACCAAGATGACTAAATTGTGGGACTCCGGAAGTAACGTTCACATAATTAGACAATGTGCTATTGAACATTACACATTGTTTACGATTCTTCAGATAGGAACAAATCCATTTAAGGAAGTTACCACAGAATCCAATTGAATTCAGTTTAGCAATTAATAGATTGTGGTTGACCTTGTCAAAGGCTTTGCTAAAATCTGTATATACTACATCAGTTTGCAATCTTCTTCGAAAACCGGAATTAATATGTGATGTTAACTCCATTAGGTTGGTGATACCGAACTTAAGAGAGTTATTATATATGTGAGTAAGAGACATTGCTAATACAACCGCACAGTTTTTCAGTATACATGTGGGAATACCATCAGGACCAGGACTGAATGAATTTTTTACACTTTTTCAATATTTTAAAACTGTTTCAACATCCAGGGACAATATATTAAGCGATGTTGAATGTGGGATAGCATATGGATATTGGTTATTATATCTCCTCGAGGAAAATGTTGATGCAAAAATATCAGAAAATGCATTAGCTATGTCTTTATCATTGGAAAACATTTCATTATTAATTTTCATTGTAGTCGGTGTAAGTTTTTCGCTTGGAATTAATAAAATTATAAAACAGTTTCGGGTTTCGTTTAATGTCTAATTTCATTTTATGAAGATAATTATTATAACATCTCTTATTCTCCAAATTATAACAGCTTCTAACAATAAAATATTGACATTGGTCAAACATGTTTTTAATTTTTCTGAACTTTTTTAACAAACGATTTATTCGATTTTTCAACCATGCCAGCGTGGTAGTTTTCCAAGGAGGTCCATTTGTTTTAATTTTTTTCTTCAAAGGAACTGCATTAGTGATGCACATCTCTAGTGTGGAATAAAAACTATGTATAACTTGATCAAAATTACTTCTATCTTCGTTAAACGATAGTACTTCAAACCAGTTTACATTGGACAATAGTTGATTCATTATTTGGAAATTAGAACGATTAAAGCATAGTGTGAGGACATCACTAGAGGCTTCAGTTTTATGTGGAATCGGTGTTGATATTTGAAGAGTTGGATGATGTCGATCCTCAGGTGTACAAAGCGGATTAACACGAACTACATCAAATAATGAAGTATTGTTCACAAATACTAAGTCTAACATTCAATTTTTAGTGTTAGAAACACCATTTATTTGGAAAATATTTAAATCGGAGAGAGACTTTAAGAAATCTTCTATCCAATCAATGGGATTTATGGGTACAAGGAAGTCTGTATCAAATAATGTGACCCAGGAGGCCGTTGGGATATTAAAATCACCTAGTGTAACTAAGTGGTCATATGGATTAAGTCTATCAGCAATGGATTTAATTGCCAATAAATGATTTTCATACACCAAAGGATCAGAGTTAGGAGGAATATATGAACATGTTACGTACATTGACTTATTTTTGATTTTTATGACAACAGCAATTATTTCAGTATTCAAGGAGTTATCTATTAGGATTTCTTCAGCAGGATATTCATTTGACACAGCCAATAAAACATCACCACCAAGTTTACCGACTCTATCTTTTCTAAAAATTTTATAATTATCACACAATATCTCGGAATTATATGTATTACCATTAAGCCATGTTTCAGTGAAAGCGATTACCTGAGATTCAAAATCGTAACTATTTCGGAATAAGTCAGAAAGTTTTGTATTTATACCGTTAACATTCTGATATATAATATTAAAACTTAAGGATGGTTTTAGTTTTTTGAGTTTATGGAGGATACTGGAATACGGGCAACATTATCATCTTCGCGGTAAATAAATTCTACAAGAGCATTTTTCGGCCAGAAATTTTTATTCACAACTTGATCAAATAATTCAACAGGAACAATAATCTTGAATGATGCTCTATTTCTTGCATTAATTTTGTAAATATTGACATTATCAGGAATAACGTTATTGAATTTAACTTTCATATAGTTCCTTATATCATCTGCGGTTGCATGATGGTAAAATCTTGTACCAAAAATAGTTTTTCTAGGCGGAAGTATACGCAGCTCTCTAGGTTCAGGTCCAGTCTCAAAAGATACTATCGATGGATTCGGTACATTATTTGAAGATGATATTGAAGTTAATGATGGATATGGAGACTCAACAGTATTTCCCAATGATGGGACAGTGACTAATAGTGAAGGTATTGGATTAACGGAAGTGGATAATGGAAGATTAGGTTCAATGGACTTTACCGGCGTTGCTAATGACGATGCTTGTAAAGGCGAACTGGAAGTATTATCAGGAATTTCCGATGAAGGATATGTTATAATGGGAATAATTTGAGATTTATCAGCTAGCTTCTTTCACTTTGGAGATGAATTATGATGGGACTTGGATAATTCATTCAAATTTGGATACTTAGTAAATAGTTCACCAAATTTAATGAGTTTACTTTGCAAAGACATAAAGTCTTTATTAAGTTGCTCAAACTCTCCTTTAAAGCTTTTAAAAAAGTTGTAAAATTCAGTGTTTACTTTCCTACAATTAGGAAAAGTCCAATGTATGGATTTAGAGGCATCGAGGAGTGCATCTGCATCACGAGCCCTAAGACCACTACATTTTAAATGATAGTATCCTAAACATAGCCAGCAAGATACCATACGTTCCGTTCCGGAAATATTACATTTAATATTTAGACAGTTCATTATAGGGAATTAATGAAAAATTATTTAAACAGTATTGTTCGCTGGGCAATAACAATATATTAAACACTAGATGTCGCTGTTTGCAGTATTTATTAAATTCACAAACCAAGAGTTGTACTTAAAGGTACTGGATTAGGAAAAACAGATGATATGCACTGTTGCAGAAATTCGACTTAATATATTTGTTGGTACAAGCAAATATAAATAAAGTAAACAAAGAAAATGTAAATAAGAATAAAAAATGTAATTTGTTGTTGCTAATAAATAAATTTTTTTTCAATAATTGAAAAAACTACGCAGATAATATTTTTTGTGTTACACCAAATTTAAAATCAATTAAAAGATCAACATAGCTTTTGAAATTTGTAGGATTGTGATATTTTCAGGATCGTTTAATACACGAAATACTTTAAAAACTTTAAAAGATTTGGAGTAATGCAAAATTTAACACTTTCACAGTATAGAGTTACCAGAGTATAACTTCATAACTTAATTTTTTTTTTCAAATTGTAAAATTACTATTAATGAGATTGTTTTTGAATCCTTCAATGACAATATTAATTTTTTATATTTACCATATGGTAATAAAAATGGTTAATAATACATTTATATAATTACCTAAGTAATTAAGCTTCCATAAAATAAAAACGGGAAATAATATTACTTATGTATTTTTAATAGTAATTACAATTATATTAATTTTATTGATAATATTTCAATATTGCGGAGGTAATTTTGTTGTAAAAAGGCAAGGTATTCGCTAGGAGAAGTTATTTAAGTAACTATTCCCCTAAATATTCTAAGTTAGGAAAACGAGCAAATTTACCAAAAAATGGTTTTCCGAAAATACAGCAGAAGTTCTTTAGTGACCTGCTCAGTCACCATATCTGATTCCCATTGAAAATATTTGGGGAGTGTCAAAGATGATGTTTTTAAAAAGAACTCGGGATGTGTGTAGGAATTGTGTGGTCTTCATGATTTGTTTGTTTTTATACCCTACACCACCATAGGTGGGGAGGGTATTATGCGTTTGTGCTGATGTTTGTAACACCCAAAAATATTGGTCTAAGACCCACCTTAATTTATACCAATCGGCTTAGAATCACTTTCTGAGTCGATTTAACGATGTCCGTCCGTCCGTCCGTCCGTCCGTCCGTCTGTCCGTCTGACCGTCTGTCCGTCCATGTAAACCTTGTAATCAAACTACAAGTCGCAATTTAAAATCAAAATTAATGAAATTTGGTACACAGGTTTCTTTTGGTTCAGGGACCTATTGAAATTGGTTATGATCGGTCCATTATTTCACCTAGCTCCCATACAAATGTCCTCCCGGAAAAGGGTTTAACGATCATAAATCCCTTAAATACAGCAATATTTTAATGAAATTTGGAACATATAAGTTTTATATAAGTCTAAATATGTGTGCCGATTTTTAAAAAGATCGGTCCATAATTAACCATAGCTCCCATATAAACCCCTTTTCAGAAAATCACTTTAACGGGCATAAAGCCCATTAAAATGTTAGTATCAAGTTAATATTCGACACAAATAAGTTTTATATGAACATAAATGATAGTGCCAAATTTTACAAAGATCGGTCCATAATTTACCATAGCTCCCATATAAGGCCCTCTTTCGGGAATCACCCAAAAGTAAATAAATTCATATAAATGTCAGCATCAACGTAATATTCTGTATTCGTATGTTTTATTTTACACTTATGAGTATCGGTCCACATCTGACTCCAACTCAAGACCCCTCCCGAATTATAATGTACACAATGGTGTAGGGTATCATATGGTCGGGCTTGACCGACTATATCTTTTTCTCTCGTTTGTAATACGCAGTTGCTGTGTGTGGCAAAAAACCTTCATAATGTGTGCAAAGTCAATTCATACTAGTCCTTTTACTGGTGAAATTGAGTCAGTCACCTGACAATCTTTTTAACTGGTCACTTTACTAATCACCTGACTAGTCACTTTAACATGGGGATGTCCTAGGAAGGAGTGTATTGCCACCAAAAGACAAAAAGGTGGCGATATAGTGACTAGTACGAAAAAGTCAATCTTTAAATTAGTGATTTTCAGAATGAAAAAAAATTAAAAAAATTTTTTGCGTATATTTTTTTATTTTTTTGTAAATTTCTTTTTTATTTTTATTTATATTTTATTATTTATTAAAATCTTTTCATTTTCTTTTCATATTATTTTATATTAATCAATTTAATTCAATTTAATATTTTTACATTTTTGTTTATGGCGCACCCCCGGCTCGAACTCACATCGTTATGTTTTATAGTCATACGCGCTAACCACTCAGCCACAGAGCATTCTTACATACATTGCACTATTTGTTGTTTTAATGAGCATGTTGATTTATTGACCCTTTGTGAGCGTGAGGTGGCTGTTGCTTCCACTTTATATACCCTTTGGAAGTCGATCCTTTTACTGGTGAAATTAACTTTTTTCATTTACTACCGATATCGTTAATTAACGAAATTTTTCGGTTGTTTTTGATTTTGGTATTCTCTACTAAAGTTACCGATTTTTTCGTAAGTATATTTTAACGACAAATATCGATAGAAATGATAGAACGTCATTATTTGAAAAAAAAATTTAAATTTTAATTGGATTTTTATTTAAAAACAAAACAATTGTCTTGAAAAAAATATGAAAAAAGTGTAAATATTATATAAATGTGTGCAGATTTTTCCAATAATTAACCAATATGAGTATATGTATGGTATGTTGTTGGAAATATTTTTAAAATTAATTTAATGTTAAATGTTTCTTATATTAGACCTGTTCATTAAAAATTTGCTTTAAACTTTAAAATAACATAACTATGGAAACTTATGTTTAAAAATTCGTTAATATTTTTCGTTTAAACAAATTATTCAAATATTTTATTTCATCTAAAAATACCAACTCTCACAAAAGTTCTAATATTTGAAAAATTAAATTTTTTTGCAAATAAATTAAAATTTTCTAAAAAGGAGAAATTTATAATAAGAATCAAAATTTTTTAAAAATTCTGAAATTTTTCTTAAAATTTAATTTTTTATTAAATATTAAAAATTTTACCAAAATTCTGTATTTTCAGTAAAATAAATTTTTTCACTAAAATAACTTTCACTAAGAACTGAATGTAATTAAAACTTAATAACAAAGCAGTTTCAAAATTCTAAAAACTCAGTTATAAACTTTTCAAAAGAGTCAATAAATAGTGCTATCGCCACCTCCACGCTCACCAAAGGGTCAATAAAGTATAAATCGCCACCTCAACGCTTTCAAAAGAGTCAATAAATGGTGCTATCGCCACCTCAACGCTTTCAAAAGTGTCAATAAATAGTGCTATCGCCACCTGCACGCTCACCAAAGGGTCAATAAAGTATAAATCGCCACCTCAACGCTTTCAAAAGAGTTAATAAATAGTGCTAACGCCACCTCAACGCTTTCAAAAGAGTCAATAAAAGGTACGATAGCTTAACTATCGCTCACAATATATGCGAGTTAGGGTGTATAAAAAAACGTACACATTTGAATGAGTCAGGTGGGTAGTCACAAATGGACTTTACTGTACTAAAGTGGGTGAATTGACACCGAAAAAACTGCTGGGAAGTTAGAATTTAATGTGTATATGTGTAGCTGATGTGTTTATGAGAGTATGTTGTATGAATGTAGAGTGTAAGAATATTATGAGTGTGTAATTGAGTGTTTTTTTTTTTTTTTTTTTTTGTTTTTATATGAAAATTAATATATGAGTTTTTACATGTTTTTTAAATAAAGAATATTAAGGTGACCAAATGAAAATTTAAAAGAAAATAATAACAAAAAATTCAACTATAACCGATTATTAAATTAAGATTAAAGTTAATATATAGTAGTAGGAAGCAAAATAAAAAATATTTTATAATTAAATTAATAGATTTTTGAAATAGAATTAGATTTATATTTTGGAATTCTTAAACAAAAATTGGCGAAAGTTGGGATTTATTGATCCACAAAAACAATCTGGTCACTTCAAAATATAATTCAACACGAAATAGTTAAAATGTAGAAACTTTCAATGAATTAACACAAACAATATCTGTAATAATGTGATTATTATTATTCTTCTTTATAGAAGTGGTAGAGGGGTAGATTTTAGGGTTGATTAAATGAGACCAATCTATAAAGAGAGGTTAATTATAAATACTCATAAATAGAGCAATTATAAATGTGGGTTTAAGAAAGAAAAGAAAGAAATGGGAATTAGTATTTCTTTCAATTAGACTTATTGAGATATATTTGTTCTCACCTTTATAATCCAGGGATGGTGCAAAGACAAGATGGAGATAATATGGTGTACTTTTTTTTATTTCAGAAATTCAATAATTAAATGAGGTAAGTATATTTTGTTTGGTTAGACGAAACTTCGGTTTTGTATAGCTTAATTACTGCTGTAATTTTCAGTAATAACAACATATTTTTTTTTATTGTAATAGATTTACAGTGGCACCCCAATAACCTAGATAATAGCTTAATTCAACAATATAATTTATATATTTATATTTAAGGTTTAAAAAATTTTATTAAAAATAAATTTTTTAATTAAAGTGTCCAATGGTATTTTGGACATGGCGCCGGCCTTGCCATTAGGCAACTGATGACGTCTTATTATCGCTGGCACACATGACCTGAGCTAGCGACTTGATCGCTTCCACAATTAATTTAGCATCAGGGGTTGCTGACTGTGTTGTTGGTTGTGCTGGTGATATTTGTTGACGTTGTTGGTGGCGTTGATTTGTAGTGGTACTTTTGAAGCGTCTAGACCGTTGCGGCTGCGGATGTAGAAGGGTGTGATGGAAGCTGTCACACTTTCTGCAGGTATCCATAGAGGAACACGATCAGAGATCATTGCTTCTTGCAAAGCAGTTAACACAATTTTTCCCTCATTTTTACGGTCATTCTTAAGAACTTACGACAAAATCGTAACGCATGAAAGCTGGTACACAGAACGCACTTGTAAATTTCAGGATCCCTTCTTTGCAAACGAGAAGTGCGGACACGACTGTGTGGTTGAGCTTGACGGGTTGGACGAGAGCTTGGTCTAGTGGAACTTAGTCTCCTGTTGCTTCTAGAGCTAAAGTGAACGAGAAGAGAAAGAAAGAGAAGAAAACAAGTGAATTACTATTCTGTAGTTAGTAGAGATTGGATAGTAGTATGAGAAATTATAAATGAATTAGCTATTGTAGTAAGAAATGTGTTATGATAAGTGTAAAGTGTATTATTGAACTTAGAGGATAGAATAAGTTAATTAACATTTTCTTCAGTCATAAAAGGAAGATAGCATAATTTTACTATGGGCCGGGTAATAACTCCTTGAGGCAGAACCGCCCATAAACCGCCCATGTGGGGAGCATGTGGTGGAATAAATTTCCACTCAAATCCATGTGTAATGTATTTTTGAGATATATCATGAGCTGCATTTTTTCACAAATGTGTTGAATTCGCATTCGAGTACTTTACTGGCGCCTAAGAAGTTTCTACCGTTGTCAGACACTACCCTTTGCCCCTTTGCCTTTGCCTACCCTTTGCCCTGCCTCCCAACGAAGCGAGAAAATGCAGCTTGGAACGCCGCGGAGAATAAGTCTGAACATGGTTCCAAGTGGACAGCTTTTGTACTGAAGCAAACGAAAAATGAGACATATCCTTTTATAAAGGCAGATTTTCGTAAGGCCGAAGTTTTGAGTTCGAAAGGGCCGGCAAAATCAATGCCTGTAATCTGAAATGGAAGTGACAAATTGCACCTTTCTGGGGGTAAGGGAGCCATTATTTGCGAACATGGCTGTTGTTTATAAATGATACAGGTTTTACACTGTCGTATTATTTTCTTATTACTCGTGGTTTAAGTCTGAAAATGAAAAATTCGGTCTGTGTCATTCGGCACATTTGAGAGCATTCAGCATGAGCGAAGAACTTGTGTAAATGAGTTAGATATAGATGGCAAAATCGGGAGTTGCTGGGCAATATTATAGGATACCGCTCATTGTATGGTAAAGATGATCGAGATAGTCTACCATTGACACGAATTATTGAGTTCGAGTCCAGAAATGGATTTAGTGATTTTAGAGAACTTTTATTACTTATGATTTGTGCACCAGACATGCATTGATACTCTTCATAATAGAAGATTTTCTGAGAAAGCATTATGAGTCTAGATTTTACGAACTTCATTTCATTATGAGTTAGTGCATTTTGGGTTGTAAGAGAAACATTTGGCCTTATTTTCTTAATACATTTAGCAAAGAATAAATAAACAAAAAAAATTACGCGCAAAGCTTTATGATATGAGGAAGACCGTTCAAGAATGTCATCTTCCTGGACTTCTGCGTGTAAAGTTTGAGTTTCCTTAGGTTTTCCGACTATTTTGAGTGGATTTCGCTTTGGATATTCATACGAGGGTTTATGCAACCATGGTGGTCCATGCCACCAAAGGGGGTTATGTGCCAAATCTTGAGGTTTACATCCTCGAGTTCCGAGATCTGCTGGATTATCATGAGTTGAGACATGACGCCATGACGCATTTGGAACCAGGCGATGAATTTGAGCAATTCGATTCGCAACATACGTTTCCAACGAAGAAGGTAGTTTAGAAAGCCATCCTAAGACTATTGATGAGTCTGTCCATAAGTATATTTCGGCATGGTTGAAATTTAGGGAAGATATTACATAATTAACTAGATTAGCTAATAATACTGCGCCGTTTAGTTCTAAACGTGGGAGACATACAGTCTGGACCGGAGCTACTTTGTTTTTCGTCACTAATAAATTTGAGAAAGTATTAAGAGTTTCGGCTTGACATCGAATGTAAACTGTAGCGCAATATGCCGCTTTAGAAGCGTCTGAGAACCCATGAAGTTGAATTAAATCTATCGGTGTATATTGAAGCCATCTAGGAATAGAAATTGTTTCTACCTTTGCGAGATCTTGAACGAGCCTATTCCAATTTTGCAGATATTCTGATGAAACCTCTTCATCCCAATCTAAGCCTTCTAGCCACAGCTGTTGCATAAGTATTTTTGCCCTGATAATTATGGGAGCGAGCCATCCAGCAGGATCAAAGAGTTTGGCAACTGAGGATAAAATTTGGCGTTTAGTGATTTTTGTGGACTGATCTATTGGAGAATAACTATAACTGAATGCATCTGTGAGTGCATTCCACTTAATACCAAGAGTTTTTGTTGAGCTTGTTTCATGAAACCGAAGAAAATCTGAGTCGTACAAGTCCTCTTTTGGTAAATTAGACAGTAGTTGTAGGTCATTTGCAGTTATTTTCTTTAGGGGAAATCCAGCTGATTTTAATGTATTAATAAGTTGATTTTGAGCAGACAGAGCTTCTTCTATAGAAAACCCTCCCGAGAGAATATTATCAACATATGTTTCAGAACGTAAGGTAGAAGCAGCTTTTGGATATTGAGATTCAGAATCAGATGCGAGCTGAAGAAGTGTACGAATTGCAAGGTAGGGTGCGATTTACTCCAAACGCTACAGTTTTTAACTGGTAGTCTTTAATAGGGCCATCTTGCTGATTTTGGAAGAGAATTCTCTGAAAGGGTCTATCAGCGGGATGCACTAAAATTTGGCATAAATTTTTTGTATATCGCCATTGAACACATATTTGTACTTTCTCCAATTGAGAATTATAGTTATTAATTCGTTTTGTAATGTGGGACCTGTGTAAAGTATGTCATTGAGAGAGCATTGAGATTTTGTTTTTCTCGAGGCATTAAATACTACCCTCACTTTTGTGGTTTTATGATCGGGCCGAACGACAGCATGGTAGGGTAAGTAAAATGAGCTATATTTTCCTTGCGAACAGATTTCATGGGATTGAGTTTCTTCCAAGTGATCATGGGTTAGATATTCGTTAAGAACCGCCTTATATTGCGATTGTAACTCGGGATCTTTAGATAGTGTTTTCTCCATTCTAGAATATTGTGCTAAGGCTACAAAACGAGAGAAATCTAGAAAAACTTTGTCGGGATAATCTGTCTTAAAAGGCAACCTAACAATATATCTACCGTTTTTATGACGTGTTGTTCGAGAGTACAAACTTTCACATATTTCATCTTCCTGTGAAATTGGGTTAGTTGAGGGAATTTCTTCTTGAACCCAAAACTTTTTGAGTAGAGTGCTGAGCTCTAAGGTTTCGGCCATGAAAACTGAGGTTGAAAAGGATTGAACTGTTTCTGTTTTCATAGGACCACTAAGTACCCAGCCGAAAACAGTATTATAGGCCGAGGTGTGGCCACAGATATTTTTCTTTATATCATCTATATTGATAAATCGTTCGTAATCATTACCTAAAATGAGATCTATTTGGGACGATTTATTAAACAGAATTTTAATTTGGTTATCTACCAAAACGCGTTTGTTTTCATAACGAGTTTTTAACGCATTCCATGCGAGCTCGAAATTCTCATTCGATAAGGGATATCTTTTAACAATGTCACTGGCTTCACCTCTTGTTTTGTTCCGAAGATGATACAACTTTGTTACCGGAGACAGTTTCGAATGATTAATATAAACAGCCGTGAACATGTCACGAAAAGAGGACCATTGTTCATAATTTCCTTTAAATACCTCAGTATCGCAGGGAGGAAGTTTAATGCAGTTAGTATCACTATCAGAAACAAAATTTTGAGTTAGAGGGAGAGAATGCCGAGCTGCCTCAAGCGCTGGAACACTAGATGTATCTAATCGGGTTGCCTTCAATAAGTCTAACATTTGAGAACTGCAGAGGTAATATGCGTCTAAGCATGCATCATAATTTTTTTTTTTTTGCTTCTTCCTTGAATTCGGGCTTTACCACATCATCATGGGCCAGCATAACTCTCTCATATGAAGCATCTACTTTGTTCCATCTAGCATCCAAATCTTTTAGTTTGATTTCCAACACTGACTCACTTTGTTCCTCTATGGGCGTTCTATTGAACCTATTACAAAATTGGAGCAAATGGTCGCAATCAAATACCAACCGCTCTTTTGGTGAAGGATGAGAGTCACTTCGAGATGTAGAAGTCATATTTGAATATAGTGATAATAAAATTTTAAATGAAAGTCTAGAAGTAAAGTTTCGCGTGGTCAATTACCAACTTTTTGAAAAGAATTATTCAAAATTGGGAATTTGCTGATCTATTGCAAGTGTAAAAATTAGGGGCTTTATCGTATAGCACTAGATACCTGTTATCTACTTTAAAAGAATAATAAACCGGAGTTTGAAATTTTCAAATTCTCTTCCTTTATTCTCTCTTCTTCTTTTTTTTAATATGGGGTTATATGGAAATAATACTAGATACCTGTTATCTAGTTGCAATTGAAAAGAGAAACGCAATAAATTGGGGAAAAATCTTAGCAAACTTTATTATTGTATTCTTGTTTGAAATATATCGCGATTTCACCGCATTGTTGCAAAGAGATAGAATGTAGTAAATGATTGTATGAAATAATCAGTAAATGGGAAAAAAATTTGTTTATATATTTCCGAAATTTGTGATTAAATTATTATTATTATTCAATAATTCAAATTTATAAGGCCTTATTTAAAAATTTTATAAAGAAGGGAAAAAACTTAAATTTTATCTTAATATCCCCAAATGTTATTAATTTTGAATATTTTGATTTTAAAAAAATGCAAATATTTGTATGCGAAAAAATTCATTTTAATTTATTCATTAAAATTTTCCGAAAATTAAAAACAACCTAATGGTAACCCTTTTTGAGAATTACATATAAACATAGGACATAGATGCCCACTTCAAGCACATTTGTGCTGAGAGCTTCACACATATTCTTATTCTCTTTCATTTATTCTTCGCTGAGAGAGCGATAAGTACACAAATGCACTGAAAAAAAATTTTACATTATGTATGAAAACAATTTTGAATATTTCCAGTTAAACAATGTTTTTATAAAATTGTATTAGATTTTCAACACATTAGATACAAATGACTGGACAAGGGAAAATATTTTAACAATACATGTTTATAATTAAGCCTTCTAAATAATATAAGGTTACTACTTACATTATATTTGGTTATATTAAATATAAAAATAACATCATTTATTTTAGCAATGAAGTTTCAATAAATATTATTTGTGTTATTTTTCGATTGTTTAGTATTTATTTTTTAACCATTAAACTTGATGCCATATTACATGTGTTGTGTTAGTGTGCGTGGGCATCTATGACATAGGATTACTAAAGTGACGGGGCTGGAAAGTTCTATGTATTCAAATAGTTAAATTTTTTTAATTATTTTTAAATTCAAAATTCTTACGTTTGTGTTTGATTATTTATAATTTTAATTAAATTTTTCTCTTTTTATTTTTAATAGTGGACTGTATGAGTTATTCGATTATTTTTTCAAAGAAATAAGAGTTATAATTCGAGAAATTTTTATAAGCAACATAAACTGAGTTCTCTTCCTTATTTCTTTAGTTTAAAATTCATTTTACTATTATTATTATTATTATTATTATTATTATTATTTTTTTCTTGTTAAGTTTGAAAATTAATGTTGTGCTGAAATTTATTTAAATATGTATGTGCAATTATTAAAATAAAACTCTTTTTATGAGTAATGAGAAGGATATAATTAAATCGTTTAAGCTAAGAGCACGCACAAAACTTTATACTTTCGGTGGTTGATTTTTCTTTACTCTCACTTTTCAATTAAAGAGAACTACCACTATCAATAAAGATTTTTCTCTATTTAGTTAACTCCACTTTTTCCTTTTTTTATTTTTAACACTCTTCTTTATGTCGTTTTGTTATATATTCATACATATATTTTATTTGAAATATGTTTAAAGTAAATATAAATACCTTTTAGCATACAACAATTTATTTTCCTTTACTTCTTTTTCTTGTCGACTTGTTTAATATGTTGATGAAGAAACACAACGGGACTTTTTGTGTATCTGTTTTATATAAGGTAGGAAAAAAAATTTCTTATTTACACATGTTAGATAGGAGAAAATGTAACCACCGTTTTTTATATACATATATGTATTTATAGAATATATTTTAAGAACTATGTGCAATAATTTTTTATATGTATTTTATATATCGTCCATTCCACGAAAGAACGCCCAAGAATATTTTGTATGTCTTCCGATTTTAATAATATTTGGCATACGCATACCTATGGATCCATTTAAATATCTCCATTTTTATTTTTTTAAATTTTGAAAAATTCGCGGATTTATTCGCGATTTTAGTTTTTCAAAAAGTGAAAAAATGGCAAAAGTGTCTAACTTTACACAATAATATCTCTAAAAGCTTTTAACGGATTTTAATAATTTAAATTGCATATTTAAGAAGAATAAGTCCACTATAAATGTAGTAGTTTAAAAATAATATCATTTAAAAATGCATTCATAATGCAAATGCAATTTTTGTATGCATTTTTGAAAAATTTCTACCCTTTAATTTTTTTTCTTCTTCTGATATAAAAAACATTATTATATTTGCTACAAATTGCAATATAAATTGTTCTGGGACAAATAGGTTCACTATTTTAAAATATTTTTTTTAAATATTTCTTAAAATTTTTTCATACAAAATTTTTTATTTTTTTTTTTTTTATTTTTGTATTTTTTAATTTTTGTGAGCTTATTTTAAAATTAATTTTAATCATAATATTTCATAATTTATTATTTGTGATAGAAAACCTATTTGTCCCAAATTAAGTGCTAATGTTTTATATAATAAACATATTTGTCTTCAATATTAAGCAAAAATATTTAAAATCAAAAGGGTAGAAATTTCTTAAAAATGCATCCGAAAATTGCATTATTTTCTTGAGTGCATCATTAGCAAACAAATTAGTTTTGATTTATACAATATAATTTACAATATTTGTTGTAATAAGCTTTACACTAGTTCTTAAATCAATAAAATCCCACGTATACTTAAGGAGTTATAAATATTTAAAGTTACATATTACTAAAATTAAAAATCTAAATTTTTTAAAAAATTTAAATTTTCGTATGAAAAATATGATTGAAATTTTTTGAAAAAAATATTAGAAATAGTAGATTTTATTGTCCCAGAACAGTTATTTTTGCATTTTATAGTAAAGATATTGCTTTTTAACATATTAAAAGAAAATTAAAATCAAAAGGGTAGAAATTTTTCAAAAATGCATCCTAAAATTGCATTTGCATTATGAATGCATTTTTGAATGAAAATATTATTTTTAAATTACTACATTTACAGTGGACTTATTCTTCTTAAATATGCAATTTAAATCATAAAAATCCGTAAACAACTTTTTGAGATATTGGTGTTTAAAGTTAGACACTTTTGTCATTTTTTTCACTTTTTGAAAAATTAAAATCGCGAATAAATTCGCGGATTTTTCAAATTTCAAAAAAATAAAAATGGAGATATTTAAATGACTCCATAGGGTATGCGTATGACAAATATGAACAAAATCGAATGACCCTCCGTAAAAAAATTGGTATTTTTTATAAATCTTTCGTGGAATTGACGATATATATTTTTTTTAAGGGCTATGCAATATGTATATTTATTTTATCCGTTATATGGAGAAAAATATGTATGTTGAAATTTTGTTTTATTTATTTATTTTTTAAATATTTCCCACTAATATGCACTTTTCATATATTTTCCTTAACGTTTTGCACTTTTTACTATTTTCTAACATTTATTTTACAATATTTCTTTTTTTTAGTATAGATTTTTTTGTTTTATTTTACTTTTTAACACTGTTTTTGGTACGATTTTAATTATGTCGCGTTTGTTGTATGTTTTTGTTTGTATGTTTGTGTGCGTTTATATTTTAATAATAATAATAACAATGTTTCACTCTTACAGTTTGGAGTTTTAATTTGTACTGATGAGCTTTGTTCTTTTGTTTTATCATTTACCTCATATTGATGCTTGTTGTTGTTTTTACACAGAGATTGTTTGCCGGCTGTATTGATGAGACACTTGTTTGATTGTTTACTAATTTCTTTTTAGAGACTCGAAAGGACCATGTAATAATGTGATTATTATTCTTCTTTATAGAAGTGGTAGACGGGTAGAGTTTAGGGTTGATTAAATAAGACCAATCTATAAAGATAGGTTAATTATAAATACTCATAAATAGAGCAATTATAATTGTGGGTTTAAGAAAAAAAAGAAAGAAATGGTAATTAGTATTTCTTTCAATTAGACTTATTGAGATATATTTGTTTTCACCTTTATAATCCAGGGATGGTGCAATGACAAGATGGAGATAATATGGGTATACTTTTTTTATTTTAGTTTTGTATAGCTTAATTACTGCTGTAATTTTCAGTAATAACAACATATTTTTATTATTGTAATAGATTTACAGTGGCGCCTCAATAACCTATATAATAGCTTAATTCAAAAATATAATTTATATGCTTACATTTAAGGTTTACAAATTTTATTAAAAATACTTTTTTTAATTAAAGTGTCCAAAGGTATTTTGGACAATATCGAAAACCGATGGTCACTCTAATTGTGAATATGTTGTATGTAAGCACAAATATATAGTTTTCGTTGATTTTACACTTTCTCCTTTTTCTAAAACAATTAACAGGAAATATTTCCTGAAACACGCAAAGAACAACAGTCTTGGTCGACTTGAAACGGTCCTCAGGCTTAATTTGAAATTCCAAGTTGTATCCTTGGTTCGTGATGCTTTGGTAAAATCGTTACCAAGTTAGAGAGCACAAACATACACAAATTCTACAAAGAAGAATAACGTCAACGTGTTATATAATTAGAATATTACCACGGAAATATTTATAAATCCCTTACCAATTGAATGCAATAACAAAATGGAGAAAAACTCCCAACACAAATTATCAATTTTCAACAAATTATTAAAACCACTGGTCACCTTTATTTAATTCTTCTCTCTCAAAATTTATTTTACAATGAAGAAAATTTTTAAATTTTGTAGAATCTCAATTGTTAGAAAATACTAAGCCAACTGTTTTGAAAATTAAAATTGAAATATTTAAAAAAAAAAATTAAATTACTATTTGACTACAGCCGAAAGAAAATATCAATAAATATAGACACCAAGTAAAAAAATATTAAAAGCTATTTGCAAAAATATCACCATCATAAAGCAGATGAAAGACAAAGCAACACATGATGAAGTATTTCATCTGAAAAAAGGTGATCAAAGTTTCAGAAAAATTACTTAGGCCCATATATCTTTTATGTTTTAAACTGCTGTGTAACCACCATTAACATCCTCTAGCTCGTAGTTTACGTTGTATATTCGCTGTTTTACAATGGCTTTCACACCGGTAGGTGCTAGCTTGGCATTGAAGTTGTTAGCCAAAGAGCTCTGTACAAAATTGCGCCGAATTACATTTTGACCTACATTAAACTCACGTTTACGGGATCTCAAGTTGTAATATTTGACATTACGGTCGTAGGCCTCCTTAATTTTTGTCCGTATTAAGTCGCGTAAGAGTGTAAAATTGTCCTGTCGTTCTATTGCCGTGTCTGTCTCAACTACAAGTTTTAAATTACGCAAAATTTTGTAGTCCTGTCCATGTGTAAGCATAGTTTGTCCGAATACCAGTTCATAAGGTGTCCGTCCGGTTGTCTGGTGGACACTACTTCGTAATACACAATTTACGCTAGGTAAATATTCATCCCACTGTCTCTGGTCATTATGAATGTATGAGCGTAGAGCTTCATTTATTAAACGATTGACCTTCTCGCTCGCATTCGATTGAGGACTGTGTACGGCGGTAAACTTATGTTCAATACCGTTTGTGTTCATCAATCTCCCGAATTCGTTTGACCTAAACTTACTACCATTGTCAGAAACAATGATTTCAGGTACGCCGAAACAAGTAAATATTTCATTCCTGAGATATTCTATGTGGGTTTGGTATTAAATGTGGTTGGAGTGAAGTATTTGGTGGTTTGGAGGTTTTACAGGAGCTGCAGTTTAATATATACTCCTTGACGTCGGTTACTAACTATGGCCAATAAAAGAATTGCTTAATACGATGTACGGTTTTTGCAATACCTCCGTGGGCAGCGTTTGGTATGTCATTATTCGTCGGTGTTGCCAGTAGTAAAATTCGTCCTTTTTTTAGATATACTTATCTACAACACGATAGTCTGGTAGTTCCGAATTAGAAGATTCGTCCCTTAAACGGCGGTATTCCTGGCTATCGAAAGCGTTGGAATTAAGGTCAATAGCTGGTAATGTTTCAATTTCTAATTCATTTATCGTTACGTCGTCACTAAAAACACGTGATAATGCGTCCGGCACGATGTTGTCCTTGCCCTTCCTATGTTCTATACTAAAATCAAACCCTTAGAGTTTGAGTGCCCATCTGGCCAAGCGTCCTGTGGGGTCTTTTTGCCTCATAAGCCATTTTAGGCTCGTGGTAAGTTATAACTCTAAACTCGTGTCCCTCTACGAATGCCCTGAACTTTTTGATAGCTAAAATTACGGCTAAACACTCGAGTTCTGTGATAGAGAAAATCCTCTGTGCCTTGTTCAATTTCTGCGACATAAACGCTATCGGCCGCTCGTTACCCTCATCATCAAGTTGAGCCAAAAGCGCGCCAACACCAAAAGTACTAGCGTCGCATTGGATGATAAAAGGCTTATCGAAGTTCGCATGAACCAGAACGGGTGCTGAAGTTAGTTTTTGTTTAACCGTGTCAAATGATTTCTGTGCGTCATCTGTCCATATAAATGTCTTTCTTTTAGATAGTAATTCGGTCATAGGGAATGTCACCGTAGCGTAGTCATCGATAAATCGGCGATACCAGCCAGCCATACCAAGAAACTGGCGTAATTGTCGAACTGTCTTTGGAACTGGAAATTGTGAAATTGCCATAACTTTTCCGGGATCTACTTTCAAGGATCCTTCCCCAACAACGTATCTTAGGTACTGTACCTGTTTTAAACAAAAACTACTTTTCTTAACATTTATGGTTAATTTGGATCTTCTCAGTTGATTAGCTACCTCCTGCAAATGCTTTAAGTGTTCGTCATAGTAATTCGAAATTATAAGTAGGTCGTCGAGATAAACAAAAACATTTGTTTTCAAATTGTACGGAATGGCTTGGTCTACACATTGTCTGTGGGGCATTGCACAATCCAAAAGGCATTCTTGTAAATTGATACAAAGGCCGATTAGGGATTGTGAACGCAGTCTTCGGTCTTGAGGCTTCGTCCAATTTTATTTGCCAGAATGCATCTTTAAGATCCACTTTGGAAATGTAGTAAATTGGAGGAAGTCTGGAAATAAGTCCGTCTATGTTCGGTATTGGGTACGCGTCTTTTGTCGTCACTGAATTTAATTTTCTACTGTCTAAGCAAAAACCAAGGAGAATTTGGACACTCTTCTATCACGCCTAAACTTAACATTCTGTCAATCTCACCACACAGTAGTTTTTCCCTAGCTGGAGAAATTGGGTAGTACCTCTGTTTTATTGGACTTGAATCGCCAGTATCAATATGGTGTTCCATTAAAGTCGTACAGCCTAGACCGTCAGGTTCTGAATTTGGAAAACTGTCAATAATTCTGTTTAGTTGTTGTCTTTTTGTTATTGTCAAGGGTATCTTGTCCTGGTCTTCGTCAGAAACAATTTCACAAATATTGTTTAGTGAAACAATCTGGATATCAAATTTCCCCCAAAAATCCATACCACATATAATATCCTGTGTGATGGATGGTATCAAAATAAATTCTATAGTTTTCTTCTGAGAATTATAACCAATTTCCAGAAGAGTTGTTCCGTCCGCTGTCCTGACAGAACCATGTGTACGTTTGTAGTTTTCAGTCTTCACAATCTCACTACATAATTCACCACCTATAACGTTGGCGTTAGCACCACTGTCCAACAAGGTAAAATAGTTCCTACCAAGAATATTCAATCGAATATAAGGTCTGTTATCATTGTCCTTGTTCACCAAAGAAGAAATAATATTTCTCCGAAATTGTCTTCTACGTCTATAAAATTCGCGAATTCGCAGAGAAGATCTCTTTGCCTTACGACTTGTTAAAGGTTCGTTAAAAATTCTGGCTCCAGCTCGGTTGTATTCCTCTAGGCGAATGTGATATTTTCGTTGCAAAGGATGGATATTGGTCGAATGAGGGTTAATAGTCGTTTCCGGTAAAGTATTAGTCATATCAGGTTTGTCAGAAGTAGCCGGTAAATTTGATCCTTCAATAAGTTTTCCCGTTTCTGTAAATAGTTGGGACATTTGGGCCTGTAAACGTTCTTCGCCCCGCAGCCGTAACAGAATACAGTCCGAGGTTCCAAGCAATCTATGAAACTGTGTCCTACGTTGTTACAATTCCAACATTTCCCTGAACGTACTACTACACATATTTCCGAATCCTCAGTATCATAATTATCAATCCGTGGAGTTTCAATATCGTCCTCAAAAACCGCTGATATTTGTGTCTTTTGGCAAAAGCGTTTGTTCAAACTTGAGAACGACATGCACGTCTTAATTGAGAAACCCTAGTGATTTCTAAATATAAAATTTCGTGTCTCAATTCAGGTCTTAAGTTACGTTGTATAGTTCCACATAACTCATGTTCGGAAAACGGAATTTTCAAACGAACACAAAGGGCCATGATTGCATCATAAAACTCGTCGAAAGTTTCGTTATGCTTCTGCTTTCGTCGTAAAATGTCATCTTTAATATCGAAGTCCGTATTGTCGTTTTAAATTATCACATAACTCGTCCCAGTCTATTAAGTCACAACTACGATGGTATCATCTATCCGTTCCGTCCGATTACATTTTTATTATATAAAAGGAAAATTTGGTTCAATTGTAATTGAATTTTATTCAATTAAATGTCATTTAAGACTTTCATTAATATAAAAAAAAAAAATTAATTTTAATTTCATATAAACATATGAGAATATTGGTGACTTTTCACTATTGTGTATGAAGGGTGTATTTTATGTCGACATGAATATTTAAATTTACATATACGAAATACGTCAACAATATGTTGCGTATGAGTTTTTATTAATATTTATTAGAGCCCTGCAAACTGTGTCTTATAAGGCTGTACAAGCCACTTGATATTTTTCAAGTGTTGTTATCAGTGTGTGTGCGGAGTAATAAATACTGTTCTGCAGGCACTTAAAACCATACAAATACTGCGTGTGTGCTTCAACTTTATGAACAAATCCTGAGTGTGCTATGATAGCGACCAAACAAGCCTCTCAAAGGCTTGTATAAAAAAATACAAGCCTTTTGACCACTTGTTTGCTTCAATAAGGAAAAAAATTGTGTTTTCTTTTTTATTAAAATTATATGTGTGTGCGTTCATGACTGTATAAAGTAATTTCGTAAGTAAAACAGTCGTTTAAAAGTATTGTTTATAAACTTATTGTTATTTACGATCAAATAAATTATTAATGTTACTAGTTATAACAATTTAAAGAAACATGCATTAAGTTTTATTAGTGAAATAACTGTTGAAAGATTTTCATTCATAACTTCATTTATAGCATATATGAAATATATTAGGTAATAATATTATAATTTTATTTATAAACTCATTTTTACATTAGGTAATAATATGTATAAGCCTTTTCTAAAAATAACTTTAGTCCAATAAAAACAGGTATATTTCTTAGTGTAAAAAATTTATTTAAAACAGCAAGAATTTGGCAATAAAATCTGTAGAAGCAGCTAAATAGATCAATAAGAAACAGGTACATATGTTCTGCACTGTAAAAAATGTAAATTTATTTTTTATAAAACCACGAATTGAGTTCGCTTACAATCAGGTAAAACAGCATCCTTTACTTGATTATATATTGAACATGTACATATGACGGGACACACAATTTAGGTAAACGTCTTAAAATATTTCATTTATAATTTTATTACAGTGCAGATGTTCCATCGTATTCTTAACATTTGGGAAAATTTATTAGTCAAGGAGTAAACGTATATGGAAACGAATTTGAAAAATGAAAAGACATTGTTCTATATTATTTCCTTTTAGTTTTAAAATAGAATGATTACTTAGTAAATATAAATTAAATGCAATAAAATCTATCATAATATAAATAAGTACAATTTTAAAATTTTTTATAAACATACAATTAATAATAAGACTAACTTTATTTAAAATATAAATAAATACTAAAGATAAAAATTTTCTAACTTACATATGTAACTGACAGTTTCAAATGTCAACTTTAATTTTTTTACTTTTTTAACTCTTAATAAAGAGTATTTTTTAATAACTTTATGAATTCACCCTTTTACATTTATTTAGAAAAGAAGAACCAACAATAAAATATAGACATACTGTATATATGTGTGTGTATGCAAGAATATTTATAAACAACCACTTTTTACACATTATGAAGATTTTTTGCCACACACAGCAACTACGTATTACAAAAAACAAACAAATCATTAAGCCCACTTGAAATCTTTAAATCATTTCTCAACGTCTTGTATGATTTGCTTTTTTTTGCCACACCACTTGCACCACTTGTTTACGATAAATGATTTGAACGCACGGATTTGCAGTCGCTCATACACAGTACACACTTGCTTTGCTTCGGGCAGCGAACAGTACGAACAGTATTTATTGTTGTTTTTGCACATGTTGGCTATGAAACACACACTTGAAATTCAAGTGTGTTTTTTTTGTTTTCAAATCATCTTGCGCAGGAGACTAATATTTATATTGAGTGTTTATATTTAAACGAGCTGTAAACCCGCTACTTCGTCAGCGGAAATTTTTTATAAAAACTATACTATATAATAAATTTAAACTAAGATTCTTAACCCCCTTGGGAAGATTTTTAATAATGGTGTTATGTCATCCATAAATAACAATATCTCTTTAATTTCAGGGTTATAATCTTAGAATAATGAAAAATAAATATCAGATAAATATTAGAATAAAGAAAAAGGACCACAAAATCCTTTTAAAGGTTTCTGATTCACTTAGGACCTTACATTTTCAATTTTATGTTTCTAAGGATGAAAATTGCAGAACATTCAAGAAGTACTATTAGAAGAACGAAAAAAGATACGACAAAGTCCCTTCTTATGGATTCTCATTCATTTAGGACCACATATCTTTAATTTCATGTTTCTAGATTCAGAATTATAGAAAATTCAAAAAGTACCATTTGAAGAACAAAAAAAGTACCATGAAGTCCCCTCTAATGAATTCTCATTCATTTAGGACCACATATCCTTAACTTCATGTTTCTAAGTTCATAATTATAGAAAATTCAAAAAGTACCATTAGAAGAACAAAAAAGTACCACAAAAACCTCTCTTATGGATTCTTATTCATTTAAGAGCACATATCTTTAATTTCATGTTTCTGGGTTAAATATTATAGAAAATTCAAAAAGTACCATTAAAAAAAGTACCACAAAGTCCCTTCTCATGGATTCCCATTTATTTAGGACCACATATCCTTATTTCATGTTTCTAGGTTAAATATTATAGAAAATTCAAAAAGTACCATTGGAAGAACAAAAAAGTACCACAAAGTCCCCTCCAATGAATTCTCATTCACTTAGGAACACATATCCTTAATTTCATGTTTCTAGGTTCATAATTATAGAAAATTCAAAAAGTACCATTAGAAGAACAAAAAAGTACCACAAAAACCTCAATTATGGATTCTTATTCATTTAAGGCCACATATCTTTAATTTCATGTTTCTGGGTTAAATATTATACAAAATTCAAAAAGTACCATTAGAAGAACAAAAAAGTACCACAAAGTCCCCTCTAATGAATTCTCATTCATTTAGGACCAAATATCTTTAATTTTATGTTTCTGTGTTAAATATTATAAAAAATTCAAAAAGTACCATTAGAAGAACGAAAAAGTAGCACAAAGTTCTCTCTTATGGATTCTCATTCACTTAGCACTTCATGTCATGTATATGGGAGACCTACCTACGTTCCAAATTTCGTCTCTCTAGCTTCAGCCGTTTGGGCTGTGGGATGATGAATCAGTCAGTCAGTTACGTTACTCTTTTATATATATAGATATTCATGTTACAACAATTTGAGTGTAAGAGAGAATTTTTATATATGGAGGATAATAAAATCAAAATAACTCAACTTACGTTAGCATTGTCCACGAAGTCAGCAGGCGCCCGATGACAGGAGAACGTTGCGCAATATGATTTAAGTTCTTGCGTTTGAGTCATAAGCTTATAGTGTATGTGTGTTTTGGTTACTCTTTACATTCATAACCAAAACCACATACTACGAGAATTTTAAGGGTTGATATGAGTTTAAGTGTGCATGTGTGATTATAAGTTAGAATTTCCCTGCAAACATTTTCTATTGCGGAAGTGGCTAAGAAGAGTCTTCCAGAAGTTGAAACTCATCGCCACGACTATTGCCAAAGTAACATTAAAATCATCTTCCGTCGGGAAGAAGTGTTCCTCGTGGAAGAGTCTTCTGGAAGTTACTAAGAAGACTCTTCCAGAAGTGACTTCTTAGTAACTTCTGTAAGTCTCGAAGAAGACACTTCCAGAAGTGTCTTTTTAGTAACTTCTGGAAGGAACTAAGAAGATACTTCTGGAAGTCTCGAAGAAGACACTTGCAGAAGTGACTTCTTAGTAATTTCTTACAGAAGTTACTAAGAAGTCACTTCTGGAAGTATGGTAAACGTGTAGTTCAGAAAATACATTTCTTACCTTTAGTATTAGTAAGCCCAAGAAGTAATATTTAATTAACATTTTTTTCATTTTTTTCAAATAAAAAGATATTTAAATTTAGTATAAGGAATTTTTTACTTTATTTCAAAATGTAAAAATAATATAAAAATAATAAAAAATACTTACAATTCGATAATTCGAAAAATCATAACGTATGAAAATAATTCAAATGAAATTAAAAGAAAATAACAATAAAAAGTGTTTAAAATTAAGTAAAAAAAAATATAACAAAATTTTAAAATTTTCGCTGTCTTTTTAACACTCGATCCTTTGCGTGAAGAAAATGCTGTTAAAAACCCCGATTAATATCCAAATTGGATGCATTGCTATATTTTGAATGACATATATCTAAAGGAGAAAAATTATATAATTATTTTTGATATTTCACAATAAAATTACATCGAATTATTCGAAAAATTGTAAAGCGTTGAATGCTCGGTTTTTCACTTGTCCCACGCCATGTTAAATTAATAGCCAATTCATCTGCCACCACTGCTTTTATAGCTAGCCTCAAATATGAAGGAAAATCTGGCCCCCCAACCTTTTCCAATACACGTTTCTAAGTAATAAATTATAAAAGTTATGATTATAGGTAGCATTTAACAATTGTTAAAATTATTTACCATTTCAGTTTTGATTTCCTCATCAAAAGTCTTTAATTCCGCTAGAGAATAAAATGGAAGTGTAGGTAGAAGGCTTTTATCGGGTTGAGGGTGGATTAATTGCCGTAATTGTTTAACTTCGATTCTTAAACCAATAATTTCCTCCGTCAATGTTGTAATAACTTTTTTGTTAGCTTCATCATTAGTTTGAAGTTGGCTTTTTAAAGAGCGCAACTCATCCAAAACTTTAAAAATTGAATCATTTTCATTTTTTCATTTTTTTATTGTTAAAAGTACATTGCACAGTGGGACCAAACGCAAAATAAATGCTAATAAGGTAATAAGGAACTTTGAAACCACTAAACCGATATAGATGAAACTAGGAACATCGATAGAGAAGGAGTTAGGCTTTCAGAATATTGTTGAATATAACCAGTAGCTGCAGAACGGTGACCGCTACAATGGACCAAATTTGACCACCTCAAAGAGGAAAAACATATCGGGGCTTATAACTTTTTCAAAAATAAACCGATTTTAAATATTTTTAGATTTTTGAATTCTCTTAAGTGAGACAAGGAGCATACCAGATAATATAGCGTATTGTGCTATATTATCTGGTATGGTTTAAAAGATATTTAACTTCAAAAAATAAATTTCTCATTTCTCATAAAAACTTCGACCTTATATATATAAATATATAAATATATAGTAAAATTATATACATTTTTCTGATATTGAAATTTATCAATTCTCTCTTAAATATTTTATATCATGTGAAAAAATTATGTTGATACCTATAATCATTTAGAAAGTATTCAGTCTCAAAATTTTTAAATATGTCCATGTAAACATAATTTGCATTTGTTCGTTTTGTTTCCAGATGTTGTTTTGGTAATACTGTGAGATAAGGCAGGGCGGTAAGGCCCCAGCAAAAAAAAAGAACTTTATTATCTTTTAATAAGGTTAAAACTTAATTTTTGTAAAAAAGTTCATAAACATAGTTTTAAAGGAAGTACTTCAAAAGAAATGAATAAGAACATCCTACCAATGACAACCATGGGTTAAAAAAAAACTCCTGCAGCTCTTTTGTACCAGTAAGTATTTCCTTCCATTGCCAACACAATGTTAAATTCATGGCCTTTTCAGTTTCTTTTTTGCTGGGGCCGCACAGTGGGGTCAAACGCAAATTTTTTGGTAATAAATCTGTATCTCCTAAACTACTGGTTAGATTAAATTGAAATGTATGGAAGAGTTGCAGAGGAGGACCTAAGCTTTGAGAAAAACTATCTTGCAGTCACCCTGTGATAACACAAGAAAATCTACAGGGTGTCAAAATTGACTACCTCGAGTATGTAAAAGTTTAAAAAAATCGTAACTTATAAAAATGAAATCCGATTTTAAAGATTTTTATATTTCTGTAAAGTGCTTGGCAAGATAAAGAAAAAATAAGTTTACTTACCTAAGTTATCTCTTACAGTTAAAAAGATATTTTGACTTGAATTTTGAATTTTTGATTTTTTGCCTCGACTTTCTTTCGTTTTTCGGGAATAAGTCCTGGGATATATGAGGTAAAAATTTTTTAAAACTAGTTTGTAATTTGCTATATATTTTAAAATAACATGATGAAAGAATTTTTGGATTATCTCAATGCGTCTAGACGTGAAAAATATTCAAAGTCAGCACTCTGAAATTGGTATGAAAAACGGCTACTTTTTACAAAAATATAGTACAATTCTTTCACTTTTTTCTTAAAGTTCCGTTAATTATTTAAGAAATAATGGCGAAATAATATGCAATTACAAAAAGTCGTTTAAAAAATTGACTTTTTTCATGAAATCTGCTCTCCTGCATTCGTTTTTGGACGGGCGGGGAGCAGTTTAGTGTCAAATCATTCTAAATCTATTTTTTGATGAAATATCGTCAAAAAATTTAAAAAAGCTAGCGTGACATTTTTTTTATTAATCGATAAAAAATCTAACTTTTTCCAAAATTCACCATTTTCGACCAATGCCTGATGTAGGGTGCAAGCCTAAATCAGTTCAAAACTTCTACATTAGCCATTTGTGAAGCCTTGTCTTTTGAAATATGTAAAGAAAATTTTTTTTCTTTAACGGAACTTTGAGAAAAAAGTGAAAGAATTGTACTATATTTTTGTAAAAAATAGCCGTTTTTCATACCAATTTCAGAGTGCTGATTTTGAATATTTTTCACGTCTAGACGCATTGAGATAATCCAAAAATTCTTTCAGCATGTTATTTTAAAATATATAGCAAATTACAAACTATTTTTAAAAAATTTTTACCTCATATATCCCAGGACTTATTCCCGAAAAACGAAAGAAAGTCGAGGCAAAAAATCAAAAATTCAAAATTCAAGTCAAAATATCTTTTTAACTGTAAGAGATAACTTAGGTAAATGAGCTTATTTTTTCTTTATCTTGCCAAGCACTTTACAGAAATATAAAAATCTTTAAAATCGGATTTCATTTTTATAAGTTACGATTTTTTTAAACTTTTACATACTCGAGGTAGTCAATTTTGACACCCTGTAGATTTTCTTCTGTTATCACAGGGTGACTGCAAGATAGTTTTTCTCAAAGCTTAGGTCCTCCTCTGCAACTCTTCCATACATTTCAATTTAATCTAACCAGTAGTTTAGGAGATACAGATTTATTACCAAAAAATTTGCGTTTGACCCCACTGTGGGCCGTATATAAAACAACAGAAAAACCAAAGATTTTACAATTAAAATTCATTTGCTAATTTTAATATTATTTACAAGAAAAGTTGCAAACACAAAATAGTCATATTATATATCATTTTAAAGGAAATTATGTCTTCTTTTTATGTCTTTTTTATTCAAAACGAACAAATGAAAATTATGTTTACATGGACATATTTCAAAAATATGAGACTGAATAATTTCTAAATGATTATAGGTATCAACATAACATGATATAAAATATTTATTGGAGAATTGATAAATGTGAAAATCAGAAAAATATGTATAATTTTATTATATATATTTTTAAAGGTCGAAGTTTTTATTATTGAAAATTTGGGTATTTTCGGAAAATCGCCTCCTTTGACTAAGTTTACCGGTGGCTATCATAATTCTTTGCAAAACTTTTAAGAAAATATTAAACTATATAGCTTAATTCACAGAAGTACCGAAATCAACAATATTTTTTTTTACTGACTCAAAAAGTTCAACTTATCATCCAAAATTGATAATTTTTAACCATTGCTGGATGTAGGGTGAACGTTCAGAACTTTCCAAAATTACACTTACACGTTTTCTTGGGGTCCTGTCTTTCAGAAAATGTCAAAAAATATGTAACTTTTTTAACAAAATTTACTTTAAAGTTACTTTTTGAAAAAAAAAAAAATTGCAACTTTTGAGACCACTTTTGAAATTTTGATTTTGAAATTTTTTTTCTTGTTATCGAATTGAGATAACAAAAAAATTTTTTATAATTTAGAAGATTATAGAGAATTTCAACATATTTTTAAAAAAGTTTTAGAATTTTGAATTTTGAAAATCGCAAAAAAGTCAAAAAATATTTTTTTTTTATTGTATATATCTTTTAAGCTATACCAGATAATATTGAACAGTAAGCATGTTTTGTCCTCGCTTAGGAGATTTCAAAAATGTTGAAATATTTAAAATCGGTTAATATTTGTTAAAGTTATAAGCCCTGATGTGTTTTTGACCCTCGAGGCGGTTTCAGCCACTGTAGCGGCGTCCGTGCTGTAGCTACAGACTGTATCCAACAATATTCTGAAAGCCTAACTCCTCCTCTATCGATGTTCCAAGTTTCATCTAAATCGGTTTATTATAGTACTTTTAAAGTTCCAGACTTTTTACCATTTATTTTGCTTTTGGCCCAACTGTGCATTGTTTAAAATATACATAACTTTTTATGTTTTATGGAAATAAAATGAGTTGTAAAGGCAATCTCTTATAATTAAAAAAAAAGATAAATAATAATATTTTATTTATTTTTCAGATGCATTTTGTAAATAAACTTTACAAAATGTTGAATAAAAATTTTGGTTTTATTTATTAAAAAATTGATATACAGCCTAACTGAAAAATCGATTTTAAAGCCATAAAGTCGAACATTATTTAAAATTTTTAAGCATGAAATATTTGTGATCCGTTATTTATTTTTTAATTTTACTTAAAATAAAATACCTATCCTTAGTATTAATAAATGCAATATAGTTTTGTTAAAAATTTGGAAATTGTTGACTTAAAAAAATAATAATAATATTTTTTAAAAAGTCGTTTGGAGGAACTCGGAATCAAACCCACGTCACTCCTAACTATCCCGTGTTTTATACCCTTAGACAAATGCCACTCAACCACAGGCCGTTAAGGCTAGAAATTTGCTAATTGCATATTTAACAATAATGCTTTTGATTTTGATTTCCAACTGTTAATTGGTATAGGTCATGTATCAATAATATAAATACGGTAAAAATTACGAAAATGTTTACTTTTTAAAGCATTTTTTTATATATATTTCGTCCATTCCCAAAAATTAGGACAATTTAATTAAGTTTAAAAGGCAAACAGACTATATTATAGAAATATTTGAGCTGTAGGTTTTATTTATATTTTTTTAATTATTACTAATATATAATCATTATTACTAAAAACAATAAGTTTATATTCTCTGTAAATCAAATTGAAGTAAAAATTATATTATATATAAATTTGACTAACACATACGTCTGTCTTCGTATTATATTTTAAATATTATATATTAGTTTAATAATTAAAATACATAAAAAATGTACATAAAAAATGTTTTCTTTAATATCGATGGCACTGCCCAGAGTCGAACCCACGTCATTCTTATTTACGCAGTGTTCCGCAGTCTAAGACGCTAACCAATCAGCTACTGATCGTTTTTCCAATTAGGTTACTAATTGTATATATAACAAACATGTTAGTTATTAACTGTCAACTAATACTTAGTAAGTGTGGTGGCAACAAAAATAAAAAAGAATTTTGGAATTGTTTGTAATTTGTGTTTACCTGCTGCTTTATCGATTATCGTTAAAATAAGTTACTGAATCGCACTACTATTTATTGAAACTAAAAGAGATTTACAAGGACTATATATAGAAAATTTATTTTGTGTCATATGATAAATTAATTTTTGTTTTTTTTTAACAAATGTACCCCATTTTTCAGCGACATAAAATCATAAGTCTTGTAAATTCTCAAGCTTGTTATAGAAAAAATATTTAAAAATTTTTTCCCATGAAATTTTGTTCCATTATAGGATTTTTAGTGCATTTTGGTAAACAAATTTTTTTTTTTTTAAATTTTTATTTTGATATATACATTATTAGACTGGTCCAATTTGCAAAAAGATTTATCCTTATTATATTATTTTACAATTTTATTAAAAATTTTTAAATAAAACAAAAATAAATTAATGGTTTATTACTTTTATTACACGTTGTAGGCTTTTTTACAAATTCGCATGTATTTTAATTTAAGAAACAGAGAGACAAGCAAAATAAAAAGATAACATTTTTTTATTTCTAGCTGATTGTTAGCTGAAGCAAAGTAGTAAAAATAATGAAAAGGAGAATAGAAAATAATACACTCCCCGAAATATTTATAAGACCAAAATAGTTTTTATATTTGTATGGAACTACAAGTGCAATCCCAGAAATATTTGAATATTTGAAAAAATAGCTTATTTTTTTTTACTGTTTTGGCTTATTTTTTAATTCTTTTGATTATATCACAAAAATAAATTTGTTCCACTGTACCAAAAATTAAGTCTGATGTACAGAGTTTTATTAATTTATTAATAATACGAATAAAAAATTTCCCAAAGTCCCGTTATTTTTGCACAGGAGTAACGAAACCAACTTTTTTTAAATATAAAAAACTGCTTACTTGTGTTCATATGTGTGCCAAATTTTTCTGGGATTGCACTTGTAGTTCTATACAAATATAAAAAACTATTTTGGTCTTATAAATATTTAGGGGAGTGTATAACTCAGTAACATAGTGTAATAAAGTGCCATCAGTTCTACAACAGTGTTGCCAGGAATAGAAAAAATAAGCTAAATTTGATGTTAAATAAATAAAAGAAAATTTTCAAATTTTGTTGGAAAAATATGAGTATAATGATTTTTTGTTAGCTATCGTTTAATGCATATATCATTTTGTGAAAATTCTTTTTAAGATTTGTTCTGAAATCATCTTCTTAAATGGACTTGTAGGATCCTGTTCCAATCATCGTAGGAAGTTGAAATGTGGGATACGTTTAAAAGTTTGACACACTTTGGCTTTCTTTATACAATGTTAGACCACCCTCCTTTATACAATGTTGTTTCATGCATAGGATTTTTCTGTCATAAATGTTGCATATTTTGCAGTTAAAAACGTGAACTATTTAAAAATATATTAGTACTTCAAAGTATAAATAAGTTAAAAAAAATATTAATAGTTTATAAACCAATTACAAGCACACCCATCAGGAATTACTTGATTTTGAAATTGAAACCGCTGTTTAAAAAACCATTAAGTTCCAATAAATTAAATAATTATAAATAGGTGAACTTAAATTGCGAAATAATATTTGTATTAAAAAAGACAATACTCTATTTAAAATTAAATAAAAGGGAATATACAAACAGAATTTTTGTGATTTTTTAAAACAACGGCCTTATTTGATATTTGTTTTAATGCAAATGTTACTTCGCCATCAAATTCTAGTTTATCTATTTTGTAAATGTTTAGTTTATCGGAACTCAATGGTTTTGTAAAAAGCGGTTTCAAGTTTTTAATTTTTTCTCCTATAAAAACTGGTGAATTTTTTACATTCATTATCTTTTCAATTTTAATAATTTCATTGCCAACAAAGCAAATATTATTGGGTTCCTTTACAGAAAAATAAAATGTGTCAGTTTGAACAAAAAGATAACCGTTTTCACAAACTTTTTTACGACTGAAAATAATTGTTTCGGCATTTACATTCTTTTTTAGAGTGTAACTTTTTTCGACAATTCTGTTATATATTTGAGTTGAAACATGGCTTGCTTTTTTCACATGTTTTTTAATTTGTTGAAGATGATTTTCAAATCTAAAAGCGCTAATATTTTCTAAAAACCCGAACATTTTGGCGTCTTCGTGAATATGAACAAGACAATGAAAATTACAAGTTATTAAAGATAAATCATATATTGAAGAAATTTCCGATACAAAATTGAACAACAATTTTTGAGCAAAGGCATTATTGATGACACAGTTAGCTTTATCTAGTAATATTCTAATTGCTACAGACAAATTTAAAAAGTTTAAAAATCTTTCTGGGGTTAGTATGGATTCTAAAATTACTGGACCGTAATATAAAAGAAATTGACGGAGCTCTGTTGCTTTCCATCGTTCAAGATCTTCCAAGGAACGTGGTTTCCTGCAAAATTCATATGCTACTTGGTTTTTTAAATTGTTTAATTTAGATGATATTGAAATTATATTCCCAGATGAAAGGGAATAATGTTCTCCTTTTTTTCTTGCCCATGCTTTTAAAAGGGTTCTTGTAACACCAACCACGTGCATATAGTCTAATCCAATTTGGTTAATCATGTCGATTGGGAGTTTTTCAAGCTCAAGCAATTCGTGTTGATTATGGTGTTGTGGTTGCTTTCGATTTCTAAAAGATTCATCATTTCTTTTAGAAAAGTTATCAATATTTGGAAATACTAATCTATTTTTAAACAATACACCCTTTTGTGTACAAAGTATGCAGGAATAAAATCCAGTATGACCTTTTATTCCTAGCACAAAAGCCCTTGCTGGTGCATCCATTATAAAGCACCGTACTTTTATTTTAAAATATTTATTTTTGAAAGTAAAGCCGGATTGTATTAATCTATTTAACTCATCAACAAACTGAGACAAAAATTCATTTTCATTTTTTGGGTTCGAATATCCCTCATAAACACCTATTACTAATATAAATGGAGAATCTACAACATTGCCCAAAATAGGCCAAACTTGTTTATTTGAACTTTTACACAATAGTAGTCCATCGATATTAAAGTCTAATTCTATTAT
Source organism: Protophormia terraenovae (assembly GCA_951394005.1). NCBI lineage: Eukaryota > Metazoa > Arthropoda > Insecta > Diptera > Calliphoridae > Protophormia > Protophormia terraenovae. Next base: position 77,522,161 of record OX596077.1, read on the forward strand.
ATCTTTATTATAATCATTTAGAATTAAGAAATCTGTAAGAGAATCTTCTAAGCCATTATGACTATAAAAACACTCCCCCATATTTTGAATAATGACATTTTTTGGAGTTTTTTTTAAGGTTCTGCAATATTTTGGTAAAGGAAGGTCGTACTCTCTTAAAATTTTTAATAAATTATTTAATGCTGCATTAGTTATATTATTTTCAACTGCCCAATTTCTTATTTTATCTAAGATTGTCTCATTGTCCATATCCGCGTCACTATTGCTGGAAATTGAACTGGTATCGGAGCTTATATTAGAGTTATTTAAATTTTCACTAAATAAGAAACAGTCTTGAGAATCTGTAGGTAACGGACTACTACAGGCGCGGATCCACGGGGGGGGGGGGGGGGGGGAAATCGGAAATGGATTTCGAACTAAGAAAAATTAAAAATCTACAATAGGAAAAGGAAAAAATAAAAAATCTTTAAGAAACATTTTCTTTAGTGAAAATAAAAGAAAGCAAAATGAATTTATCCTCAATATATTCTAAGAACGGCCAAACTACGTTTAGAAAAAAGTATTTATCTTAATTTTCCTTCGAACATTTTTAAGGTAATAAATGGGTTTTTAAAATTGGGACTTGCTAAATAAAAGAAATATAGGAAATGCAATTCCAGCTTAAACTTTACATACGATTAAAAATTTATATGTCAATTAAAAAATTACTGTGTAAGTGGTAGTTACATCAGTCATATTGAAATTACACTAACTAATGTTTTAATAACTTAAAAATTTTGACTTCATAAAAAATATTTTTTAATTTATAAATCAGAATCTTTTAAAAATTTTGTACGAAGCAATTTTTTAACATCAAAAATAAAGAAAAACCTTTACATAGAAAAAATTTAATAAAAGTTAAAACTTTTTTTTAAATAAAGAACATAAATGTTTTCCCAGCTCTTTTACACAAAAAATAATACTTCTTTCTTTTTTCTAGATTTAATAAATTTTACATATGATGGGAATTTTGGTTCACTATACAGATTTAATTTATAAATGAAATAATAATGAAAGTCTAAAAATTTTAATTTTTCAAGAAAAATATTTAAAAAATGTTTATTGAAAATATTCATAATTTTGTGTTAAAAAATAATTCTTCAAATAAAAACCATTCATTTAACATTTTCCCAAGAAAATGTCTACGATTTTCCTGGAAGACGATGACAAAAATAATACTTTTCGCTTAATTTTCCCCAAATATTCTATTAAACCTTCTGAAAATTGTACTGAAGAAAATAAATTGTTTTTTCTTTTGCTTTCCGAAGAGTTGTTGTACTTTTTGTCGTACATCTGTGTGAACAATTTTCATATTTAGAAATTAATTTTTAAATACACTCTATAACATTGAAAAATCTCTCGGGAAATGACATAATTAGCATCATAAATAAGTTTTTTTAAATGCCTCTCAAAAATTGGAGTTATGCTTAAATTTTTTTTAGGTTCTTGTATTTTTTTCTATTAAGCTTTTTGAAAGTAGAAAAACCAAGTTTGTTGTCGTATTTATTTCTTTGGTTTGGAATAATAATTTCTTTATAAAAGTCAATAAAAAATATGCAATTAATTTAACATTATTTTTGCTGTGAATATAACAAGATTTAGCTTTTTTTAGTTAGACAAAAAGAGCATACTCGATTTTATAAAAAATTTGTTGATAGAATTTTTGATTTTTTTTAACTATTTTAAAGATTGACATCTCATTTTATTGTAAACAAAATATCATTAAGACGATAGAAAGAAATAACTGTGTTCAGTCTAAAAAAAAATTCTATCATTGTCGGAGTTTTAAAATAGAAAAGTATTTTAATATAGTCATTTCATTTAAAATCACCAGCCTCTTCCGAATTTCATAATATTTGGTACAATCCCATCACTATATGGTTCCATCATCCACATATATATTTTTCACGAATTTAAAAATACCACTTTTTGAAATACGCGACCGCTAAATTTAATTCGCGAATTATCCACCAATAAAATTGAACATAAAAACATATTTCAGGTATCATTTTAAAGGTAATTTCATTACATTCACTTCAATGAACGTTGTAACGTAAATAATTTGGAAGACATTCGTATTTTTAAAAAGACAATTTTCCTCATTTTAAGCTTAAACACGGCATTTGCGTAACCAGCGTCAATATTATTCTTGTTGAATTTTATTACATCTGGATGATTTTTGGAAGAAATTGGCGATTTTACTATTTTATTACAAACAAAACAATTTGAATTGCAATAAATATTTCGTATTTATTATGACATTTGTGGTAATAAGTCCTAAAATATTGCTAGTCCCAGAATGCTACTTTCCACCGTTATAGAAAACATTTTCATCATTAACATATATTTTTTTTAAATTTTTAAAAAGACCACTTTTCGAGATATTTACCGGCGAACGAAAAATTGATATGGATATGGACTATTTTGATGTTGAGATAAAAATCATGTTATACGTCATATTAAAGGTAATTTTGATACCTTTAATGTGACATCTCAATAAATTATCATATCATAAATACTTTGAAAGATATTTGTAATTTTGTGTATACAACTATGTACATATTTTAAGCAATTTTACACTTTCAAATCGCGATATTTCGTGAACCACTTGATAAAATCATCAGAAATTTGAATTAGTCTTAATTTTGACAGGAATAATGATTGTACCAAATATCATTAAATTCGGAGATGTAAAGTCAAAAATCGTAATTTTTCGTGTTGGTTTTAAATGGAATGACTCTATAGTTAAAAGTTACGTTCTTCCTAATCAATTAAAAAATCTAAAATTAACCTAAAATTTAGGGAGCTACGAGTTTTTTAGTTCAGCAACTAATCTCAAAATTGTTTTTTAAAATTTTCTCTAAAATTGGTTGGTGATGTACTCAAGAAAATCATTTTTCGAGTAAAACTACAAAAATATAATCTTGTAGCAGAGTACTTATTTTGTTCTTATATAAATTTAAAAGTTTATGTAATTTTAAATTTTAGACTGAAATAGTATGAAATTTTATAAAGTGATTTTCACTAGATTTTCTTCACGGGCTCCTCTTTGCAGAAAAAAATGATTACCGTATACTTTTCAATTTACATATAATATATTCCAGTAAAAATTGAATTTAAGTAAGATTTTATTTCACAAATAAAAATTTCTAATTCATTCAATCATCTACTTGACTGATTTAATAAATTGTTTAAATCGAACATTTTTTCTATTTTTCATTTTTTATTAATTGATATAATAATTTTGTGTGAGATTTGAAAATTTAGTTTTTTATTCAATGAGTTATTCACTAATACATTTCTTTATTGGAAACTTGTTTCGGTGTTATCAGATTGACTTCAAATTTGACATCTAAGTAAGAAAATAAAAAAAAATGAATGGTTAAATTTTCATTGTTTAAATATTATATATAAAAATAATTTTTTCCAGTGACGATAAAAAAATTTCCCCCCCAAATGCTTTGGCTGGATCCGCGCCTGGACTACTACATGGTTCCCTACATTCTAAAATACGCTTTTTATTTTTATTTTGAACAGTTTCATAAAAATATGATAGCCTTTGCACTCATTTTATTTTTTACTTTTATTTATTTATTTATTTATTTGTTTATATTTTAGAACTTATTATCAATCTTATAAAGTTCAATAAAAAATAAAATACATATGTATATGAAAACAAAACAAAAAAACTAATATTTTTATATATTTTTTAAACACAGAATTCACAACAATTAATTAATTCATATTTTATGAAATATCTTTTAATTGATGTTATTAATTAATCTTAACAATAATTATAACAAAACAAATAATCAATATTCACTTACAAAAAACAAATGACACGTTCACTTCAAAAAATCACTGATCTCAGTAAATTAATGTTGAAAAATAAAAACATGTAACTGTTATTATATTCTCTTTTGACATCATTTGTTTACAATTTCATGTTTTTTTATATATTATGTTGTTGTTTCCATAACTATCTTCTTCACGCACTTCTGGAAGATTAAATGGCAATATACATGTATTTTGTTTTTGTAAAATGTATACTATCTTCTGACTATCTTCTGGAAGTGACTTCGGCGTGCTCTTATGGAAGATTAAATGGCAATAGACATGTATTTTGTTTTTGTAAAATGTATACTATCTTCTGACTATCTTCTGGAAGTGACTTCAGCGTGCACTTCTGGAAGATTAAATGGCAATATACATGTATTTTGTTTTTGTAAAATGTATACTATCTTCTGACTATCTTCTGGAAGTGACTTCAGCGTGCACTTCTGGAAGATTAAATGGCAATAGTAAAGTATTTTGTTTTTGTAAAATGTATACTATCTTCTAACTATCTTCTGGAAGTGACTTCAGCGTGCACTTCTGGAAGATTAAATGGCAATAGTAATGTTTTTTGTTTTTGTAAAATGTATACTATCTTCTAACTATCTTCTGGAAGTGACTTCGGCGTGCTCTTCTGGAAGATTAAATGGCAATAGACATGTATTTTGTTTTTGTAAAATGTATACTATCTTCTGACTATCTTCTGGAAGTGACTTCAGCGTGCACTTATTTAAGATTAAATGGCAATAGTAATGTTTTTTATTTTTGTAAAATGTATACTATCTTCTGACTATCTTCTGGAAGTGACTTCAGCGTGCACTTATGTGGCAATAGCAATGTATTTTGTTAGTGTATTTTTCGAACAACCTTCCGACAATCGTCTAGAAGTCACTAAGAAGTGACGTCTGGAAGATTCGCAACAGTTTTATCTTCCAAATGTTTAAAGGGTTAATGTGTATATGTGTTGCTGATGTGTTTATGAGAGTATGTTGTATGAATGTAGAGTGTAAGAATATTATGAGTGTGTAATTGAGTGTTTTTTTTTTTTTTTTGTTTTTATATGAAAATTAGTATATGAGTTTTTACATGTTTTTTAAATAAAGAAAATTAAGGTGACCAAATGAAAATTTAAAAGAAAATAACAAAAAATTCAACTATAACCGATTATTAAATTAAGATTAAAGTTAGTATATAGTAGTAGAAAGCAAAATAAAAAATATTTTATTATTAAATTAATAGATTTTTGAAATAGAATTAGATTTATATTTTGGAATTCTTAAACAAAAATTGGCGAAAGTTGGGATTTATTGATCCACAAAAACAATCTGGTCACATCAAAATATAATTCAACACGAAATAGTTAAAATGTAGAAACTTTCAATGAATTAACACAAACAATATCGAAAACCGATGGTCACTCTAATTGTGAATATGTTGAATGTAAGCACAAAAATATAGTTTTCGTTGATTTTACACTTTTTCTTTTTTCTAAAACAATTAACAGGAAATATTTCCTGAAACACGCAAAGATCAACAGTCTTGGTCGACTTGAAACGGTCCTCAGGCTTAATTTGAAATTCCAAGTTGTATCCTTGGTTCGTGATGCTTTGGTAAAATCGTTACCAAGTTAGAGAGCACAAGCATGCACAAATTCTACAAAGAAGAATAACGTCAACGTGTTATATAATCAGAATATTACCACGGAAATATTTATAAATCCCTTACCAATTGAATGCAATAACAATCCGTAGAAATTCCTTTAAAGGGATAAACGTTTCCGAAATGGAGAAAAACTCCCAACACAAATTATCAATTTTCAGCAAATTATTAAAACCACTGGTCACCTTTATTTAATTCTTCTCTCTCAAAATTTATTTTACAATGAAGAAAATTTTTAAATTTTGTAGAATCTCAATTGTTAGAAAATACTAAGCCAACTGTTTTGAAAATTAAAATTAAAATATTTAAAAAAAATTAAATTACTATTTGACTACAGCCGAAAGAAAATATAAAAAAATATTGAAAGCTATTTACAAAAATATCACCATCATAAATTCAAGAAAATTGGTTTAGCCGTTTAGGCGGCTATAGATTTCAAACAAACATACATACAAACAAACACACATTAATTTTTATATAAAAAGCATAATATTTGAAAATCTATAAAAATTTCAAACAATTAATTTGTTAGAATTTAAAAAAATACTATTTGGATTTTTAAATGTATCCAAACAAGTAATTTTATTGGAGCAAAAAAATTTTTTTTTTTTTTAAATTACTATAATTCAATTAATTTAAATTAATATTATTGTTGAATTTGTACTTTTTTTCAAATAAAATAATTTTAAAACCAGTAAAGGTTTTGATAAATTCTTACATATTTATTAAATTTAACCAATAAAAGAAATTTTTAATATTTTATATTTTTATATTTTTTATTGAAAAATTATTGATTTTAATTCATATATTTATATAGGTTTACATATATATTTATAGTTATAGAAGTTTATGTATAAACACAAACATATTATCTGATAAAATGTTAGGTTAGGTTAGGTAGGTAGTACGGGCAGTGTCCTGGACAGACATCTCACTTGGGTCCGTGATGTACGATCCCGTTGTGTTACCCAGATACAAGTTTGCAGTCCGCTGCTATTCCGACTGCAACATTGCTTCACCAAACCATCTTGATCCTACAAGAAAAGAAAATAGTGACTTTAAATCAATTGTGTTCAAGTCACCTTGATCCAGAGTCGGAAAGCCTAGTATGGACCTCCAAATCTCTGATAATACCGGGCATTCGCAGAGTAGATGAAAGACTGATTCCTCCTCCATCACATCATTGCAACTTCTACAGAAGTCGTTAAACAGAAGACCCATTCTACGCGCATGAGTCCCTAAAATACAGTGCCCTGTAATTACCGACACTAACAGTCTCACTTGCACTCTAGAGTGCGAGTAAAGGGAGTTGGTCCTCCTATTATCATAAGTGGGCCATATAATTCTAGTAGTGCGACATGTGGGTTCATTAGCCCATCTCGTCTGAGCAATACCTAGTAGTTCCCTATAGAACAGAGTCTTACATTCCCTTACGGGAATACCTATCAGATGATCAATAGACTCTTCATTGAGAGTCAATCCCTGTTTGGCTGCAGAATCAGCCGAAATATTCCCAGCACAATCTCCGTGCCCAGGAACCCAGATTAGCTTAACCCTTGAACGTCTCGCTATCTCATTAAGAGATACCCGGCATTCAGTTGTTAACAAAGATGTCGTATAGACACCCGCTATAGATCTAATGGCAGCTTTGCTGTCAGTAAAAATACAGATATCTCTCGATATCTTGTGATACTTAAGCCAGTTTGCTGCCCTTTTTATTGCGGATATTTCCGCTTGAAGAACACTACACATGTCAGGAAGTCTATAACAGACCTTTCTATCATATTTCTCAACATAGAAACCACAACCGACCCTATTCAACTTTTTCGAGCCATCGGTGTAAACATTTACTTCATTTAATAAAAGAAAAATCTAATGAGTACACATATTTAAAATATATACATTTATTTATATACAATGTATATTATATATATAAATATTTTTAATAAATTAAGCGTTAATATAAAGTATAATAATACATTTCAAATTGAAAATATTTACAATATTTAATATAAAGTATATACATTTCAAATTGAAAATATTTATCATGCTTAAAAAAAATATTACATATTCAATATGTCGTGTTTAGGGTTTGGGGTTTCCCGTGAATTTTTTCGAATTTTTTATTCCCGTTTTCCGGGAATTCCCGGGAATTCCGGGAAATTTTAATTATAAGAAAAAAGCAATGATTTCGTATGAAAACTTTTATTTTTTCTATTCAATACTTTAAAACCGTTCAGGTGGTTTTATACTATAATACTTTGTTTCATTTTCTATAATACATATCAAAAAATGTTTTATTAAATGTCACGTTTTTCATTTTCTTTATTAAAATATTTTTTAAAAAATTTAAAACAAAACATGAACAGAATTGACCACAAATATAACTAAAAGTAAAATAATGTGCCGAAATTTGCTTTAAGACATTTTAAATAATTTTTGTATTAATACAAAGTATTATTGTGTAAAACTCCCTTTAACATAAAAAAAATAATATTGAAGTATGACTTCTAATAAAAAATTTAAAAAAATTTAAACATTTCAAATAAAATAAGTGCCTATTGTAAGAAGAGGTTCCATAGGTTTAATTCTTTAATTCACTTTTCAAAATCGAATTAAATTTATTTTCCCAGTTATTTCTTTAAAGCATTTATAACAATTTAATTCATAGACTTAAATTCTTTGACTTCACAAGAATTAATTGCTTAAAGAATTCACTACCAATTATACAATTCAAGCTTAAAAAATATTTTGAATCATTAAAATTTTCTTCTATTCAAATCTATTACGAATTAGCTTTAGAAAATATTTGTTTATTCATTTAGTAAAATATTACCTTTGTTCCTGTACTCTAAATTGGGAGCATGCAGAACCCTATTTTACCGAAAAGTGTTCCCGTACTCGAAAATTAGGAAATGAGAGTGATTTTGAGAGAATAATGTTCAACTTCTTGCACGAAACAGCCCAGACTATTTCTTTGAATAGACTTAGTAAATTGTAAAATAAACAAAAAATAAAAATATATAAATAAAAACTTTGAATGAAAATAAATAAAACATATTTTGTTCTTGTTACTAAGAAGAAAGATTCAATTAAAAAAATTAAGAACGTTCATATATACTAAAAAATAAAATAACATTAACTGATGAATTTCCAAATAGTTTGGACTTTTCTTTATGGCTAAACAAATAGTTTTTTGTATATTTTTGAGAGAAACATCAGGCTTTTCTAATTTTATCCAAAAAGTATGGGAACAAACTTATTAAAAAATAAGATATTATGAATTCAATGAAAGAAAAAATACATATAAAATATTTAAAAAAATATGAATATTTCCATTCAATTTGCAGACAATTTTAATTAAAAAAAATTCAATGACTTCTTTATAAATTGAGTCAGTAGAAGTATGCTTTTGTGAATGGTGTTATGGAATGAAAAATTAGTATTTTTAATATTTAATTAAAAACTGTATACTTCAGATTTTTAGGTTAAATACTTTTCACGCTAAAAATGTAAAAAAGATAAACCCTAATCTATGGCATAAATATTAGTATAAATGGTTTTTCTTATCGTATTGATTCGTTTTAAAACACAATTCTAAAATACTTTTAAAATTGGTTCCCAACAATATTTTGAGGTCCAATGATATAGTGTTCGGAAATCTGATAAAAATTATTTTTCATTTAACATTTGAAAAACATTGTTAATCATTTCAAGACGAATACTTTTGAAAAATACATTCGTAGTCAAATATATTTACACATTTTAAAAGTAGAATTGTAATAATTTTTGAAAAAGTAGCGGCATTTATTTCTGATGTTAAAAGAAAAGTTCTTATCCATTTTTCATATAAAAAATGTTTACATATTTAATTTTTGTACATATTTCAAAATTATTTACACAGCTTAAAAACGTAGTTAAAAACTCGTGTATTCGTAATGTGAATTGACAAAATTAAAACGTTTTTTTTCCTAGTGAAAAGTAGTAAAATAGGACTTCATCAGCGCACCGATGAAATGTTTTTCAATAATAAAATATAACTTCAATCGAATTTTATATTAATTTTATTAACATCTAAAAATGCCTTAAGTAAGTAATATGTTTACATTAATGTAAAATTTTCACTGAGGTGATATAAACAGTAACACTTTTTGCTATAGGATTATAAAACTACATGAATATTAAATTTCCCGTTTTCCCGGGAAAACTGGAAAAAAATTCCCTGGAATTCCCGATGAAAAATTTCCGGGAATTCCCGAACCCCAAACCCTAGTCGTGTTTGACGGTGGAAACTTTTGCATATTTTTTTCTGAGTTGGAATCAAACAAAAAACTTTCAACAAAGTTATAAACAAATTTCCGACTCTTTAGGGTATTTTAAATTAAAAACAAAAAAATTTTAAATAAAATGTCTATAGCATTTAAAATAGAAGATATTTTATGTCATCAATATATACGTAAATTTTTTCAATTTTTAAAATTTCTCCTACAGTCAGTAATCGTGACTGAATATTTTTAGCTTGCAGCTTAAGAAGCTTGAGTTTTACATAAATTTCGTCCATTGATGAAACTTTTATAGCAAATCCTTCCTGAGTGTCTGCTATGGTAAATTTTTTCCCCATTTTAGCACGACTTGCATCTGTCTGCACCTTTTGTTGTAGGAGGAAAAGATTATGGAAAAAACAAAACGTTTAAAACACTTTAAATTCTTTTAATAATATAGGATTATTGGAAAATTGTAGTCGGTTAGTTTTGTTAATGCATTTACAATATGTGAATATATACTTGTATATATACCTTCATCAATTGTGTCCGCCAACTGAAGCTGTTTGGAAACATAGGCATTTGAAATTTTTCTTTTTAGCAAATCGAAAATTTTATTGCCAAATTGTGTCCACCTGTCTTGCAGAGACTTTGCATTAGGAAATTTGAGCGAGAAATCAATGTCAATCTATAACAATTAAAAAAATAGTTTAAACATTAAAAAATGGTTTAAACATTATATAAATATCAAATAGGAAAGTAATTTTAAACTTACTAACTGAAAATCAGATGGCTTGATGTATTCCGGCCATAAATTAAAAATGTCTGCGGTGTTGCACTAAAATTTTGAAAAAGTATAATTGAAATTTTTATAAACTGCAAAAAAATCTTAATATTCTATCTCAGGCGTATGTATAACAAAGACAATATAAGTTAAAAAACCGCCGCCAACTATGTTATGTTGGCATTGATCTTTTACATTTTTTTTTGTTGTAACTTACCTCAAATTTGTATGTATCTATGTATGTGTTTATACGCCAACGACTTTTTTGCAATAAGTGTAATGAACTCGAAGAAAATAATTCAACCTACTAATAAAAGAAAATACATATTCTTTATTCTAAGAGATTGCCAAAAGAGGACTGCGGGAGCCATTAATTAGCTAGCTAGCAGTCGGGCAGGGGGGTTCGGTCCTCTCTTGAAACAAAATCCTGTGGTTTACAGAAAGTTATTGTTATTGTAGACTCCCTATTTTTAGAAGATAGCAAAGAAAAACGGAAACTATATGGTCCAGATCGACTATATACATCAAAATGTGCCATATACATAGCCATAAGTATATGAGAAAAAGCTAAACAAAATCATATTTTAAAACTTTATCCTTAATTGGCTCTGTAAGATGTTGGTTAAGAGCATGTTTCAATACCCTCCCATTCCTGTATCCTAATGACTTTATTTGTTTATAGGATCCCATGAAGAAACTTCACCTAATCCTTATCAACCTTGGAAAACACGTAATTTAAGTTTTAGTTAAACATTATGCCAAATTCACATACATATTTATTCATTTTAAAATAAAAATATCTAACATTGTTTTTACTTTAATTAAAATTTATAAAACTAAAAGTATTTGATTAGTATCATAATGCAATTATTTAATTGATTGAAAAAAAAAAAAAAAAAAAAAAAATTATATAATAATTAAACAAAACGTTTGTAATATATAGCAATAATTAAAAAAAAATTAGTGAGAGCATTAAACTTGCAAAACGTAATAAACCGAAAACGTTTACGACAACGGTTGCATTTAATTTAGATACAAAAATTAAAAAAAATCACTTTGATGCAATCATATAAAGATGTAACTATTTTTTTTGTTATACGTAAGTATGGATGTTGATGAGTGCCAAAATAAACAAAAGAAATAAATAAAAGCTTTTTGTTAAATGAGATTCTAATTAAACATGATTACTCAAAACAAGATCAGCAACATTGTTGCAGAGGAACATGTTACAAAAGGCACTTTGATTTTTGTATCACATACATGCTTACGTATATACATTTATAAAAATATTATTAGGGATTTCAAAAATTTTGACTCACCAACATGTAGATTTTCGACGATCTAAAAGGTCTCCTAGAGCTCGATGAACATGTCGGGATGATTTATTTAGATAAATGTATTGATGTTGCTGGAATTACTCATTAATATATAATTACATCAACTTTCTGATACCAAATACCAAATTAACTTACGTTTGTATAATGCTCACACCTAACAATTTGTTTAGTGTAATTTACTTAGAACTAGCTTAATAACAATTTGTAAAGAAAATTCAGGAAATAAGTCTAAATCTTGCTCAAAATAGATTAAGTATTTAGGTACTTTTTTGGTCTTTTGGAAAAGACAAAAGAATATGTTGTTTTTTTTTTTTTTAAGAAATGAAAAGTAAAGGAAAATGATCAAATTATAATGATCATTATAAAAATTAATGATAATAGAAAAAAATTAACTATGTTAACAAATTTGTTGTATTTTAAGTAAACCATTTAAAAAAAATTACTTATAATGTAAAAGCAAATGATGATATTTATGTTCTATTAGATTAATTAACATTATGGTAGTTGTAACTTATGTACCCTACATTAGGTATTTAGGAACTCAATAAATAAAAAAATTATAAAGTGATTCTAATTAATCAGTGAAATTTGTAATGACAAGTTTGTAATGAAAAAAGAACATTAATTGAAATAATTTTAATATTGTGTTAGAAACAATGAACAATCTTAATATTTGCTAGGACTTAGCTTAAGGTTTGTTGTTTTTCATGAGTAGGAAATTGAAAAAAAAGTATTTATCTATTAGGAAATCTTTTACACTTGTAGGATTAGAGCTTATTCAAATTCTGGGCTTTTTCCATACGCTTACGGGGAACAATCTTCTTCCATATTTTACCTTCCAGAATGTTTAGAGGGTATGCTTGAATTAGGTTTTTAGTTAAATAACCTAATATGAAACGAATTATGTAATTTGATGACTTTCTCAAGTGCACTTGAGGTTATGTTGCCACTGAAGCCTTTTTCTTTTTCCACGATTATGTAAAATTTTCTTCCTGCAAATTTTTATAGAGTTTTAGTTTTCTTCTAGATTGTGCTCTCCAGGAATAAAAAGAGATTCTTTTGTTGAATTCCAGGAGAAATGTGGGAAATAACTGGCAAACCTGTCAGAATGAATGGGTATTGTAGCCTACGTAACACTTTATTTTTAATTTGATTTTATAGTTACCTTGGCGAAAGTATACACTTTGATGAATTTTATAAAAATACATCGGCTGTGGCCGGTTTTAATAAAAATTGGATAAAGGCTTTCAAAGAATTTATTTGATTACAAAACTTTTTGTATTATATATGGTTGTTCACTTATGATTTTATTTCCAAGTTAATTTAATATAATTTTTTTTTTATTCTCACACGCGAGATAGAATCTTGAAAGTTGATTCTTGGAACAATACTTATGTTAATGAATTCAAAATCGAAATGACAGAGATTAAAGTTTTTTTGTAAAATGTAACTTCTTATGAATATCGTGTAATGACAACCAAGTATAATTTTAATTATAAGTTTGTTTAGATGACACAAAATGTAGTCAAAGAATAAACAACGAAATTAAGGTAAAAAGGTATTTTCGTTTGAGTTTTCAATGACATATGTATGCATATTTTATATGCCTCTAATAATATGTAATAATATTTTTTAATACTTTTAACTTTTGCTTATTTCTTTTCTTAAATCTTTGCTCTCTTTAGGGTTATTTTATTTGCGGTATTACACAATATGCAAAATAAAATAAATTCCCATTAAATTATAATTAATGACACTTAATGATCATTACATCGATCCTACAATGTTTATAGACAGTTGTTTATAAACACTTGTAAACAGCAAAAGCTTTCCTTGTAATAATGTTGCGAGAGTAATGTTGTTAACAATAGTATAGCAAGATATGAATAACACAAGCTACCCAGCAAACAATATAAATGTAATTTGTTTCAAATAAGCTTTTTCAGAAAAGTAAAAATATGCTAATATTCAAGAGATGACAAAAAAAGTAGATTGAATAGAAAAATAATAATTTCAATAAAACAAAAAAAAACATAAATTATTGAAAAAAAAGCAATCTTTTAGAAGAAACCGTTCATTACATAAGACAACAATAATTTGTTTTCTTTTTATAACCTACACCACCATAGGTGGTTGGGGTATAATGCGTTTTTGCTGATGTTTGTAACGCACAGAAAAAATGATCGGACCCCCACCTTAAAATATACCGTTCGACTCAGAATTACTTTCTGAGTCGATTTAACGATGTCCGTCTGGCTGTCTGTCCATGTGAACCTTGTGAACAAAGTACAGGTCGCAATTTTAAAGATATCTTAATGAAATTGGGCCAATTAATTATTTTGGTATAAGGACGAAGCCTATTGAAATGATCGGTCCATTATTTCACCTAGCCCCCATACAAATGTCCTCCCGGAATAGGGGTTTAACGATCACGAATTAATTTTTGTGCCAAATAAACCCCTCTTCCAAAAATCACTTTAACGTGCATAAATCCCATACGAATGATAGTATCAAGTTAATATTGAACACAAATAAGTTTTATATAAGTAGAAACAACATTGGCAAAATTCGGTCCATAATTTACCATAGCTCCCATATAAATCCACATTATTAGTAAAAGTGTTCGTTTACAATTGGACACAGGTCTAATGGTGTAGGGTATCATATGGTTGGTCTTGACCGACTATAGTTTCTCTCTCGTTTTATTTTATTAAAACCACACTTTTTATTGTTTTAATATATTTTTGTTTTAGTTATTACTGTTTTAAAATATTCGATTTTTCTTTTTTTATTTTTTTTTTGCGACAAATCACGAACACACGAATATATATATATAAATATTATGTCTGCTCTTTAGCACTAAGGACGAAAAACTGAACAATGAAAAAAATAAACAATGTTCTCAATTGCTACTTCGAATTAGGGATGGACATTTTAATACGATCGAACTTTTTTTTGATAGTTTGATATTAAATGAACTGTGATACAGTCGTGAATTATTAATTTGATACTACGAAATATTTCGGTATATTTTTAAATATTTTCTTATATAATAATTACACAGAGTTACAAAATGAGAAAAAAATTCTGCGGCACGGGGTTTCTCAGTCGATTCGGATACACGGTGTTAATAAGTACTAAGCCTCTAATCCACTTTTTTTTAATTGACTCTAGTTGTCGCGATAAATCGCGATTTGTAAAATTAAGGATGTTGCACTATATATTGAAGCATATCTCGAAAACGACTTGTCTGATTTTGTTTGAAAGAATATCAAAAAATTTCAATTAAAACTATCTTCATGTCGTTCTTACATTAAATTTTATACAATATTTCAGGAAAAAATTTAAAAAAAAAAAATCATAAAAATTCGAAAGTGTCAAAAATTTAAATTTTTAAATTAATATTTTTAATCAATAATTCATGAAGAATAAATAACTCAATGAATACTTGATACATTTTGTAAATTAAATACTCGAGTTAGTAATAAGTATATATATATTTATTTGATTTATTCTCACTGTCAAATTTGTTTTATAAAAAAGTTACGTCTGCACCTCTGAAAATGTAAGTAGATATAATTTTGCAAACACTAACAGTTCTGTATTGAGAGCTAAAATAATTAAGAGAGTCAATATCGTCTCACATCTTTTCTGCTCAAGACACTGGAGAGACTAATTGACATCCATATTAGAATGTCAACTAGTGAAAATCTCCTATCAGGTTCTCAACATGCCTATACAAAAAGCAAATCAGTTGACACCGCTCTTCACTCGATCGTGGGATATATAGAGAAATCTCTCGAATACGGAACTACACACTGGCGGCCTTTCTGAATATAGAAGGCGCTTTTAATAATGTCGAACCGACATATATATGGCTTGCTCTGGAGGATCTGGGGCTGGACCAATCAGTGGTAGAGTTTGCATCAAACCTACTTAACTTTAGGATCATCAGATCTAGCATAGGCACCGCCACTATTAGGAGGCATGCGACACGGGGCACTCCACAAGGAGGGGTACTATCACCTCTACTATGGAATCTGGCTTTAAATAAACTGCTTACACAAATGGATTCATATGGCATTAAAACCATCGCCTACGTGGATGACTTGGCTGTGGCTATCTCCGGAATCCATTTGGACACGCTATCACAACGGATGGAGATGGCGCTTAAGATGATACCACATTTTTCCTTCCAGACATATAGGAACACACTGTGAAAAATTCAAGAAAATCGGTTTAGCCGTTCAGGCGGCTATAGACTTCAAACAAACATACATACAAACAAACACACATTAATTTTTATATATAAAGCAAAATATTTCAAAATTTATAAAAATTTCAAACAATTAATTTGTTAGAATTTAAAAAAATATTATTTGGATTTTGAAATATATCCAAACAAGTAATTTTATTGGAGCAAAAAAAATTTTTTTTGAAAAATTACTATAATTCAAATAATTTAAATTATGAGATTTATTAAAGATTTTATTAAATTAAAAAATATGTAATGGAAATATATTTCGAAATTAATTAATATTATTGTTGAATTTATACTTTTTTCAAATAAAATAATTTTAAAACCAGTAAAGGTTTTGATAAATTCTTACTTATTTATTAAATGTAACCAATAAAAGAAATCTTTAATATTTTATATTTTTATATTTTTTATTGAAAAATTGGATTTTAATTCATATATTTATATAGGTTTACATATATATTTATAATTATAGAAGTTTATGTATAAACACAAACATATTATCTAATAAAATGTTAAACATTTACTTTATTAAAAAAAAAAAAAAAATATAATGAGTACACATATTTAAAATATATACATTTATTTATATACAATGTATATTATACATAAATATTTTTAATAAATTAAGCGTTAATATAAAGTTAAATAATGCATTTCAAATTGAAAATATTTATCATGCTTAAAAAAAAATATTACATATTCAAAATGTCGTGTTTGACGGTGGAAACTTTTGCATATTTTTTTTGAGTTGGTAAATCAAACAAAAAACTTTCAACAAAGTTATAAAAAAATTTCCGACTCTTTAGGGTATTTTAAATTAAAAACAAAAACATTTTAAATAAAATGTTTATAGAATTTAAAATAGTAAACAAAGGATATTTTATATCATCAATATATACGTAAATTTTTTCAATTTTTAAAATTTCTCCTACAGTCAGTAATCATGGCTGAATATTTTTAGCTTGTAGCTTAAGAAGCTTGAGTTTTACATAAATTTCGTCCATTGATGAAGCTTTTATAGCAAATCCTTCCTGAGTGTCTGCTATGGTAAATTTTTTTCCCATCTTAGCACCACTTGCATCTGTTTTCACCTTTTGTTGTGGGAGGAAAAGATTATGAAAAAACCAAAACGTTAAAAACACTTTAAATTCTTTTAATAATATAGGATTATTGAAAAATTGTAGTCGGTTAGTTTTGTTAATGCATTTACAATATGTGAATATATACTTGTTTATATACCTTCATCAATTGTGTCCGCCAACCGAAGCTGTTTGGAAACATAGGCATTTGAAATTTATCTTTTTAGCAAATCGAAAATTTTATTGCCTAATTGTGTCCACCTGTCTTGCAGAGACTTTGCATTAGGAAATTTGAGCGAGAAATCAATGTCAATCTATAACAATTAAAAAAATAGTTTAAACATTAAAAAATGGTTTAAACATTAACAGCCTTATTCATAATCATTTTGAGCAGTTTATAAAAGGTTTTATTAAAGGTTAATAAGAAATTTTGAAAATTTATTATTCATAATCACTTTTTTGTTTTATAAACCTTTAATAAAACTTTATAAAATTGTAAAATTTTATTGTTGGTGAGAACCTACTTTAACAGTTTCATAAAATAAATTTTTAGAAATATATAACTTTTTTAGCAAGTTGAATGCATTTATAAAAAAGTTTTTCATAGATTTAAACATATTACTTTATATTTCGGTCTTATTGTACAGTTTCATAGAGTGGAATTTATAACTGCATAAATTCTTTTACACAGACTCCGGATAGTAATTAGTTTCAAACACAGCTATTATTCCTTGCAGTTGCATTAAATATATATTTTGAAAACAAATTTAAAGTATATCTGCACATTATATTTGTTCTTTTAGCTTATTTAGAGTAAGACCAAATGCACTTGTACTTTCTTTGTTGCTAAAACCAAAAAAGTTTGTATGATTTTAAACCCACCACCAATTAAAACTAATCTACTATCTGGCCAAATGCTAGAAAAACTAGGGTCCGCCGTATCTCTAGTTGATGCTTTTACGCCGACATCTCTCAAACAAAGGCCATTAAAATTTTCTATAACAGTTCAAGGATCAATGTAATAATTAAAATTGAAAGTGGGTGTGATCTGCCTACCTTCCATAAAATTTTTCATTGCGTTTTTCTACTTTTTAGTAGTATATTTGTGTAGGTTCTGGGACAATTTAGCGTAGCTCCAAAAACATTTGAGGGGGGGCTGATTTTTTATCGTTTATGAAAAAAATGTGTTTGGGTCGGTTCTGGGACAATTGAGCGTAGCTCCAAAAACATTTGAGGGGGGGGGAGTTGATTTTTTTCAATATTTTTTTTATCATTACTGAAAAATTATTTTAAGTTAGGGTTCGCAGATGGCAAATTTTTTTATTGATCTATCAGAAGAAATATAAAGGGAGAGATCCCGTCCCCTTTTGTGAGTTTAATATATTGCAATAATATATGTATGTTTGTTTATTGTGTGCTTTTTTAATAAATGCTACAATATTTGTTTGTGTAAACGGCCAAATGCATTATATGAAATTGGAAACCAATGAATTTATTTTTGTAAACATTTTTTTTTTTTTTACTTTTGTATAATAATATGTATGTAATTATGTTAAAGTATATACAAACGAATTAATATGGAGACAATTTTTTTTTTACACTTTTAATTGTGATGAAATTAAAAACTGATGACTTGGATAAATAGAGTTTGAGTATGTTTGGTTTATTCATATGGTTGTTTTTGTTTTTGTAAAGTGTAAAATTTAACTTGAGAATTGTTCCTGTTTTTTTTTTTTTTTCATATGCATAAAATAATTTTGTAAAAGGTTTTTGACTTTAATTAAAAAATATGTTTGATTTTGTTGGGTAAGGTTATGTATAATTAGTTCTAATGTGATATTAGGAAAATATTGTGAAATTTATGTTGAGAATTGTGAAATTTATGTTAAGAAAATTGTGAAATTTATGTTAAGAGAATTGTGAAATTCATGTTAAGAGAATTATGAAATTTATGTTAAGAGAATTGTGAAATTTATGTTAAGAGAATTGTGAAATTTATGTTAAGAGAATTGTGAAATTAATGTTATGATTTCAAAATGAGAGTAAATTTGAATTATATAAAAAAACACTCAATTTACATTAAAACTTTTCGGAATAATCTGATTTATGATTTTTTTCAAGAGAAGATAGTATTTCTTTAATTCCTCTAAAATGACATATCAGAATATATTTTTTAATCATTGCTCTAAAATTTACTTCAAAGTATACTTAACAAAATGGTGAGTTATCGCTTTTGGATAACACTTTTGATTATTTTTTTTTTTTTTTTTGTCTTTTATTTTAAATGTTCCGTTTTTAGATGTATGAACAAATTATTAAATTGGCTCAGGGTATTAAGCCAGAATATATAAAAATTGACGACATTCCTCTATATCAACCATACAAAATTTTAAATTTTGATTGGAAAGAAACGCAACATGGATCAAAAGTCATAGCATATTTAGATAATAATAAATGGTTTTATCTTCCGCAGAGATTTACAAAATTTTTAAATAGGGAAGAAACATACTTAACTAAAATGAATATTCAAAATTGGACAATTGTGTACAAGGGTCGGCAGTCATCAAACGGCCTTGCAATATTTGAATTAAATTATAATAAAAATTTTTAAATGAACTACAATTTCATGCAATAAAATACATTTAATATAAAAATATAGAGTAAATTTGAATTATAAATGTTATAAAGTACATAAAAAAACACTAAATTTATGTAAAAACTTTTTGGAGCAAAAAGTAAATTAATTATTTATTTTTCATAAAAATGTAAAGTGGAATAGATATAAATATAAATCTCTGAAGCTAATTTTTTAATCAGTTATTAAACTTATTAAAAGGAGGAACCAAAAATGAATTACAAATGCCTATATTGTTGCGGCTTTCAATAAATTAAAAACAAAGCCATATCTGGCAACAAAGGATTTACTTCCATCAAAGCCATATAAGGTTTTAACTATGTTCCGTCATAGGAATAAATATGGAAATGTGGTGATTGCAGAGCTTGAGGAGGGAATGTTATATCTTCCCAAACGATATAATAATTTGGATGATAATATAATAGAAGGAGCAAACAATTTATATTAAGAAGAAAGTTAGAAAATGGCTTATATGTTTTGGAATTGGAAGAAGCAGCCGGTGATAATTCTGCAGTAGAAGACGAAGTGAGAGAGTTTTTCATTCCAGTTGGGAAAATAGTAAAATAAAACATGTATAGTTATTAATTTTTTAGCAAATTAAAAAAAAGTAATAAAAGCTATATCAAAAATAAAAAAATTGTGTTTTTTATTTTTATTTATTGTGTCAGCGAAAAATTTCAAATGAAATTTGATATTTTTGTTTACAATTTTGTTGGAGTTGTAGTTTATGTGCATTATTACATATTCAATTTTAATTGTTTATAGAATCTTTAATATATAATTCGAATAATAAAATTTCAACTTTAATTAAAACTTTTTGGTTTTTGTATGTATATACATATGCATGTATATTAACAAGAAGGAAAATGTCATATGATTTCTTTTTTTTTTAACTTTAATAATAATAAAAAATATTAGTTGATTTTGATAGACATAGTCATGGTTAATTTTAATAGTATTGGTATATTTAATATTACATTGAATTTATTTTAATTACATTTTAAGCAAACTTTTTTTAATTTTCCTTATGTTAATACTGGTTAGTATGAATTGTTTTTTATCAATTTTGTATAAATAATGAAAAAATGTCTAGCAGCTATTTTTTTTCATCATTTTTATCAAGAAAATGTTAAAATTTTTTACAGTATATTAATAAGGTTCGTAGGGGTTTTGTTTAAGGGGTTATAGTCTATGAATAATATGAAAATATCCCATTTAAAACTAAATTTTTGAGGGAAAAGTGATATATTTACATAGTAGCTTTATAATATCACGACTTTTTATTTTATTTATATATTTAATAACCTGAGACCATTTATAACACTTTTTATGTATTTTTCAATTATATACCCCATTAATAATAAATAAAACATTTCACCAAAAATATATTTTGACCTCTTATTATTAATATACAAGTGTCTAGATTACAAATCTGTATAAATTTTCCGTACATCTAAATTGGTTTTTTTTTTCTAAAAAACAAAAAATATCCAATTTTGTATGTATTTTATTTATTTTTTTTGTTTTTGTGTATTTGAGTTTAGCCTGATAATAAGATATCATATTTTTTTTATATATATACTTTTTAATGAATAATACAATATATCTGTGTACGTATAGTGTTGTCATTTCCTAACTTTCAGTGGTAGATTTAACATATGAAAAGATTAAAATTAATTTAAATTTTTAAAGAATTCCATAGTAAGTATAACGGTTTCAGTTGTAATTTTTAGGATATTAGCACAATTTTTACTGTAATTTCCAACATTAAAAATAAGTGAAGAAATATTGCTAAGTTGTTTACAAACAATTTGTTATTTGATGCTGTAGAACAATCTAGCATAATATTTTGAACGATATAGCATTTTCCCATTTAAATCTACTGGCAACACCGCTAATGATAATGAGAATTGTTTTGTTTTGACTTAAATAATAAAAAATATATTGTTTGATTTTGATAGGTATGGTTAATTGGAAATGTATTGGAGTATTAAATATTGTAATAATAAATACACATATTTGTCTTTTTTACGTTTAATATGATTAAACTGAATTGAACTATAATATTAATAAAATATTTTTCGTGACACATGCCAGATTGATATTTATCATCATCTTGTAAATTTTTAGTATTTAAAAATGGCCTGTTAAATGTTATTAATATTTGAGATTATATCTTAGAATTTATATTCAAAGGATATAAAAATCTATATAATCCGATATTTCTACACGACCACAAATTCATAAGAAAGCGCTTTCAATATCCTCTTCTAAATAAAAAAGTACTAGGAATAATAAAAGATGAATGCAATGGTAAAATAATAAAGGAATTCATTGGTTTAATACCTAAAATGTATTCGGTTAAGCCTAACATATATGGAAAAGAAATTGAAAAAATAAAGGGTAAATTATAGATAATAAAAACTAAACTATCAATAAGTAACTACAAAAATAATTCTATTATAATTCTTTGTATATAATTAAATAAAATATTCCTGAAATTTATATGGAAATGATAACCAAACATTGTTTATTCTTTCAATACAGAAGAATTTTTGTCTCCTATATACACGAAGAAAATTTTTACTTGTAATTAAATATGTATGTATTTACTTTTTATATATATTTAGGTGAATAGTGTCAAAAAAAGAAAGAAAATTTTTACTTGTAATAAAATATGTATGTATTTACTTTTTATATATATTTAGGTGAATAGTGTCAAAAAAATATATATTGTTTTTGGTTTATGCTGTCTATGCGAGAAAATGTATGTTGTTTACATCATTCATATATATGTATGTATGTATATGAAAACCTTGTGGAAGTTATTTGACCATATAATTTTTATTAAAAAAATTAAAAAAATAATAAAAAAATTAAATTTTTTAAAAAAAATTTTGTAAAAAAATATTTTTTGTGAAAAAAATTAAAAAAATAATAAAAAAATTATATTTTTTTTTACAAAATTTTGTTAAAAAATATAATTTGTTTATTATTTTTTTAATTTTTTTCACAAAAAATATTTTTTTACAAAGTTTTTTTAAAAAATTTAATTTTTTTATTATTTTTTTAATTTTTTTCACAAAAATTATATGGTCAAATAAATTCCACAAGGTTTTCATATACATACATACATACATACATACATATATATGAATGATGTAAACAACATACATTTTCTCGCATAGACAGCATAAACCAAAAAATATATATATTTTTTTGACACTATTCACCTAAATATATATAAAAAGTAAATACATACATATTTTATTACAAGTAAAAATTTTCTTCGTGTATATAGGAGACAAAAATTCTTCTAAACAGCATAAACAATGTTTGGTTATCATTTCCATATAAATTTCAGGAATATTTTATTTAATTATATACAAAGAATTATGTCTACGCTGGCCACCCCATTTTTTAATATAATTTGAAATTAGTTATAAGTTAAATCTTTTATTACTGTGAATTATGTACATATTATGAATTGTCAAACAATAAAACGAAAAAAGAGTAACTTACTTACGATCAACCCCTAAAACCCGAAGGTACGTTTTTATTAAAACAACCAAATAAAATTAATTATTTGAAAATTAATACCCGACTGTGTTTCTCTTTTTTAACTCAAATTAAAATATTTTATTCTACTCACTCACCCCCCAACATTTTTTGGTCCTTCGAACCGGATAAACCTGCAAGTAAAATATTTTAATTTGAGTTTTATTTGCCGAAGATCAGTAAGCCTTAATTGGAATCCCCATATTGGATTTATATTTTTACCCGAAAAGAACCCCATTAATAAATTAAATTGTTATTTACAAGGTACGTGAACACATTATTAAAAGTGCCTGTGTTTTTAATAAAAAAAAAGAAGAAAGTGAAAAAAGTAAAATCAAATTAAAAAGAATACTAAACAAAACAACATATATTAGCAGATAATATTGTGTTGTTGTTGTTTTTTTTTATTTTATTGTTTGTTACTTACTTTTTCTCTTTTGTTAACTCATTGCGTGAAGTTAACAACCCCATATATTTGAAAAAAAATACCCGTGAAAGTAACACCCACATTAAAAGTTTGCTATTTTTTGGGCATTATTGATTGCCGGGAACTTTTTAATTTGATTTGTTTTTAATAAAAATAATATTAATTGTTATTTTTATTAACTTTCTTAATATTTTGAATATTCGAAAATTTTAGAAACCCGAATTAGTAAATATATTTTATAAAGTTTGTTTTTGATAACTTTTATAAATATATTTACTATTGAATTATTATTTAAAGCATTTTCATTTTGTTTTTTGGTATTCGAAGTCGAATTTTTAACCCCATATTTTGAATTTGTTCACCTTTTTGTTCGTTTTAAAACCAATTTTCTTTAAAAACTCCTCATTAAAATGGCATCAATGAAACCCTTATTGAAAAATTACAATCGTTTAGTCGATTTTGAAAGCTTTATTCAAGCTATCCCACAAAGTGAACATAATGTTCACTTCCTGAGCACTCATCGTCAAGAATTAACTCGTTTGTGGGAAATATTCCGTGATTGCTATGAGGAATTGTTAGAAAATCTTGAGGATACTAAACTTTCGGCAAAAGATGTCAAAGCCAAATACATGTCGGGCTATACGACATATTTCCAATGCATTTCGTTTATTGAAAGTGTAGTAGATAAAATTAAAGACAAGAGCGCGGCTTTATCTAACACCCTTCCTATACATCTTCCCCCTTGTGACACCGAAACATTTTCTGGCGATTATTCGTCTTGGCCAAAATTTAGGGATATGTTTTCGGCTTTGTATAAGAACAACCCACATGTTAGTAACATTCAGAAGATGTATTATTTGATGCAGAAAACTGAAGGTGAAGCTCGCGAAATAATTCGCACCTGTCCGATAACGAATGAAGGTTTTGAAATGGCTTGGCAGAATCTTGTTGACCGGTATGAGAACAAAAGAGTTCTGGTTAACTCTCAACTCAAAACCCTTTTTAATCTTCATTCTATTGAAAAAGAATCCGGTCCTGCTATTAAAAGTTTGCAACGGACGATTAACGATTGTATAGCGAATTTGTCTTTATTAGGTATAGAAACTCAAAATTGGGACATAATTTTCGTATTTATTTGATCAACCCGATTACCTGAAGTCACTCTCGGACTTTGGGAGCAGTCCCAAAGACCTAGCTCCGATTTACCTAAATGGAGCGCAATGGATGAGTTTCTTACTGCTAGGTATAGAACACTGGAGTCAGTTTCTGATATTATTGGTGCTCATAACCAAGCTCATAGAAACCCTAATGACCATAATTCGAGAAAGACTAATGAACATAAAAAATATAAAAGTTTTGGTACTACAGTTACCCCTAGTATACCCCCTAGAAAATGTTTCCTGTGTAGTGAAAATCACCCCCTACGTTTATGTTCAGTTTTTCTTAGAATGTCTGTTAGTGAGCGCATGGCGACAGTTAAGAAGCATAAATGTTGTACAAATTGTTTAGCTACTTCACATGGGTTTAGAAGATATCAAAGTTCGAATGTTTGTTACATTTGTAAACAAATACATCACTCGTTGCTTCATCGATCAGAATCTTCTGTTCAAAATAGGCAAGTTGCAGAAACGAACACCGTAAATTCTCATCGCCCTACTACTGTACCCCCAAATACCTCTACGAATAGAGTTGATATCGATGAGAGACCTTCAACATCTACTGCTGCACGCTCCCTTCAAAATTTCGCTACTCGACTACAGTCCACTCCTTATTCTACAGTTTGGTTGGGAACTACTGTAGTAGATGTTTTGGTTTAATGATATAAGGTGTTCTGCTAGAGTTTTGATAGACCCTGCTTCTCAAGCCACATTTATTTCTAGGAAATTACAAAGGAAATTGTCTCTACCAACTTTCTCAGCCCCCGCAGCTACAATTATAGGCCTTAATGGCGCAGTGGCAGGAAATTCGACAAAAGTTTGTATGATTTCACTTGGATCATCAATAGATCCAAATTTCGAATTGAAAAACGAAGCTTATGTTGTCGAAAAGCTTACAGGTCGATTACCGACTTGCTCGTTGTCGAATTTCGTTGATTTTAATTTACCCGAACTCCAGACAGATTTGAAATGTTCACATATGGACTTATTGTTAGGTGGCGATATATATTCGCAAATTATGCTAACTGATGTTCAGAAACATCCTAAGGGACAACTGATAGCTCAAAAGACAGTCTTTGGTTGGATCCTTACCGGAAAGGTCCCTAACCCACACCCTATAAACTCTGTAGTTTCCTTCTTTAATCATGTTGATTTGAATGACCAAATTTCTCGATTTTGGGAACTAGAAGAAGTACCAAAGACTAGAAAGTTAGCACCCGAAGATAAGTTTTGCGAGGACTTATTTAGGCAGACTACTTATAGAAATAATGATGGACGATATGTCGTTTCATTACCTTTTAAGTCTGAATTTCCACAAGACTTGCAACTTGGTCAGTCTCGAAAATCTGCACTTTCTCAATTCTTGAGGAATGAATCGAGATTGTTAAAAACCCCCGACATTAAAACCCAATACGATTAAGTTGTTGAAGAGTATTTTGCCTTAGGTCACATGGTTAAAGTAAGTCCAGATTTATCTCTTACCCCGAACAAAAATTATTATATGCCACACCACGCTGTTTTTAAGCCTGAGAGCCTAACTACAAAACTCCGTGTTGTTTTTAACGCCTCAAGCCCTTCTTCCAACGGAGTTAGTCTTAACAACGTTTTACATACAGGTCCTATTTTACAAATAGATTTAACCATTTTAGTTCTACGTTGGCGATTATGTAGATACGTTTTTAATGCCGATATCGAGAAAATGTATAGGCAGATATTAATTAAACCCGATCAAGCGTCATTTCAAAGGATATTGTTTCGTAAAAATCATAATGATGAAGTTCAAGATTTTGAGTTGAACACAGTTACTTTTGGAGTTAACTGTGCCCCTTATTTAGCAATCAGAACTTTACACCAACTTGCCGATGATTGTGAATCTTGTTATCCCAATGCTTCTAGAATTTTACGTACTCAAATGTATGTTGACGACGTTCTTGCTGGTTCGCACAGTATTGAAGAAGCCATTCGCAATCGAGATGAATTGACGCATGTTCTAAATTCTGCCGGTTTTTCATTACGTAAATGGACCGCTAACAATGAGAGTTTACTCGCAAACATACCCCCCGATCATCTCTTAGATTCCGATTTTCTAAAATTATCAGAAGCTAGTAACACTAAAACGTTGGGTTTACGTTGGAATGCGAGCAGTGATTCATTTTTCTTCACGCCAGCTCCAGCGCCCGATTTTTCTGCTGTCACAAAACGTTCTGTCTTGTCTCAAATAGCCAAGCTATTTGACCCCGTTGGGTGGTTGGCACCTAAAGTAATTGTTGCGAAAATTATTATGCAACAAATTTGGAAAGACCGAACGGATTGGGACGAATGTTTGAAACCCATAACGTTAAATAGATGGCATGCATTTGTCGATGATTATCCTTTCATTGAAAGGATTAATATCCCCCGTTGGGTTAATTTTGACCCTCAGTGTGAAGTTCAACTTCACGCGTTTTGTGATGCTTCTGAGAAAGCATATGCTGCCACTCTATATATTCGAGTCCAAACCCCGTCTGGTGATTTTATCACAAATTTACTCGCTGCAAAAACAAAAGTAGCGCCAATTAAAGTGCAAACTTTACCCCATTTAGAGCTCTGCGGTGCAACTCTTTTGGCAAAAATGGTTAGTTCACTTCGTATGGAGTTGCAGCTAACCATGTCGGAAGCTTTTTATTGGACAGATTCGACTATCGTTTTGTCCTGGCTTCAAAAACCCCCGTGCCATTGGCCAACTTTTGTAGCAAATAGAGTGTCGTATATTTTGGACAAAATTGGTACTGATAATTGGAATCACGTAGACTATCACGATAATCCTGCTGATATAGCTAGTCGTGGTATATCAGCTAAAGAACTTGCTGTTTGTGAAATGTGGTGGAAAGGCCCAGCATGGTTAAGACACCCCCGCTCTGAGTGGCCTAAGACCCCTTTTTAACCTTTTACCCAAAACAACAATCTCAGAGGAGATTTTGAATCGCTTTTCGGACTTACCCCGTGCAATGAGAGTTTTGTGCTATGTTTTTCGTTTTTATCACTCTATACACCCAAAACATAAACATTATTATGGTAATACGTCGTATCAGATAAGTCAGAGTGAAGTTAACTTTGTGAAAGATCGTCTTATTATTTTATGTCAAAGCAGCCATTTTCCCGAATATTTTGTTTTACAAACGGGATCAAATCTATCTCGCAAGAGTCCCCTACTCGTTTTTAACCCCTTTATCGACCCGAAAGGTTTTATGCGTGTTAACGGCAGACTTTCACAGTCTCCAACGTTGACTTATGACGAACGTTTTCTTAAATTATTACCCTATAAAGGACACTTTACTCGTCTGTTTTTAGAATACGTACATAAGTATTCGATTCATGGCGAAATTTCGTTAATGTTGCGATTAGTTAGACATGAATTTTGGGTCCCTAAATTAAAGAATTTAGTTCATACAGTTATTCATAACTGTAAAGTTTGCTCTTTATATAAAAGGAAACAAAGTCAGCAGATGATGGCAGCCTTACCCCTCGAAAGAACAACACAACACAACTAAAGAGTATGTCTTAGTATTTGTTTGTTTTGCCACAAAGGCCATTCATCTCGAGGCCACAAATGACATATCAACTGACTGTTTCTTAGCTGCATTCGCTCGTTTCTTTTCTCGACGCGGTTGTCCTTCCCATATTTACTCCGATAACGGAACCGCTTTCGTAGGTGCAGCTAATATTTTAAATAAAGATCGAAAACAGATTCTAAATGATTTGAAGCACCAACTCATAGCTAAAAATGCATGTCAATTAGTTGAGTGGCATTTTATACCCCCGGGTGCACCACACATGGGCGGCCTATGGGAGGCCGGTGTGAAAAGTTTTAAGACCCATTTGAAGAAAATATCTAACGCTCAGCGTTTTACATTCGAGGAATTCTCTACAATGTTAGCAAGAATAGAAGCTTGTTTGAATTCTCGACCTCTTAGTCCAATGACAGATAACCCGTCGGACATAAACCCTTTGACCTCTGGTCATTTTTTAGTTGGTGGTGCAATTCTTTCACCCCCCGAACCTGACTTCTCCAAAGAATCTTTGACTTATGCTAATCGATGGCGTAAGCTTAAAGTTTTGCACCATGCATTTGCTTGTCGTTGGAAAGACGAATATTTAGTTGAACTCCACAAACGCAACAAGTGGAAATACCCCCAAAGGGACTTTGAAGTTGATGACTTTGTAGTTATTCGACAGGATAACTTACCCCCAAACGAGTGGAAGCTCGGCCGAATCGATCGGGTTTATCTCGGTGCAGATTCGAAAGTACGAGTGGCCGATGTTCGAACTGCCAATGGCGTTCTAACGAGGCCTATTGTTAAACTCGTACTGATTCCTAGTCCCAATCAGAACTAATTCGTATTTCTTTTTTTTTTCTGTTCTTTTTGTTTTAATAGATGTCTGAAGCACCCCGTGTGAAGCACAGGCGGCTGAGTGTGGTCAAAAAATACAAATATTGTATTAATTGTTTGGCCCACTCACACATCTTGAAAAACTGCCGCAGTAGGGAAAGATGTATGGAATGCCTGAAGGAGCACCACACCATGCTGCATTTCCATAAAAAACCAAATAGCGGCAATAGCAACATCAACACCAACAAAAACACTAACAAACGTAACAATAACAACAACACCGGCAACAACAATATAACAACCAAAAACAAGAAAGAAAGGAGCACAACCCACAACCAGGCTCCTAACGTGC
Organism: Protophormia terraenovae; assembly: GCA_951394005.1. Lineage (NCBI taxonomy): Eukaryota > Metazoa > Arthropoda > Insecta > Diptera > Calliphoridae > Protophormia > Protophormia terraenovae. The sequence goes on from OX596077.1 coordinate 77,551,915, forward strand.
AACCTAGGGCCACCTAGCTCCCGTTTCTCCTTGTTGCAACCTTGCAAGGGGGGCGGGATGGCTACGCTGGCCACCCCATTTTTTAATATAATTTGTAATTAGTTATAAGTTAAATTACAACTCTTTTATTACTGTGAATTATGTACATATTATGAATTGTCAAACAATAAAACGAAAAAAGAGTAACTTACTTACGATCAACCCCTAAAACCCGAAGGTACGTTTTTATTAAAACAACCAAATAAAATGAATTATTTGAAAATTAATACCCGACTGTGTTTCTCTTTTTTAACTCAAATTAAAATATTTTATTCTACTCACTCACCCCCCAACAAATTATAATAGAATTATTTTTGTAGTTACTTATTGATAGTTTAGTTTTTATTATCTATAATTTACCCTTTATTTTTTCAATTTCTTTTCCATATATGTTAGGCTTAACCGAATACATTTACCATTGCATTCATCTTTTATTATTCCTAGTACTTTTTTATTTAGAAGAGGATATTGAAAGCGCTTTCTTATGAAATGTGGTCGTGTAGAAATATCGGATTATATAGATTTTTATATCCTTTGAATATAAATTCTAAGATATAATCTCAAATATTAATAACATTTAACAGGCCATTTTTAAATACTAAAAATTTACAAGATGATGATAAATATCAATCTGGCATGTGTCACGAAAAATATTTTATTAATATTATAGTTCAATTCAGTTTAATCATATTAAACGTAAAAAAGACAAATATGTGTATTTATTATTACAATATTTAATACTCCAATACATTTCCAATTAACCATACCTATCAAAATCAAACAATATATTTTTTATTATTTAAGTCAAAACAAAACAATTCTCATTATCATTAGCGGTGTTGCCAGTAGATTTAAATGGGAAAATGCTATATCGTTCAAAATATTATGCTAGATTGTTCTACAGCATCAAATAACAAATTGTTTGTAAACAACTTAGCAATATTTCTTCACTTATTTTTAATGTTGGAAATTACAGTAAAAATTGTGCTAATATCCTAAAAATTACAACTGAAACCGTTATACTTACTATGGAATTCTTTAAAAATTTAAATTAATTTTAATCTTTTCATATGTTAAATCTACCACTGAAAGTTAGGAAATGACAACACTATACGTACACAGATATATTGTATTATTCATTAAAAAGTATATATATAAAAAAAATATGATATCTTATTATCAGGCTAAACTCAAATACACAAAAACAAAAAAAAAATAAATAAAATACATACAAAATTTGATATTTTTTGTTTTTTAGAAAAAAAACCAATTTAGATGTACGGAAAATTTATACAGATTTGTAATCTAGACACTTGTATATTAATAATAAGAGGTCAAAATATATTTTTGGTGAAATGTTTTATTTATTATTAATGGGGTATATAATTGAAAAATACATAAAAAGTGTTCTAAATGGTCTCAGGTTATTAAATATATAAATAAAATAAAAAGTCGTTATATTTTAAAGCTACTATGTAAATATATCACTTTTCCCTCAAAAATTTAGTTTTAAATGGGATATTTTCATATTATTCATAGACTATAACCCCTCAAACAAAACCCCTACGAACCTTATTAATATACTGTAAAAAATTTTAACATTTTCTTGATAAAAATTATGAAAAAAATAGCTGCTAGACATTTTTTCATTATTTATACAAAATTGATAAAAAACAATTCATACTAACCAGTATTAACATAAGGAAAATTAAAAAAAGTTTGCTTAAAATGTAATTAAAATAAATTCAATGTAATATTAAATATACCAATACTATTAAAATTAACCATGACTATGTCTATCAAAATCAACTAATATTTTTTATTATTATTAAAGTTAAAAAAAAAGAAATCATATGACATTTTCCTTCTTGTTAATATACATGCATATGTATATACATACAAAAACCAAAAAGTTTTAATTAAAGTTGAAATTTTATTAATTAAATTAAAATTTAATATGTAATAATGCACATAAACTACAACTCCAACAAAATTGTAAACAAAAATATCAAATTTCATTTGAAATTTTTCGCTGACACAGCATTCGATATTAATTACTATTTTCATATGCCAAATTATAAACGAATATTCATCTAATCATGTTGAATATAAAATAAAAAAACACAATTTTTTTATTTTTGATATAGCTTTTATTACTTTTTTTTTAATTTGCTAAAAAATTAATAACTATACATGTTTTATTTTACTATTTTCCCAACTGAATAATGATTGAGAATTTGGAATGAAAAACTTTCTCACTTCGTCTTTTACTGCAGAATTATCACCGGCTGCTTCTTCCAATTCCAAAACATGTAAGCCATTTTCTAACTTTCTTCTTAATATAAATTGTTCGCTTCTTCTATTATATTATCATCCAAATTATTATATCGTTTGGGAAGATATAACATTCCCTCCTCAAGCTCTGCAATCACCACATTTCCATATTTATTCCTATGACGGAACATAGTTAAAACCTTATATGGCTTTGATGGAAGTAAATCCTTTGTTGCCAGATATGGCTTTGTTTTTAATTTATTGAAAGCCGCAACAATATCTGCATTTGTAATTCATTTTTGGTTCCTCCTTTCAATAAGTTTAATAACTGATTAAAAAATTTGCTTCTGAGATTTATATTTATATCTAATCCACTTTACATTTTTATGAAAAATAATTTATTTATTTTTTGCTCCAAAAAGTTTTTACATAAATTTAGTGTTTTTTTATGTACTTTATAACATTTATAATTCAAATTTACTCTATATTTTTATATTAAATGTATTTTATTGCATGAAATTGTAGTTCATTTAACAATTTTTATTATAATTTAATTCAAATATTGCAAGGCCGTTTGATGACTGCCGACCCTTGTACACAATTGTCCAATTTTGAACATTCATTTTAGTTTAGTATGTTTCTTCCCTATTTAAATCTCTGCGGAAGATAAGACCATTCATTATTATTTAAATATGCTATGACTTTTGATCCATGTTGCGTTTCTTTCCAATTAAAATTTAAAATTTTGTATGGTTGATATAGAGGAATGTCGTCAATTTTTATATATTCTGGCTTAATACTGAGCCAATTTAATAATTTGTTCATACATCTAAAAACGAAGCATTTAAAATAAAAAAAATAAATAAATAATCAAAAGTTTTATCCAAAAACGATAACTCACCATTTTGTTAAGTATACTTTGAAGTAAATTTTAGAGCAATGATTAAAAAATATATTCTGATATGTCTTTTTAGAGGAATTAAAGAAATACTATCTTCTCTTGAAAAAAATCATAAAATAGATTATTCCGAAAAGTTTTAATGTAAATTGAGTGTTTTTTTATATAATTCAAATTTACTCTCATTTTGAAATCATAACATAAATTTCACAATTCTCTTAACATAAATTTCATAATTCTCTTAACATGAATTTCACAATTCTCTTAACATAAATTTCACAATTCTCTTAACATAAATTTCACAATAATTTCCTAATATCACATTAGAATAAATTATACATAACCTTACCCAACAAAATCAAACATATTTTTTAATTAAAGTCAAAAACCTTTTACAAGGTTATTTTATGCATATGAAAAAAAAACAAAAACAATTCTCAAGTTAAATTTTACACTTTATAAAAACAAAAACAACCATATGAATAAACCAAACATACTCAAACTCTATTTATCCAAGTCATCAGTTTTTAATTTCATCACAATTAAAAGTGTAAAAAAAAAAATTGTGTCCATATTAATTCGTTTGTATAAAAAAAAAAAAAAAATGTTGACAAAAATAAATTCATTGGTTTCCAATTTCATAAAATGCATTTGGCCGTTTACACAAACAAATATTGTAGCATTTATTAAAAAAGCACACAATAAACAAACATACATACATATATTATTACAATATATTAAACACACAAAGGGGGACGGGATCTCTCCCTTTATATTTCTTCTGATGGATCAATAAAAAAATTTGCCATCTGCGAACCCTAACTTAAAATAATTTTTCAGTAATGATAAAAAAATATTGAAAAAAATCAACCTCCCCCCCCCACTCAAATGTTTTTGAAGCTACGCTAAATTGTCCCAGAACCTACTCAAATATACTACTCTTGTTATTTGGTCTATTAAAAGTGCATATACTAATTAGTAAGTGTCGTGCTTATAGTCTAAAATAACCCGTAATAAAATATTCAGTCAGCTTTCATTAATTTCGAATTTGTTTGTTATTTAACACTAATGAAAAAGTGCTAAGGCACCATCTGCAAAGTGGAATGTGTGAGTGTTGTGTTTAATGAAATAATTTCATTAGCAATAATTTTTTAATTGCAATCACTGTTCCTTTTTTAGAAATATCTACATGAAAATATGTATGTAGGTCCACCTGCAATGCTATTTTTGATTTAAATTGGCACATACGAAAAATTCCGTTTTCAATAATCATAGCGCTTTATATATTTTAGAATTCAGGTTTTGAATTAACCCATTTCAATTCATCATGATTACACCCAGTGGTCAATTGATAGACTACGAAGGTTTTTTTTTTATAAATAATCCATAAAATATGAAAAAATATTAATTAAAACAAAATAGAAAATTCGTGATGTACATAAAATCAAAACAAAATAATTATTCGAGTACTTAAAATATTCCACAAATTAATATATCAAAAAGGCTATGAATCCCTTTGCTTCCATAAGCTATTAAATTGTTTAAGCATTAGACACATTTTCTAATAAAAATTAATAATTTTTTTTTGTAAAAAAGACATGAAATAAAAGAAACACATAAATGTTTTTTTTTTTTTTAAATTACGAATAAATTTTCAATATTTTATTTATCACTAATGGAAAATTGAGAGAAAATAAACGTAGCATTGCCAGAACAAAACAAAAACTGTTTAATAGTTATTGAACAGTTTTCAATACATTATGAATAATGTTCTTTTTATAAGAGGTTAATAAGGAAAAAGAGTTTAATATCTATTTTGTAAAATAAACCCAAAATAAGAATTTGTTATGAATAAGACCGTAAATAAATATCAAATAGGAAAGTAATTTTAAACTTACTAAGTGAAAATCAGATGGCTTGATGTATTCCGGCCATAAATTAAAAATGTCTGCGGTGCTGCACTAAAATTTTGGAAAAAAGTATAATTGAAAATTTTATAAACTGCAAAGAAATCTTAATATTCTATCTCAGGCGTATGTATTAAACATCTGCATCAATTCATTTGTAACTCATTTTTAATTACTCTCTTTCTTTTCAATTGTTGACTGTTATTGTTTTTTAAACTTAAAATCAAATCTCTGTGTGTGCGTACGTAAGAAAAAGACAAAAAAAATCAAAACAAAAATAAACAAAATCAATTGTGCAGAGAGTCATGAAAACACTTAACTTTAATTCTAAAAATGCAATACTGTCATTTGTTTGTTTTTTTTTTTACAAAATTTGATGTGAAGGAAATATTAAATTAAAAAAATTTAAATATTATAGGTATGTAATTAAAAGTAAATAAAAATATCACAAATAAAATAAATTTTATTTCATTTAGATATAATTAAATATAATTAAAATAACAAATTATTATATTTTCTAAGCAAAAACATTGAAATCAAACGTAATTATTATCTGTTGTTTATTTAAAAATACATAATTGTTATGTTCCCTGCATTTTTTCATATTAGATTTAAGGGAATGACAGTAATTCACAGTTCTGTTTTGATGTTTTTTATTTAACATTATTGTTTTTCTAAAAATCTCTCATAAGCAGTAATTTCTCAAAGAGAACAGAACATGTTTTGTTTTTGCTTCATCGTTTCAATTCAACTCAATTCAAATAATTTTATTTACAGAGTTTGTTTTGTATTGTTTTGTTTTTTATTTTCGCAGTAATGTAAGAGCATACATTAAAAAACATTACTGTGAATTGAAAAGCAAATGATTTGATGCAGATGTTTAGTATGTATAACAAAGACAATATAAGTTAAAAAACCGCCGCCAACTATGTTATGTTGGCATTGATCTTATAAATTTTTTTTGTTGTAACTTACCTCAAATTTTTATGTATCTATGTATGTGTTTATACGCCAACGACTTTTTTGCAATAAGACAACAACAATAATTTTTATGTATCTATGTATGTGTTTATACGCCAAAGACTTTTTTGCAATAAGACAACAATAATTTGTTTTCTTTTTTTATTTTATTAAAACTACACTTTTTATTGTTTTAATATATTTTTGTTTTTATTGTTTTAAAATATTCGTTTTTTCTTTTTTTTAATTTTTTTTTCGACAAATCACGAACACACGAATATATATATAAATATTATGTCTGCTCTTTAGCACTAAGGACGAAAAACTGAACAATGAAAAAAATAAACAATGTTCTCAATTGCTACTTCGAATTAGGGATGGACATTTTAATACGATCGAACTTTTTTACTACGAAATGTTTCGGTATATTTTTAAATATTTTCTTATATAATAATTGCACAGAGTTACAAAATGAGAAAAAATTCTACGGCACGGGGTTTCTCAGTCGATTCGGATACACGGTGTTAATAAGTACTAAGCCTCTAATCCACTTTTTTTGAATTGACTCTAGTTGTCGCGATAAATCGCGATTTGTAAAATTAAGGATGTTGCACTATATATTGAAGCATATCTCGAAAACGACTTGTCTGATTTTGTTTGAAAGAATATCAAAAAATTTCAATTAAAACTATCTTCACGTCGTTCTTACATTACTTTTTAATACGGTCAACAGTTATGGAGATATTAAGCCCATATTTTGAGAAAAAATTAAATTTTATACAAAATTTCAGGAAAAAATTAAAAAAAAAAAAATCATAAAAATTCGAAAGTGTCAAAAATTTAAATTTTTAAATTAATATTTTTAATTAATAATTCATGAAGAATAAATAACTCAATGAATACTTGATACATTTTGTAAATTAAATACTCGAGTTAGTAATAAGTATATATACATTTATTTGATTTATTCTCACTGTCAAATTTGTTTTATAAAAAAGTTACGTCTGCACCTCTGAAAATGTAAGTAGATATAATTTTGCAAACACTAACAGTTCTGTATTGAGAGCTAAAATAATTGAGAGAGTCAATATCGTCTCACATCTTTTCTGCTCAAGACACTGGAGAGACTAATTGACATCCATATTAGAATATCAACTAGTGAGAATCTCCTATCAGGTTCTCAACATGCCTATACAAAAAGCAAATCAGTTGACACCGCTCTTCACTCGATCGTGGGATATATAGAGAAATCTCTCGAATACGGAACTACACACTGGCGGCCTTTCTGAATATAGAAGGCGCTTTTAATAATGTCGAACCGACATATATATGGCTTGCTCTGGAGGATCTGGGCCTGGAGTTTGCATCAAACCTACTTAACCTTAGGATCATCAGATCTAGCATGGGCACCGCCACTATTAGGAGGCATGCGACACGGGGCACTCCACAAGGAGGGGTACTATCACCTCTACTATGGAATCTGGCTCTAAATAAACTGCTTACACAAATGGATTCATATGGCTTTAAAACCATCGCCTACGCGAATGACTTGGCTGTGGTTATCTCCGGAATCCATTTGGACACGCTATCACAACGGATGGAGATGGCGCTTAAGATGATTAATGGTTGATGCAACAACAGAGGCTTAAGCGTAAACCCCTCCAAAACGGAACTCGTACTTTTCTCAAGAAGGTAAAAAATACCAAATTTTAGATTACCAAAATTGAATGGTACTGAACTTGCTCTGTCAACTGGATTTACGAGACTGTCGTTAAACCAATTCTATTCTACGGAGTGTCGAAGGAGTACTACGCATAATGGGACTTCTCATCACCTGAGCAATGCGCACCACGTCTTCAAAGACACTATTTGCGATGCTGAACTGGATCCCATTGGACCTTCTGGCCCGAAAGCTCGCCATGAATACAGCAACTAGGCTCAACGCCACAGGTGGCTGGCAATATAGGGCGTATGATCATTCGAGCATACTAGGAACAACTAACGTTCTCCCCGTGCTGATAGACTACTGCGCTCCCAAACTGATCCTCTCGAGATTGTACACATTCTCCACTGCTGAGGACTCAACCGACACACCCCCAGATGGAGTCCTATGCATGTACACCGAAGGCTCTAGGAACGCTCATTGTGTTGGTGGTGGCATTTACATTGCTGAATTCGGGATAAGAAGGTCGTTTAGAATCCCAAACGAATGCAGTATTTTTCCATCCGAAATTATGGCCATTAAAGGAGCGGTTAATTGGCTAAGGTATTATAGGATATACGGTAGGGATATCGTAATTTTTACCGACAGCCAAGCTGCAATCAGAACCCTGACAGGTGTATATACTACATCAAATCTAGTCCATGAATGCTGGACATCCCTAAATGAAATGCCGTCACATTCGAGAATTGCAATCAAATGGGTGCGTGGACACGGGGTCAACCAAGGCAATAACACTGCCGATGAGTTAGCAAGGCACGGTTCTGTGGTCTACCCCTGAATGCCTGTAAGAAGCGTATTGAAATCGCATTTTATGACATGGCACAACACAGATGGGAAATCGAACCCACATTTCAAATTACAAGGATGATATGGCTCAAGCTTGACGCAACCAGATCATCATTCCTTTTGCGCCTCTCTCGATTTTTGCAGGAGCTGTAACAACGAGGATGAGGAGGAATCTATTTTTCATCTCTTCTGCACATGCCCTGCCCTGGAAAACCTTCGATCGCGATATCTGGGACAAGGTTTTCTCGATAGCCTCACCGATTTATCGATCAGCAGCATTATTGGCATTAACTCATTCGTGAGGGAATGCGGATGGTTTCAGGAATAGAACTCCAACACATTGACTCTATGATGTCTATACAGCGACAGATTCTTCTACGTTTTTCTAATATCTCGTTATACTACTTCTTTACTTTTTTTTCTCTACCTTATATGTTTCTTTTTCTCTAATCTGAACTTTCATTCCTATCCCCCTTTTTCTCTTCTCCTGCATCCTTCCACATCCTCTGTCTATCTTTTCTTCTTACAGGTAACACAAAGGGACCTCTCAGGACCCAAGTGAGCCGTAATCAGTTTTATTTGGCGTCAACCTGATGAACCTAACCTACATACATGTATACCCACAAGTACTTTCTAATAAAACTGCCTTACCGCAGACTTTTATCACTGCATTACCAAATGGGTTATTTTATTAACTATCTGTAGCATACTGTAGACTGTAGGCAACAAACCGTTGGCGTAATTCAAAATTAATATAAATACATTTTTTTAATTTAATCGCTCACTGTTGCTCGTAGTTTACAAACTGAACAGGCATCGTAAAACAAAAAAAATCAATTAGTTGGCAATACTTGCTCAAAAAAGACATTTGTTTTTTGACCGCTGGTTTTTGTGGACATTGTCTGTTTGCTGCGACTTCAAAGTGTAAAATTTAAGTGTTCTGCTTGTGTTTTGTGTGTTATCTTTATAAATTGGAGATATATATAATTGATTTATATTGTGAGCCAGTATTTTTGTATAAATTTGAAGATTTGTTGTGTTTTTTTTTTTTTTTGCAAATAGGGACTGTTGCCCGTAAGCTACATCAGGTAAAAACGGTTGACTTTGATTGACGGTTGTTATACTGACTGTAGGTTATTTTTATTTTGATTATTTCTTATTCAGAATGTCCCGTAAGCGCCCACTTAGTGACGAAAACATTATTGCTGCTCTAAATGAACTTGCAGATAGTGAAGATGGCTTAGATTTTGATGACGACAGTATTGACGATCCTGATTTTATTCCTGACTTAGATTCTTTTGAAGATGAGGCCCCAGATATAGAAATTGACGTTGATAATATAATATAAACTCTAGAAAGCGTTGATGAAAGTCCATCCTGTAGCACTGAAACTGCACCGTCACACGAAAACACTTCTCAACCTTCCCATGACAAGAACCCAAGAAAGGATACTAAAGATAAGCCATCTAAACTAAATTTGCGCTGGAAAAATAAGAATCTTGAGTTGAATTCAGAGCAGCTCACGTTTAAAGAAAATAAGATACTAGGCCCTGATCTTCTACAGTTAGCAACTCCCGTACAGTTCTTCTTGTACCTATTTTCAAATAAACTCATCAATAAAATTACTTAGGAGACCAATTTGTATCAAGTGCAGAGAGATCCCAATAGCACCTTTCGACTAAGTGAAGAGGATATCAGGCAATTTATAGGTGTGACATATCTAATGTCTCTTATCCAACTCCCTAGAGTTACCAACCACTGGAATCCAGTACTAGATACTCCTGTAATACAGGAAACAATGAGCCTAAATAAGTTTGAAAAAGTTCGACAAACTTTGCATTTCAACGAGAATAGCAAAGAACAAACCACATAAGTGGGGTTATAAAGTGTTTGTTTTGAGTGGCGTTTCTGTATTTGCTTATAAGACAGAAATTGAGACAGGGAAAGAAAATATCGTTTTACAAGAGGAGCCAGATTTAGGTGCCTCATCTAATGTCGTCATGAGGCTAGCACGTATGATTCCGAGAAACCAAAACTTCAAGCTATATTTTGATAACTATTTCACTTCTCTTCAGTCTCGGTACTATTAGAAGAAATAGAATATCAGATTGTAAGCTGATGCTCGAAGATGGGACAAACAAAATAAAAAATATATTCAAATAAAGCGACCTTATGTGGTCGGTGAGTACAACCGCCATATGGGGGGGGCGTTGACCTCCTTGACAGCATCATGGGTTTATACAAAATACGTTTGCGAAGCAAAAGATGGCCCATGCGAATTTTTTATCATTACTTAGATGTAACCATGGCTAATTCATGGATTCTTTACAAAAGGGTTGCCGAATACAAAGGATTTGCATCAAACCGCTTATCATCAGCAGATTTTCGTCAGCAGGTTGCTGTTACCCTTTGCAAAATGGGAACAAAGGTTTCCTTTTCTGGTCGGAGGTCGTTGCAGACAGATATTGATGTTAAAAAGCACAAAGGACCTGCTCAGCATGTACCCCCGAAAGCAGTCCGACAAGACCAGATTGGGCACTGGCCGCAATGGTCTGATAAGAAAATCAGATGCAAGCTTCCAAAGTGTGTCGGATTTACCCACAATGTATGTGAAAAGTGCGGGGTAGCCTTATGCTACACAAAAACCAAAAATTGTTTTCGAGAATTCCGTCTTTCATAATTATATAAGTGTCGACCACTAAGCTCAGTGTTGCCTTAAAGCAACAAACACTTTTTGTCTAAGTTTCGACCAGTAACTTCAATGTTGCCTAGAAGCAACACACCCTTATTTTCTAATTTTCTCTCCAAATAATAAAAATAAATAAAAAAATACGTGTATATGTAATAATAAAAATAAATAAAAAAAATACGTGTATTTTATTTTGTTGTTTTCATCCCATATACAGAACATCAAATTAATCGGAGTTGTTGAGTGATAGAGGGTTAAGATAATAACATTACCCCTTTTTAACATTTGATTCCCAACATTTTGTTAAATACAAACTTGAATAATGTTAAAAATAAAACAAACAATTTATTTTTGGGGCCCAATTTACACTTATGTGAACATTATCACATTTATATCAATAAATATATAATTATTAGAAAATTTTAATTTTATTCGAACTTTTCTGGAAATAATTAAATTTTTAATTTTTATTCTGACTCGAGTTCATTCTAATGTAATAATTATTGAAGAATATATTTTTAAAAAAGTTTTTTAGACACTAGCCGAATGTAATGCATTTTCTGGCCCGCTACGGCCGTCTTCAGCATTCTTCGTGCCTTTTTCACAAAAATTTTATTTTAATTTCAAAAATCAGAAAAAGTATAAACTCGATTTTTCCCATCTAAATTACCTTGCATAGCTCACGTAATTCTTTGTTATACAGAAAAAGATTAAAATCCATACCTTTTACAGAACCGAATCTATGCCACTTTAAAGTTTATTAAGTCACGGATTTCACTAAAAGGAATCCCACAATTCCCAAAACAACGCCAAAAATCCCAAAAACGCATGCCGTTTGCCGATTCGTGCTTTGGGATTTGAGAAAATATAGGCTAAAGTCAAAACTTTTATATAAAATGGGACGAATTCGGGAGGGTGTGTACCTTGAGCATTTGATTTATTTGGCTTTTTTTTTATTTTAAAGTCTTTTCTGTGAAGATAACTTTCAGAAAAAAATAATAAAATTATTATATGTTGTTAAAGAAAATTTTATTGTAGAGAAAAAAGAGTGTAGATACTTTTTCGGCAAAACACAAAAAGTAGTAATTTTTGCAATTTTCATATTCAAAATCGTTTATCTTTGGACTCGGTAAAGATATCGACTTCAAATTTTTGTTATTCGATAGATAATTTTCTTAATTAGCGAAAGAAAAAACAAATGAAATTAGTCGGAAACACTAGGACATATATGAATAAAACTGGAACAAGAACATGCAAAATTGAGGTACTTAAAAATTCAAATGGAAATAACTCAAAAACTATAAGAGATAAATAGCTCTTATCAGTGCCTATAATAATGTATAAGAATATTTGAAATTGGACGAGAAACAAAAATTTGGCAAGCTATTAAAAAATTTCTATGTCAGAGATACCCAACTTTGAGCCTCTTTAGCTCCGCCCCTGAGGGGTCTGTTCCGTCCCCTTTCCAAACTTAACATTTTTCACTCCTCTGCTATACACATACCAAATTTCATGCAAGTCCAAACAGCCGATCAGAAGTTACAGATTTATTTCCAAAAAATTTCGATTCTGCCACACTGTGCAATGAAATGAAAAAAAAAAAAAATATATCACACTGCAATCTATGCTAACCGACGGTTGGCTAGAGCAGGCAAACTAATGTAATAAGAAGAATATGATCCAAAAAGTTGTAAATTTCGTTCCACTTAATATAGTTGAGAATTAAGAATATTGTAATTACTTTGAAGTTACGTATTCTAATTCTGAAAACTTGTAAGTTAAAAGGATGATATTTACAATTGACATTAAAAGGCATGAAGAATGCTGAAGACGGCCGTAGCGGTCCAGAAAATGCATTACATTCCGCTAGTTTTTAAAAAACTTTTTCAAAAATATATTCTTCAATAGTTATTACATTAGAATGAACTCGAGTCTGAATAAAAATTAAACATTTGATTATATCAATAAATATATTTACATTTTCATATTAATACACTATGCAACAGTATTTTTGGGGGCGGAATCATTCCGATTGCAGTTGATAGCTCTTGATATGTGTAATGAACCCTCCAAAGGATTTTTCGTTGGTAGCAAAATTTTTGTTTTATGTCCACTTAAACTTTTCTATTTTTGCAAAAAGAAAAAAATAATATAAATATAGTTCGAAACTAAAATATTTTTACATAAATGTTTAGAGCACTTAAATGGCAATATTTCATTAGAACTTTCTATTAATTTATCTCTAATAATAAGGGGTCATTTCTAGTCCTTTTAAACAAAATTAAACAAAAGTCCATTAAAACTTGAGTTTAATGGGTTAAAATATTCTACAGACATTTTCTACGTCGAATTTCACTAGGGGTCAACGAAGGTCCAAAGTTCATACGATGAAGCGTTCAAACAAAAAAAAGAAATTTATTAAATTATTATAAAATTTTGTTTACTATTTGCACAAAAATTTTAATTTTATGATATATTTCATTGCCTAGTTTAAGGAGTTTATGTAAGAAATGTGGGAAAATTTCATAATTTTCTTTTTTAACAACATATGATAAGTTGGATGACCCCTAGTAAAATTCGACGTAGAAAATATCTGCAGAACATATTAACCCATTAAACTCAAGTTTTAATGGACTTTTATTATTAGAGATAAATTAATAGAAAGTTCTAACGAAATATTGCCATTTAAGTGCTTTAAACATTTATATAAAAATATTTTAGTTTCGAACTATATTTATAATATTTTTTATATTTATCTGAAAGTACCTTGGTGCAAAAATAGAAAAGTTTAAGTGGTCATAAAACAAAAATGTTGCCTACAAGTGAAAAATCCTTTGTAGGGTTTATTACACACCTCAGCTATCAACTGCAATCGGAATGATTCCGCCGCCACACAGTGTGCGATTCAGTAAATGAAATGGAAATAATTATGGAACTTTTGAACGGCTGCTCCGATTTCTTTTTCCAAAAAGTCTTCAACAAATTTAAGTATTTTAAATTTTTGTATACATATTTAAGAAGAAGACAAAATTTCCTAAACATACGATGTTTTTTTGTAGATCTCGACTAGCAGAATCCTCCCATATAAAAATCTTTGAAATCGGTTCAGATATAAGGAATCAGGATCGTTTTAAATAAGTTTTGTACCCGAGGTGTTCAACTTTGGGACCCTGTGGACTCGCCCTCTGTAGGTCTATATGATCCAAGCTCAAAACTTAAACTCGCCTCTACTATCACCATGTGAAATTTCATAGAAATCGGAGCAGCCGTTCCAAAGTTCCATAATTATTTCCATTTCATTTTCTGAATCGCACACTATGCGCCACGCGATGAACCTCAATTTGTTGCATAGATGTCAATAATAATAAAAAGTATTGCTAACTATGTAAGAAAAATATCTAAATTAAATATTTTGTTTAAATATTCTCAATAAATTCGTATAATAGTTAAAATATAAAACCAATCTATAATTTTTTATAGTATGTCAACATTGTTAATGAAAAAAAAATCAGGAAATATAAATTAAAAAAAAAAAATTATAAAAACATATAAATTTGTGGACATCCAACGTACTGGCTGGCAGATCCTAGAAAAATTCCTGATCTCATAGATTTTTCCATATCTAAAAATATTAACCGAAATTCAATAACTATGGAAATTTCATATGACTTCTGACCATTCTCCAATAATAGTAACATATTATGGAATGACTAACATACCAAATTATCCTACGAACGCTTTCTATAGGACAAATTGGTTAAAATATAGAAAATACATCAGTAGTCACATCCACACGAATCCCTATTTTCAGTGTGAGGAAGATATAAACAAATGCGTCATCGATTTTACGTCGTTAATTAATTCAGCCATGGATCATTCAAAGCCAATCTTTAAAAAAAGATAATAAACATATTTCCAATTATGATATTGAAAAACTTCTTCTTGAAAAAAGAAAATTTAGAAGAGAATGGCAACGAACCAGATCACCAGCTGCAAAGCTGAGGCTATGGATCATTCAAAGCCAATCTTTAAAAAAAGATAATAAACATATTTCCAATTATGATATTGAAAAATTTCTTCTTGAAAAAAGAAAATTTAAAAGAGAATGGTAACGAACCAGATCACCAGCTGCAAACAAGAACAAGAAGAGGATCGCTAAAGTAAAAATTACATTGAAAGTTTGACAAATAATAGATATACAAATTTTTCCTTATGGAAGGCAACGAAAGACATTAAGCCACTGGTAGAGGTACAAAGTCCTTTAAGGAAAGCTGATGGCACCTGGGCCCGTAGTTCAGAAGATAAGGCCAATTTATTATAATACAAATAACTTTGTATTGGGAGAGACGCCTGAAACTACATCAAACTATGATACAATTGTTGTTAGCCCAGAGAACATTAATACAGTTATTAAAGAAAATATAAATGTTAGAAAATCATCTGGATATGATTCAATAACACCATCAATGATTAAAAGCCTACCGAATGTGGCAATAATCGTGCTGTCAATAATTTTCAATGCGAAGAAATATCGTCCCAACTCATCAGTTTGGTTTTCGTGAAAAACATGGAACCATAGAACAAGTGAATCGTCTAACTGGAGAGATAAGAAAGTGTTTTGAATTAAAGAAGTATTGTTCAGCTATCTTTTTGTATATAGCGCAAGCTTGGCACCAAGCTCTAATATATAAAATTAAATGTTTATTACCACCATGTACTCACAAATTGCTGGAGTCCTATCTATCTAATCGTTCATTTATAGTAAAGTATAACGAATTTATGACAGAAGAATTTAAAATAAAAGTAGGTGTTCCACAGGGAAGTGTTCTAGGACCTAACTTGTACTTAATTTACACTTCTGACTTACCAGTATGCGGAAAACTGACTGTTTGTACGTTTGCCGATGATACAGCAATACTGAGATCCCACGAAAACCCACACATAGCATCTAGTCAACTTGATATTTATCTCCGACGTGTGGAGACATGGTTAAAAAACTGGCGTATACGAGTAAATGAATTGAAAAGTTGTTATATTACGTTCACCCTAAGAAGAAGAAACTGTCCACCTGTTACACTTAATGGTATAAGTATACCCCAGTCAGATCATGTTACATTCCTTGGTACTCACTTAGATAGGCGACTGACTTGGCGTCGTCATATAGAAACCAAGAGACTTCATATGAAGTTAAAAGCTTCTAGCATTCACTGGTTAATAAACAGCCAATCAAAACTAAGCCTTGACAATAAAGTCATCCTGTATAAAACCGTTTTAAAACCAATTTGGACATATGGCATCCAATTATGGAGTACAGCCAGTAATACGAGTATCGATATTATACAGAGGACACAATTGAAAATTCTTAGAACCATGACGGGTGCACCATGGTATATAAGAAATGAAAATATCCATAGAGATTTAGAGGTTCCATTTGTAAGGGATGAGTTAAAAAAGTGCAGTGAAAAATACATTACAAAACTGCAGAATCATCCCAACCCACTTGCAAGACTTCTTACTGAAGTTCAACCAAATTCAAGGCTTCGTAGAGCCGACTTTCCACCCCGTTATTAAAAGGACAGATTATTCGCCTTCCCATGCTCTCGTTAGAGAAAAAGTAGTGTTTAGTTTATAGTTTTAAGATTTGAATACATATTGTGAGGCCTTTAAAGAAGGGCAGATTCAATATATAAATGAAGGATCGTAAAAAAAATATATATATATATATATATATATATATATATATATATATATATATATATATATATATATATATATATATATATATATATATATATATATATATATATATATATACGTATATATAAATTTATAAAATTCAAATTTATTTTTAAACAACAATATTTTGTAAAATTTTTTCCATGCATATTTTTCCGAAAAAATTTTGTTCTCAATTTTGCAAAAAATTTTTTTCGTCTACAATACCCTCCTAAGAGTGGATCTTTATGATATATAGTCATCAATTTTTCTTTTATGTTTTTATCAAGTACTAGTTCAATAGGATTTGTTAATATTATTTCTATTTTCTTTAATATTTTTATGCCATGGTATTTTATTTTCTGTATACTGCAAATTTCAAACAATATATCATCCTTTGGCCATTCTATTTTAAGAATGTTCTGATTGATGGCTTCCTTTTGTAGCCTCAAAAGCATATCATTAAAATCAATGTTTCGTTGTCAATTAGAACATTCAAAGAAAATATAATTTAAAATTTTCTATAAATATTTATGCGCAATTTGCTTAATTTATTGTTTGTATATACAATTTCAGATCTGATTTTCGGTATTTTTGTGGTAAACTCATGAGTAAATTTGTCATATATTTCTATTTTGTCTATGCTAGCATTTGTCTTCTCTTCTTTGTATTGTATTTGCAGAGGCATTCCGCGGGTTGTTACGGCAAAAATTTCTTTGTTTGCGTTTTTCAATTCGTCAACTGAAATACGCGAGAGAGCGTCTACTGCTACATTGTCTTCGCCTTTTATGTATTCTATTGTAAAATTATATTCTGACGAGCTGTAGACCCGCAACTTCGTTAGCGGAAATTTTTTATAAAAATATAATAAATTTAAACTAAAATTCTTTACTCCCTTGGGAACATTTTTAATAATAATGTTATGTCATCCATAAATAACAATTTCACTTTAATTTCATGTTTCTAATCTTAGAATAACGAAAAATAAATATCAGAATTACGAAAAAGTATATTAGAATAAAGAAAAAGGACCACAAAAACCATTTTAAGGTTTCTGATTCACTTAGGACCTTACATCCACAATTTTATGTTTCTAAGGGTAAAAATTGCAGAACATGCAAGAAGTACTATTAGAAAAACGAAAAGAGATACCACAAAGTCCCTTCTTGTGAATTCTCGTTTATTTAGGACTACATATATTTAATTTCATAATTATATAAAATTTAAAAAGTACCATTAGAAGAACAAAAAAAGTACCACACAGACTCCTCTTATGAATTCTTTCTCACATAGGACCATGCATATTTAATTTAATGTTTCTACTTTAAATAATATTGGAAATTCAAAAAGTACCATTTGAAGAACAAAAAAGTATCACAAAGTCCACTATTATGGATTCTCATTCACTTAGCACCACATGTTTTTAATCTCATGTTTCCAGTTTCACAATTATAGAAAATTAAAAAAGTACCATAGGAAGAACAAAAAAGTACCACAAAGTCCCTTAATATGAATTCACATTCACTTAGGACCACATATCCTTAATTTCATGTTTCTAGGTTCATATTGACAGAAAATTCAAAAAGTACCATTAGAAGAACAAAAAAGTACCGCAGAAACCTCTCTTATTCATTTAAGACTACATATCTTTAATTTCATGTTTCTGGGTTAAATATTATAGAAAATTCAAAAGGTACCATTAGAAGAGCAAAAAAGTACCATAAAGTCCCCTCTAATGAATTCTCATCGTTTAGGACCAATAATCTTTAATTTTATGTTTCTATGTTAAATATTATAGAAAATTCAAAAAGTACCATTAGTAGAACGAAAAAGTACCACAAAGCTCTTACTTACGGATTCTCATTCACTTAGCACTTCATGTCCTTAATTTTATATTTCTAGGTTAAATATTATAGAAAATTCAAAAAGTACCATTAAAATAACAAAAAAGTACCATAACGTCCCCTCTTGTGGATTCTCATTAACTAAGGACCACATATCCCTAATTTCACGTTTCTATGTTCATAATTATAGAGAATTCAAAAAGTACCATAAGAAGAACGAAAAAGTACCAAAAAGTCCCCCCTTGTGAATTCTTTCTAACATCGGACCATGCGTATTTAATTTCATGTTTCTAGGTTAAATATTATAGAAAATGCAAAAAAGTACCAATAGAAGAAGAAAAAAGTACCACGAAGTCCATCCTCTTGAATTCTTACCTACATCTCTCATCACTCTTGTGAATTCTTATCTACATTTTCTTAATTTCATGTTTCTATGTTTAATGTAATTGAGAATTCATTATTAAGTTTGAATAAAATGTAATTTCCCGCCTTTACCCCTTTTTTTGGTACTTTTTTTCCCCATCGAAGTATCAAAAATTGCATTCCAATAAATTTAAAAATTGTAGTGGTACCCCATATTAAAATACTCATATGAAGATTTCAATAAATATAAAAAAATGTTTTATGAAAAAAGTACCAAAATAGGTACGATTTTTTACCCCTTAAACGTTTGAATTCCAAAAAGTTCCAAATTTGTATTTCTAATTTTTTGATAAGTTTTGAATACGACATTAATTTTATCTGTATGTTGATTGGTTTCAAAGATACATATGGTGTCAAAAAAGTACCAAAATACAGTTTTTACCTGTTTTCTACCTAAAACGGCCGATTTTCAAAAAAGTACCAGACACCTGTCCAATTATCTTTAAACGAATAACGATAACTATTCAACTTTTTTGTATTATTATTAGTTTGCGAGTTATAAGGTTACCGATTTTACCCGTTTTTACCCTTTTTTACCCCTAAACATTCGAATTTCCAAAAATCCCGTCTTAGTGGATCTATATGATGGGAGACCTACCTACGTTCCAAATTTCGTCTCTTTAGCTTCAGCCGTTTGGGCTGTGGGATGATGAATCAGTCAGTCAGTCAGTAACGTTACTCTTTTATATATATAGATAATTCTAACCTAATTTTAGTTAACTTTGAAGAAGGATCTTTCATATTGAATAAATAAACTAAGGTTCTGTGGTCTGATCTGACTGTAAAATCGGTACCGTAAACATATGGTCTAAACTGGGTTATTGCAATATGTATTACTAAAAGTTCATGTTCAATTGTTGGTTTCTTTTATTCAGCGTTATTAAAAGATTTTGATGCAAAATAAATTCTGACTTAAAACTGCTCCACAACCAATTTTTGATGCATCCACTGTTATAATAAATTTTTTGGAAAAATCTGGGTACTGTAATAATTTCGGAGACATTTTAATTTCAAACATTCAAATGCTTTTTGACATTTGTCATGTAATGTACCACATGAACGTCTATGTTTTAACCATAGACAAACGCTAAAAAACCTCCAATGAAATTGTAACACCCATGCAGAGTGTTTTGGAGAATTGAAAAATTTAGTTGGGAGAGGACTGCGGGAGCCATTGAATTGCTAGCAGCAGTCGGTGTGGGGTGGTTCGGTCCTTCCCTAACTAATTTCGGAAGCATTACAGTGTTTATTATAGACTCCCTATTTTGTAAGATATTAACGATGTAAGGACCATATTGACTAAACTTTATTCCTAAAATGTTCTTCCCCGAATTTAGTCATATTGAAAAATTATAAAATGTGATGGTGTTAGTCAATAAAACTTAGAATTTTGTAACTCAAGATGTTATTAGAGTTACTGCCTCACAACCCTCACCTTCCATAGTTTCTTAGGCAAATGTTTACGGAAACCCCTAATGAAAATATCAATTAAACACTAAACTACTTAATCATTCAAAGAAAACACCCAACATTTTTAATTTATCTTTCCATTATGAAAATAACATATTCTTTATTCAACTCATTTAAAGGGCTTATTTTAATATATTTAATAAGAAATCATATAATTATCAAATAAAAATATTCTTTAAATTATTCATATTTAGTATAAAAATTGTAATAAAAGAATATATAGAATATAATTAATTACGACGTAATATCTAACATAGTTTGGCTCACAAATGATTAATAATTATTTACTTTGTGTACTTTGTTATTTGGTTTTGTTTGGAAAAAAAAATTATATAAGAAACAAAAATCAATAAAGCTTTACTAATTTACGAGAGTTGTAATTATGTTATGTTATCATTACATTGATCATGTTATCTCTCATATTTAACATAACTAACATTTTACTGACATGTTATCTAACAGAATTAATCTCATTGTATTAATTGATTGTTGTTTCTTTTAAATGTGTAATGCAAGTGTAGAAAAGAAAAAATGTTGTAAATGACTTACCGCATCAAACTGCTCCGGTGAAGGCCTCCAACAGAAATACGTTGATGTCGATTAGCTAAATAGATTTTTTTAAAGTTTTTGAAGTTGAAATCTAACTTGCATTATGTAGTTTGTCATTTGTAGTTATGCGTTAATTTAATTATAAATAATGTCTACACATACATAGACATTATTAAGGGTTATGATTTATAATGAACATAATTATATATAGATAATGTTAATAATCATTAAAGGTTATTTTAATATAATGTAAATAAGTATAAATATAAATTAGTTGGGTTAATGATTAGTTTATAGAATTATTTGTTAGAATTTAGATAATTTTAAATTTCATAATATTTTAACAGTATAGAGTAGTTTAGATTATATTTAAAGTTTATTTTCAATAACTGTGATATTATTATTATTATATTGAATAATGATTAAGTTTTTAAGTTCATTTCAATAAGTATAAGATTTAAATAAACAATTTTTTGATTATGTAATTTTAAAATTTTAAAGTTTAGTGAAAAATTTAGCAATTGTTTTAAATTTTTAGCATTGTTAGTTAATAATAAATTTTGTTTTAAATATTGTTGAAAGATTCTTTTAGAGAATTTTGTTATCTAATTTTAAAGAATATTATAGGTTATTCGGTGTTTTTCGTTAATTGTTAAATTGTTAGAAAGGTATAATCTTGTTTTAAATATTATTAAGTTTTATATTTCATGATTTAGGCATCAACTACATAATCAATGGAGCTTATTCTTGGATTCACTTGTGAATTTATGAATTTTCAGGTGTTCGATGTTCAAATATAATTAATAATAATTATGTTGACAAGTTAAAGATGATATTTGTGGCCTGTGTATGTTAAGGTTAAACCTCATGGAAAATTTGTAGATGACCAATTTGGTATATGGATGTCTTGATGTGAAAAGGTGTTTAAATATTTTAACCTAATACCAATAATTATTTGTAAATCTTCTAGAATTTTATAATTTTGGGCAATTTAATAGTTACCTAGTAATATTAAGGTGCAGTTTGTAGAAATGTTTAGTTTATTGGTGTCTCCAAAAATCTCACCCATCCTGCCTCTTGCAGGTTAGGTTTGACCAGCGCAAATCTTAACCCAATTTGATTAAAATTATTGTAAGGTGTGACCAAAAACCAAATGTATTTTTGATGGATGCAACAGATTTCAAAATTGTATGCACTTAATTATTATTATCCATAGTATATGATTTTTTAAGTATAATTAGCACTTGTATATAATTTGTTTTAAAACTAATCACAACTTTATTATAACACTTTAGGTCTTATTACTTCAAAGTCCAAAATCGAAAAGAACCACGCTTTTTATTGCGTCTTTAAAATCGAGTTTTTGCATTTCTAGAAATATCTTCGATTGTGGTTGTGTTATGTGAAAATGAAGTAAAATAGAATATGAAATACTGCTGCATTGAAATAGTAGTAAATCCATATTATCACTATACTTTTTTTAGTACCTTTTAAAAATCGCAAAATCTTAGCCAAAAGCAAATTATTTTCAAGATATTTTATTGATGCATATATGAAAATATAATAACCAGATATATGTAGTTTAGCCTTTTGAAATATAATTTATAAGCATTTCAATAATTATTGTTTAATTAAGTTTTATTTAATTAAATATACCTAATTTATGTTATGATCATATTTGTTAATGTCATGATATGGTATAATGCATTTTAGCAGAGATAACTCCCCGTAGGGATGGTAATGCAGTGCATACTCTGTTAAGCCTACTAGTGCATGCATTAAAGCAAATATTAAGATAAACCAAATAAATAAAAAGATCTTAATACATGTGTTTAAAGAACAAATAAATGCAGAGAAGTCGTAAGCTTACTAATTCCAATTATTAAAATATAAAATGACCAATATAAATTGAAACAAGAGGAATGTTATAATACATATAATCGATTATTGCTCTTAATATGTAAGTAAATGTTTGTTATTTGCTGTTTAATGATCATTAGTTGTATGTATTAAATAAATTCTGATTCTTTTTTTTTCAGACAAAACATCAGAGAAAGATCATAAATTTTAAATCATATAAAAAGAAAAATATAAAGTTTGATCTCATCTCCCTCATATAAAGAGTTTTTTGTACAAAAGTAAGTAAATGGTGTTGTTTTTACGTTATTGAGTGATCATTAATTATGGATCAAGCTTACTTTTAGGTCATAAAAATATAAATTATCCAGACCTTTGAAACTATCTTGTGAGTTTTGTAAAATGCAGATATGCAAAGGGCTTCATTCGCTTAAAATGAAATGGTATATTTGTTCCAGTGACTTTGGTTTTCAATCAAAAATTTTTTGATATATTTATTCGATAAAATATAATTATATGCATGTAATATGGGTTTTAATAATAAATATATGTAATTGATAGGAAAAAAAATTAAAATAAATTTGAACCTGGCTGTTAAAACAAAAGCAAGTTAAAAAATTTTGTGATTAAAAGTGAGTAATATGAAACTTGGCATAACGACCATTACAAAACCAAGCAATTTTAGAGCCATGCGATATAAAATTGTATGGAAAAAGGGAGTTTAAGATCTTATGTCTTTCCCGTGGTAACTTCCTACTAGTTTCCCTTGTAAATCCTCTAGGATATAATAGTTATTTCCCACCTTTTCCCTAATTCTGGCCTTTATGAACAAGGGTGCTAGTTTTGCGTTGAAACGCTTTTCAAAGTTGCTTTGCGCAAAGTTGCGTCGAAATATTTCCTGCCCTACATTAAATGTTTGAGGTTTAGAGCGAAGATTGTATTGATGGGTGTTTCTATCATGGGCTTGTCGAATGAATTTCTTAATATGATCACGAACCAGTTGAAGATTATCTTCCCTGGCTATTTGTGCTGTCGGTTCATCAAGTAATTGTACCTGACGAAGTAAGTTATAAGAAGTAGCATGCGTTATCATATTAAACCCGAACAAAGCATAAAAGGGTGAGCTATTTATGGATTGATGAAAAGAATTTCGGAGAGCACAACTGATCTCACTAAGTTTTTCGTCCCATAAGCGGTGATCTGTTTTCAAATAAGCTCTTATTCCAGCAATAAGAGACCGGTTGACACGTTCCGAAGCATTGGATTGGGGGGAGTATAACGCAGTGTAAATATGTTGAATGCCATGGGTCGTTAGAAACGCATTGAAATCGTTTGCACGGAATTGGCTTCCATTGTCGCTGACAATAAACTCCGGCACACCATACATATGGAATATTTGTTTTTGTAGAAAATCTTGAATTAAATTTGAGGTAAATTTCCGTAATGGGCAAAGCCAATGATACTTGCTAAAGTGATCTAGCACAATAAGGAGTCCAATATAGCCGGACTTACTGCGTGGATATGGTCCCAGGAGATCTATATAAAGGCGCTGGAATGGTCGAACAGATACGCTTTGGTTTCCCATGGGGGGCTTCATAACGAAGTTTGGTGCTTTTGTTGATTTGCACACCTCACACTGCCGAACATAATTACGAACATCTCGGACCATTCCAGGCCAAAAGAAATTTCTCCTCAAAAGTTCCAGAGTTTTTACCATACCACCATGAGCTGTTACTGGGGTATCGTGTGCTCGTGATATTGTGTCTTTCCTTAACTTAACTGGGACCCATAGTTTCCAGCACATTTGCTCCTGATCTTCGTTGCCATTATAGTGATCCATTCTGTAATAAATATATTTATCCATAATTTTTATATCGGGGTATTTAGAGGCATTGTCGTTGTACTTTTTAATGAGATTTTTATATTCGTCGTCAGAAAAATGCGGGGACTCCAAATCAATTTCTGGCTCTAGATTTTCGATGGCTGCAACGTCGTTTACTGGGATCCTGGACAGCGCGTCGGGGACCACATTATCCTTACCCTTACGATGGCTGATAGAGAAATTATAGGCTTGCAGCTTAAACACCCATCTTGCGAGCCGGCCACTAAGATCGGGTTGTCGCATTAACCACAGCAGGCTGGAGTGGTCTGTGATCACCTCGAACTCCTGCATTTCCAAATAGCACCGGAATCGTTTGATAGCTTCCAGCGCAGCCAAACATTCCCTCTCTGTGACGCTATAATTTCGTTGCGCTGAATTTAACTTTTTACTCATGTATGCAATTGGACGTTCTTGGCCTTCATCGTCCAATTGCACCAGAACCGCGCCTATTCCAAAATCACTAGCATCACAGTGAAGGAAGAATTTCTTTCGGAAGTCCGGGTTTGTTAACACAGGAGCAGAGGTGAGCAACATTTTAACTTTTTCAAATGCTTCCTGAGCCTCTGGTGTCCATTTGAAGACTTTTTTGGTGGATAATACTTCCGTGATTGGAAAAACGACCGACGAAAAGTTCTCTATAAAGCGTCTATACCACCACGCCAATCCCAGAAAACCACGCACTTGTTTCAAGTTTTTGGGTGTGGGCCAATCTCTTATCGCTTGGACTTTTTCGGGATCAGTTGTGATCCCCCCATTTCCTATAACAAATCCTAAATAGTTCACCGATGATACGCAAAATTTGGATTTAGATATGTTTAACGTTAAGTTTGCTTTTCGAAATTGCGAGGCTATACGTACAAGTATTTCCAGATGGGTTTCAAAATCTTCTGAGACGATAACTAGATCATCCAGATAACCAAAGACACAATGCCTTGTCATCTAAGGCAATCTGCCAGTAGGCATCCTTCAGATCCAGTTTCGTTATGAGATTCGCCTTTGGAAGTCTCGCGAAAATCCCCTCAATATTTGGAAGTGGGTATGCATCCTTAATGGTTACTGCATTAACTTTTCGTGCATCTAAGCATAATCGGACTTTATTTGGTTTCACAACCAAACGCATTGGTGAACTCCAGGAAGATGTGGAAGGTTCTATCACCCCTAGCGCCAACATACGATCAAGTTCACCATACATCAGTTTCTCAACCGCGGGAGAAACCGGATAGAACCTTGACTTAACTGGTGTTGCATTACCAACATCAATTGAGTGTCTAATAAGACTGGTTCTTCCCAAACCCTGTTTTTCAAAATTCGGAAAAAGTTCAATGACAGCATTAAGCTGCAAACGTTGACTATTTGAAAGTGGATAGGAATTTTCGTCTAAAGCAACTTTAGATTGATTTGAAATATTGGACTGGACTTCAGACTTACCTGAAAGAACGGACAAATCGGACAAGGACAAGTTGGACGAATTATTAAAAGAAATGATGTCTACAGACCCAACAATGTCTGGAAACAGCGCAAAAGACTTCACAAAGTCGATTCCCAAAATCAATCTTTGAGATATTGATGGTACAATAAAGATTTTCAACGTTTTTGATTGATTTTTGAAGAAGATTTCTACATCCAGCCAACCACAAACTGATTGCAAATGGCCATCAGCAGTCTTCACATAATGTTTACATTTTGTATAACCAGGAAATTTCGAAAAGTCAAACGATGCTAAATCTGAACCTACACAACTTATATTGGCCCCGGTGTCAAGTAGACCATATTCGCAAAAATCCAAAAATTTGACCTTAGCGTAGTAACGCAAGTCTTTTGGGTTTGACACAATTGCGGAAATTAAAAGTTTTCGACAAGTTTTTCGCGTTTTATAAAATTTTCTGAGCGTATAGTAGAGCGTTTCGGTTTTAATGGAGAACAATTGGAAACTTCGGACAAATTAAAGATTTCATTACGTTTTTGTAGGTACATTTGCCATCTTTCGTGATAAGGCAATTTTGGTTGAATTAATTTAGAAACTTCTATAACAGGCTCATTATTCAGAGAATTAGGTCGTCCTAGCAAGGTGATTTTTACGTTTGTGTTATTAGCAGGTAGAGACTTTTCCGGGAAATTAAAATTAAATTCAGTTAATGTTGATTTGTCACATTTGGTAATTAGTTTATGAAAATTTAAATTTTCATCAACACTGGGATCTAATTCATGTCCTTTGCAGGACCCATTGGCCGGTAGTTTTTTGATAGTTGTTGCTTTCTAGCTGCGCATTTGGAACAATTTGGCTTATATACATTTTTAGTACCACAGCCATAACAAAATATGGTTCTGTCTTTTAGACAGTTCTCCCAGTGGTGGCCAACCTCATCGCAATTCCAGCATTTGTTTAGGGGTTCATTCCCCTGAATAGCATCAATTGAACATGCGATATCTTCATCTTCAATTTGATTACTACTATCAGTAGAATCAAGTTCCGAGATATACCTACGCGAAACGTTTAGATTTAGATTGCGAGCAGAGAGATTTTTACGGACGCTTTCTTCATTTAAAAAATGTTCTCTCATTTGGACAAGTTTTCTTAAATGTGTAATTGAATGGATAGGTACGTACAAGAGGTCTTGCCTAATATCGGGCCGTAAATTTCGTGCCAATATTTCGATAAGCTCCGAATCGGACATAGGAGTAGGAAGACGATCCATCATAGCTAACATAGAATCGAAAAATGAGTCAAATGACTCTCCTGGCTTTTGCTTTCTACTCCTCATATCTTCCCGAATATCAAAGGAACTCTTAAATTCTTTGTATTGACACCTCAAAGCATCGCAGAAATCATTCCACTTCACTGATTGTACCTGCTTGTGGTATCGCCAGTACCAATCGCGGGCCTTTCCTGTTAACAGGATATGCAAATTCTTGCATATAACAGTGAAGTCACTATTGAAGGTGTCTCTGGTTAAAGATTTAATACGGTATAGGAACTCTTCCACGTGGAGACCATTGGACGAACCGTCAAATTTTAGGTTCCAATTCTGAATCACAGACGTAATTTTGTCCGCGTGAATCGTACCAGTATTGGAAATAGCAAAAGGGGATAATAAGTAGGGGTTATTGCCATTAGGCTGAGGTAATTTACGTTGAGTCTCATCAAGAATTGGTTGGTTGTTTTCATTGTTGCTCTGAGCGTTATTATTATTAGGGTTGTTAATGTGAACCTGAGATGCTGGACGTTGAGTCCCATAAAAATGTTGCTGGTTGTTGTTGGTGTTATTCTGGGAGTTGTTATTGAAAGCCGGTGGAATAACATTTAAGTTCTGCAAAAGTCTAGTAAGGTTTGCTTCTATTAAGCGATTAATTTGATCATAATCAATACCAGAAGGATTATTACCAGGAGTTAAAATTGTCGGTGCAGGGTTTTGAATAGGTGAATTTACTACATTCTCATTTGTCTCATTTGGATCTAACAGAATATCACTTAAATGTGTTTCTTCCTGATCATTTGCCTGGGCATTTGTATCAGTATTATTAGAATTATTTGATTCTTGGAAAAGATTACGGTTTGAACTCCGAGTGTTATATTGCCTTGCCATTGCACCCCTGCCTTTAGTTCTTGTTGTTGCTCTTGAAGCTTTGGTATTAATAACTAACCTACGTAAGTCACAAAGTCTACATGCACGTTTACAGACTGGACATTCAGAACTTGTTGATAAATGGGTTTCAATGCAGGCCCTGTGAAATGCATGTGAACACTCATTAATTATCAAACAATTATCTCCTTCAACCATTGTCTCATTGCATATTTGACAAACTGATGGCTCAATGTATATTGGTGCCAACGGTAATGGTGGAGGAATGTTCGGTTGAGGGGGAGTTCTATCTACCGACATTTTGAAATAATTAAATATAGGTAGACAATCAATTTAAAAATAGAAAAGATATTCAGAAAATAATTTCCAAAGCTTAAGGAAATTATATATAGGACAAATATTTTGAGCAATATAAAACAAATGAACAATGACCCAATTTCTCCTTGGAAGTATTTAAGGAAATTTTTAAATATATTTCCGATGTCGCTATTCAAGAAACCTTTGCAAAATTAAGTATTACAAAATCTTTGTTAAAAAAAAACAATTTATTTAGAAAGTAAAAACGATTTTTTTTTTTTTTTTTTTGATAGCAAATATGAAACTAATAATTCTGCTTAATAAGCAATTATAAAATTTAAAAAAACAATAGTTTAAAATACCGAAATACGTTGAAAATGAAATGATACAATTATTAGAAAGTTAATTCGTATCATGAAAAAATGTGATCGTATACGATGTACCGAAAATGAACGAAATGTGTAAAAAATATTTAGAACCATTTTAAAGAAAGCAAAAATTTGTTTATAAATTATTCTCAAAGTCAGATATATCCAAGTTCAGAATTAAATTTTAAGAATATATTCATCCCATTCAATAACAAAAAGGACTAATAATTTTTGATTAAATTTTTCAGATTTTTTCAGTGTTTTTAAATGTCTACAGGTTTAATTATTTTTTGTTGTTTTTGTTTTTTTTTTTTAAGTTTTTTATGTATAAGTAGAAAATTTTAGCACCTAATGGTTTCTTAAGTTTTTAAGTTGTTTTTATGTAAGTAAAACTGAGATTTAGATAAATTATTATAGAATCTGTAATATCGGATAACTATTGGCAAAATTTTGTATTTAATTGTCTGTAACTAAAAATACAGATTTGGATTTATAACAGAAATAAGAAAAGCAAGTTATGGAAAAAAAAATAAAATTATTAAATGTTCACGAATCAAGATTTAAATTCCGTTTTCTCACTGGTAGATTCTTCCAATTATTCATTAAAATTACGCGAATTCAGAAAAGAATTAGTTTGGAACAAAATGAAAAGATTTTTTTTTTTTTTTATGATTTAAAATTTTATTTTAAAATTTTCTTTATAAATGTAAGAAAATATTCGTTAAAAAAATGAAAACAAAGTATATTATACAAGAGAATGATACCGATAGAATTAAGAAAACCTTTTCAGCGAAATTCGAACCTTTGGATCTCTATCAAATAGTAAAATTTCCTAATTTATATGTAACAGAAAATTGTTCCTAAAAATATTATGAAAATTTTTTTATCTACAATGGTTATTTATTATTACTTTATACTTTTAAATACGGGTGTTTTCTTTAAAATGTATTAGCTTACTGCTTAATTGATTAAAGACTTAAGTTGACTAACATGGTAACAAAACTGGACTATGGTGTAATGAATAATATTAAATATACTAATAAATTTTTACGCCTCAGCTATTAAAATATATAATTTATTTTTTTTTTTTTTTTCTTCTTCGAAACATCTAACATACATCGGTCAAATATTTGCTCCTAGCAGAATAGATGATATCCATTATGTATATTAGTAGCTGTCATCGCATTAAAATTTAATTAGTATATGAAATAATATACAAAATTGCAGAAAAAAATTAATTCTTTATATAAATCTCTACTAGCTTATAAAAAAATATTTAAGCATTTAGCGGTCAGTCTATTCGAATTTTTATTCTCAAATAACCGAAAAAATCCAGCAAAACCTTAGACACTATTTATAAAACAAGTTTCAAAAATATATAAAAATATTAAAAGTTCTCTTAGTAAATGAAATCTAAACAATACCTGAGATTATGAAGAGCAAAGAAAACTATTACGTCTTCTCGTGCCCCACGTTGGGCGCCATTATTTATATGTAATGTACCACATGAACGTCTATGTTTTAACCATAGACAAACGCTAAAAAACCTCCAATGAAATTGTAACACCCATGCAGAGTGTTTTGGAGAATTGAAAAATTTAGTTGGGAGAGGACTGCGGGAGCCATTGAATTGCTAGCAGCAGTCGGTGTGGGGTGGTTCGGTCCTTCCCTAACTAATTTCGGAAGCATTACAGTGTTTATTATAGACTCCCTATTTTGTAAGATATTAACGATGTAAGGACCATATTGACTAAACTTTATTCCTAAAATGTTCTTCCCCCAATTTAGTCATATTGAAAAATTATAAAATGTGATGGTGTTAGTCAATAAAACTTAGAATTTTGTAACTCAAGATGTTATTAGAGTTACTGCCTCACAAACCTCACCTTCCATAGTTTCTTAGGCAAATGTTTACGGAAACCCCTAATGAAAATATCAATTAAACACTAAACTACTTAATCATTCAAAGAAAACACCCAACATTTTTAATTTATCTTTCTATTATGAAAATAACATATTCTTTATTCAACTCATTTAAAGGGCTTATTTTAATATATTTAATAAGAAATCATATAAATATCAAATAAAAATATTCTTTAAATTATTCATATTTAGTATAAAAATTGTAATAAAAGAATATATAGAATATAATTAATTACGACGTAATATCTAACATAGTTTGGCTCACAAATGATTAATAATTATTTACTTTGTGTACTTTGTTATTTGGTTTTGTTTGGAAAAAAAAATATATAAGAAACAAAAATCAATAAAGCTTTACTAATTTACGAGAGTTGTAATTATGTTATGTTATCATTACATTGATCATGTTATCTCTCATATTTAACATAACTAACATTTTACTGACATGTTATCTAACAGAATTAATCTCATTGTATTAATTGATTGTTGTTTCTTTTAAATGTGTAATGCAAGTGTAGAAAAGAAAAAATGTTGTAAATGACTTACCGCATCAAACTGCTCCGGTGAAGGCCTCCAACAGAAATACGTTGATGTCGATTAGCTGAATAGATTTTTTTAAAGTTTTTGAAGTTGAAATCTAACTTGCATTATGTAGTTTGTCAATTGTAGTTATGTGTTAATTTAATTATAAATAATGTCTACACATACATAGACATTATTAAGGGTTATGATTTATAATGAACATAATTATATATAGATAATGTTAATAATCATTAAAGGTTATTTTAATATAATGTAAATAAGTATAAATATAAATTAGTTGGGTTAATGATTAGTTTATAGAATTATTTGTTAGAATTTAGATAATTTTAAATTTCATAATATTTTAACAGTATAGAGTAGTTTAGATTATATTTAAAGTTTATTTTCAATAACTGTGATATTATTATTATTATTATATTGAATAATGATTAAGTTTTTAAGTTCATTTCAATAAGTATAAGATTTAAATAAACAATTTTTTGATTATGTAATTTTAAAATTTTAAAGTTTAGTGAAAAATTTAGCAATTGTTTTAAATTTTTAGCATTATTAGTTAATAATAAATTTTGTTTTAAATATTGTTGAAAGACTCTTTTAGAGAATTTTGTTATCTAATTTTAAAGAATATTATAGGTTATTCGGTGTTTTTCGTTAATTGTTAAATTGTTAGAAAGGTATAGTCTTGTTTTAAATATTATTAAGTTTTATATTTCATGATTTAGGCATCAACTACATAATCAATGGAGCTTATTCTTGGATTCACTGGTGAATTTATGAATTTTCAGGTGTTCGATGTTCAAATATAATTAATAATAATTATGTTGACAAGTTAAAGATGATATTTGTGGCCTGTGTATGTTAAGGTTAAACCTCATGGAAAATTTGTAGATGACCAATTTGGTATATGGATGTCTTGATGTGAAAAGGTGTTTAAATATTTTAACCTAATACCAATAATTATTTGTAAATCTTCTAGAATTTTATAATTTTGGGCAATTTAATAGTTACCTAGTAATATTAAGGTGCAGTTTGTAGAAATGTTTAGTTTATTGGTGTCTCCAAAAATCTCACCCATCCTGCCTCTTGCAGGTTAGGTTTGACCAGCGCAAATCTTAACCCAATTTGATTAAAATTATTGAAAGGTGTGACCAAAAACCAAATGTATTTTTGATGGATGCAACAGATTTCAAAATTGTATGCACTTAATTATTATTATCCAAAGTATATGATTTTTTAAGTATAATTAGCACTTGTATATAATTTGTTTTAAAACTAATCACAACTTTATTATAACACTTTAGGTCTTATTACTTCAAAGTCCAAAATCGAAAAGAACCACGCTTTTTATTGCGTCTTTAAAATCGAGTTTTTGCATTTCTAGATTGTGGTTGTGTTATGTGAAAATGAAGTAAAATAGAATATGAAATACTGCTGCATTGAAATAGTAGTAAATTCATATTATCACTATACTTTTTTTAGTACCTTTTAAAAATCGCAAAATCTTAGCCAAAAGCAAATTATTTTCAAGATATTTTATTGATGCATATATGAAAATATAATAACCAGATATATGTAGTTTAGCCTTTTGAAATATAATTTATAAGCATTTCAATAATTATTGTTTAATTAAGTTTTATTTAATTAAATATACCTAATTTATGTTATGATCATATTTGTTAATGTCATGATATGGTATAATGCATTTTAGCAGAGATAACTCCCCGTAGGGATGGTAATGCAGTGCATACTCTGTTAAGCCTACTAGTGCATGCATTAAAGCAAATATTAAGATAAACCAAATAAATAAAAAGATCTTAATACATGTGTTTAAAGAACAAATAAATGCAGAGAAGTCGTAAGCTTACTAATTCCAATTATTAAAATATAAAATGACCAATATAAATTGAAACAAGAGGAATGTTATAATACATATAATCGATTATTGCTCTTAATATGTAAGTAAATGTTTGTTATTTGCTGTTTAATGATCATTAGTTGTATGTATTAAATAAATTCTGATTCTTTTTTTTTCAGACAAAACATCAGAGAAAGATCATAAATTTTAAATCATATAAAAAGAAAAATATAAAGTTTGATCTCATCTCCCTCATATAAAGAGTTTTTTGTACAAAAGTAAGTAAATGGTGTTGTTTTTACGTTATTGAGTGATCATTAATTATGGATCAAGCTTACTTTTAGGTCATAAAAATATAAATTATCCAGACCTTTGAAACTATCTTGTGAGTTTTGTAAAATGCAGATATGCAAAGGGCTTCATTCGCTTAAAATGAAATGGTATATTTGTTCCAGTGACTTTGGTTTTCAATCAAAAATTTTTTGATATATTTATCCGATAAAATATAATTATATGCATGTAATATGGGTTTTAATAATAAATATATGTAATTGATAGGAAAAAAATTAAAATAAATTTGAACCTGGCTGTTAAAACAAAAGCAAGTTAAAAAATTTTGTGATTAAAAGTGAGTAATATGAAACTTGGCATAACGACCATTACAGTCATCCCAATAAAAGTGTACATTAGGAGTGCTGCTAACGAAGCAAAGTTTTTAATAAATCGTCTATAGTAGCTCACAAATGCAACAAATCTTTTAACTGCGTCTTTATGTGATGGAATTGGATAATTTTGAATTATTTTTATTTTCGAATCATCTGGTAGCGGACCTTCTGATGTGCATTCATGACCAAGAAATATTACTTCTGGTCGGAAAAAATTATATTTGTATGGGTTAATTTTTAAATTGAATTTTCTGAAAATATCAAAAATGTTTTTTAAATTATTTAAATGATGTTGCATACTACATCCAACTACGATTTTGCCATCAAAATGTAATTGACATCATCCGTGAAAACGAATTTGGTGCAATGTTGTGCAAATGGTAACACTTTCCATCGAAATGATCCTAAATTTGTACTAAAAGAAGTTATATCTCTTGAGTCAGGATGTAGAGGTATTTGGTGGAAACCAGAATATAAATGTAGTATTGAAAAATATTTTGCTCGTCCAAGATTATCTAGAATGTCGTCAATACGCGGAAAAGCAAATTGCCCGCTATTAACTTTTTATTTACCGCTCTATAGCCAAAACACATTTTATAAGACTTTTGCCCACCTACACTTTTTTTGATACTAAAATCAAGGGACTATTATAGTTTGAATAACTAGACTCGATTAAATCGTTATGTAAAAAATTTTTGTCTTTCTTTCTTTTGTGAGTGGGGCAGGCGATAGTTTTTTACGTAAACAGGTGAAGTATCATTTAATCGCAGTTCTTGTTCATAAAAATTGTCAACAGTCATTTTGTAATTTTTGAAAGCAAAAATGTCGACATATTTTCTACATAGTGGCATTAATTTTTCCTTTACATCACTTGACATTTGGTTTTTGAATAAATTTTCCAATTTCCCAATACGTTCATTATCTAGTTTGACCTTATTAAATGAATAAACATTGTAATTTGAGAGTTCTTCCGATTTAATATTAATATTCTTTACACATTTACATGTATCCGTTACATTAACTATTCATAAAATTGGTCTATTTGAATCAATAATACATTTTGCAATGAAAACTCCATCACATACCTCTTGTAAGTCTATGAAAAGTGGTTCACATACTTCACCTAGTTTAAAAATTCTAAAAACTTTGCATCTAGGTGGAATTATGCAACTATCATTACTTGTACCATGTCATATGTCATACATTTTGTATGCAATTTTTAACACTTTAATGTTTTCAAGTGTTTTTACGATAGAAATAAAAGCACGTGGTATTTGATAATATTTTCCTGTAAGGAATTATATAATATTAAATTCGTATTATCATTTGCTAAATATTGATTGAGCGAAGCAAAAAATATAAGGATTTTTTTAAAAGTCTTTCAGTTTTTCCCACTTAAATAATCATCATTCGAAGGCTTAACTTTCTCATCATTCGAAGACATAACGGTTTTATTTGCTCCTCGTGCATTCAAATTTCAAATTGGGTTTCCCGTTCATTTATTGATTTTTGAAAAGTACCTCTACATTTTATTAATGGAAATTAATACTGTAAACAAATCTTTTACACTTTTTTAAATGTTTTTTATGATAGAATTTTGATGTTTTCAAAATTGTATTTTTACCTTATTTTGACTGAGTGTTTATTTATTGATCTTTGCTAAGTACCTGCAGATTTCACTCATTCAAATTTTTATTTTATGAAATTTTTTGAGGTTTTTACATTTTTATGATAATTTGCTAATTATTATATAACCGTTTTTACCTAATATTTAATGAATAAGCACAAAACTAAAAGGAGTTTTTCATTAATTTGTAAACTAACTAAGATTTTCCAATTCAAATGAAATTTGTACTTTGAGATGCACCTATTGCTGGTTTTCCTATCATTTGAAGCTGAAGCAATGTTGAAGACAAAGAAGAGTACATAAGTCGAATTCTGGAGAAAGTTAGGAATACAGAAAGTGAAGATGAGAAGGAACATTTATCAATAGATGAAGATGCTGAAGATGTAGATGATTCAGATGCAAAGGAAATACAGTTACCAGAATATGACACTAACTGTCACAGTGGGGTCAAACGCAATTTTTTTGGTAATAAATCTGTATCTCCTAAACTACTGGTTGGATTAAATTGAAATGTATAAAAGAGTTGCAGAGGAGGACCTAAGCTTTGAGAAAAATTATTTTGTAGTCACCCTGTGATAACATAAGAAAATCTAAAGGGTGTCAAAATGGACTACCCCGAGTATGTAAAAGTTTAAAAAAAATCGTAACTTATACAAATGAAGTCCAATTTTAAAGAGATTTATATTTCTGTAAAGCGCTTGGCAAGATAAAGAAAAAATATGCTTACCGACCCAAGTTATCTCTTACAGTTAAAAAGATATTTACACTTGAATTTTTAATTTTTGATTTTTTGGCTAGACTTTCTTTCGTTTTTCGGGAATAAGTCCTGAGGTATATGAGGTAAAAATTTTTTAAAAATATCTTGTATTTTGCTAAATATATATATATATATATATATATATATATATATAACATACTGAAAGAATTTTTGGATCATCTTAATGCGTCTAGACCTGAAAAATATTCAAAGTCAGCACTCTGAAATTGGTATGAAAAATTGCTATATTTTACAAAAATATAGTACAATTCTTTCACTTTTTACTCAAAGTTCCGTTTAAGAAAACCATTTTTCTTTATACATTTCAAAAAAACAAGGTTTCACAAACGGCTAATACAGAAATTTTGAACTGATTTAGGCTTGCACCCTACATCAGGCATTGGTCGAAAATGGTGAATTTTGGAAAAAATTAAATTTTTTATCGATTAATAAAAAAAAAATGTCACGCGAGCTTTTTTAAATTTTTTGACGATATTACATCAAAAAATAGAGATAGAATGATTTGACACTAAATTGCTTCCCGCCCGTCGAAAAATGAATGCAGGAGAGCAGATTTCATGAAAAAAATAAATTTTTTAAACGACTTTTTTTAATTGCACAAAAAGCATATTTGCATAATATCTTCGCCATTATTTCTTATGTAGTGTATAAAATATATATCGATCTTTCATTCCTGTAAAAATCATTAAAAAAACTTTACAAATAAATTTTTGGCATTTTTTTAAAAAAAAAAAACTAAAGAAAGTCGAGCCAAAAAAATCCAAAATTCAAAATTCAAGTGTAAATATCTTTTTAACTGTAAGAGATAACTTGGGTGGGTAAGCTTATTTTTTCTTTATCTTGCCAAGCGCTTTACAAAAATATAAAACTCTTTAGAATCGGACTTCATAAGTTACGATTTTTTTAAACTTTTACATACTCGAGGTAGTCAATTTTGACACCCTGTAGATTTTCTTATGTTATCACAGGGTGACTACAAGATGATTTCTCTCAAAGCTTAGGTCCTTCTTTGCAACTCTTTCATACATTTCAATTGAATCCAACCAGTAGTTTAGGAGATACAGATTTATTACCAAAAAATTTGCGTTTGACCCCACTGTGTGTCTGTTCGATAGCCATCTCATGTGCTTTGGGATTTGTTATACCTTCAATTACAAGAGATCTTTCAAGAGTATCCGCAAACTCTTCTGCTTGTTTTGCGAAATCCGCGTAGTTATTAAATGAACGGGTTATAGGGTAAGGATAGTGTTAACTTCGCGGGTTAATGCCAAATAAATTATACACACAGTTATCAATAAACGTTATAAAACGTAAGTATGTTTATTTTGTTTCAATTTATTTAGTTTTAGTGTTATGTGTAAATTCAAAATTATAAACAGGGTTTTTTGATTCAATTTAATATTAAATATTTAATTCATATTATAAAAGGTTCACAACACACACTTCAGTTTAGGGATCTTGAATACGAGTCCTATTGAGTTGTTTACGATCAGTCGACAACTTGTTTGGGATGAAGTTGGCTACAGTTGGGGGTGTTAATAATCAGCATCAGGGCTGGGGATGTTTGTTCACTGGTGTGAACATCCTTCCGGGCCAGGCAACCTGTGAATGAAAAGACAATTATTTTCATTTGTTCAAAACAGGGTTAGAGCAATGGGTTATAGTGGGTTAGTGCGAATGTATAAATTAATATAGTTAGAACAAGACTAGTTGTGTTAGACTAACTAGTGGGTAAAAGTTCTATCATATATTGGCTAATGTAATATTTTTATTACTTAGACCTGGGGTTATTGGGTTTAAGTCAGGCGCGGATCCACGGGGGGGAAAATCGGAAATTTCCCCCCCCCAAAATGGATTTCGAACTAAGAAAAATTAAAAATCTACAATAGGAAAAGGAAAAAATAAAAAATCTTTAAGAAACATTTTCTTTAGTGAAAATAAAAGAAAGCAAAATGAATTTATCCTCAATATATTCTAAGAACGGCCAAACTACGTTTAGAAAAAAGTATTTATCTTAATTTTCCTTCGAACATTTTTAAGGTAATAAATGGGTTTTTAAAATTGGGACTTGCTAAATAAAAGAAATATAGGAAATGCAATTCCAGCTTAAACTTTACATACGATTAAAAATTTATATGTCAATTAAAAAATTACTGTGTAAGTGGTAGTTACATCAGTCATATTGAAATTACACTAACTAATGTTTTAATAACTTAAAAATTTTGACTTCATAAAAAATATTTTTTAATTTATAAATCAGAATCTTTTAAAAATTTTGTACGAAGCAATTTTTTAACATCAAAAATAAAGAAAAACCTTTACATAGAAAAAATTTAATAAAAGTTAAAACTTTTTTTTAAATAAAGAACATAAATGTTTTCCCAGCTCTTTTACACAAAAAATAATACTTCTTTCTTTTTTCTAGATTTAATAAATTTTACATATGATGGGAATTTTGGTTCACTATACAGATTTAATTTATAAATGAAATAATAATGAAAGTCTAAAAATTTTAATTTTTCAAGAAAAATATTTAAAAAATGTTTATTGAAAATATTCATAATTTTGTGTTAAAAAATAATTCTTCAAATAAAAACCATTCATTTAACATTTTCCCAAGAAAATGTCTACGATTTTCCTGGAAGACGATGACAAAAATAATACTTTTCGCTTAATTTTCCCCAAATATTCTATTAAACCTTCTGAAAATTGTACTGAAGAAAATAAATTGTTTTTTCTTTTGCTTTCCGAAGAGTTGTTGTACTTTTTGTCGTACATCTGTGTGAACAATTTTCATATTTAGAAATTAATTTTTAAATACACTCTATAACATTGAAAAATCTCTCGGGAAATGACATAATTAGCATCATAAATAAGTTTTTTTAAATGCCTCTCAAAAATTGGAGTTATGCTTAAATTTTTTTTAGGTTCTTGTATTTTTTTCTATTAAGCTTTTTGAAAGTAGAAAAACCAAGTTTGTTGTCGTATTTATTTCTTTGGTTTGGAATAATAATTTCTTTATAAAAGTCAATAAAAAATATGCAATTAATTTAACATTATTTTTGCTGTGAATATAACAAGATTTAGCTTTTTTTAGTTAGACAAAAAGAGCATACTCGATTTTATAAAAAATTTGTTGATAGAATTTTTGATTTTTTTTAACTATTTTAAAGATTGACATCTCATTTTATTGTAAACAAAATATCATTAAGACGATAGAAAGAAATAACTGTGTTCAGTCTAAAAAAAATTCTATCATTGTCGGAGTTTTAAAATAGAAAAGTATTTTAATATAGTCATTTCATTTAAAATCACCAGCCTCTTCCGAATTTCATAATATTTGGTACAATCCCATCACTATATTTACATAGAACATTCAAAATGGTTCCATCATCCACATATATATTTTTCACGAATTTAAAAATACCACTTTTTGAAATACGCGACCGCTAAATTTAATTCGCGAATTATCCACCAATAAAATTGAACATAAAAACATATTTCAGGTATCATTTTAAAGGTAATTTCATTACATTCACTTCAATGAACGTTGTAACGTAAATAATTTGGAAGACATTCGTATTTTTAAAAAGACAATTTTCCTCATTTTAAGCTTAAACACGGCATTTGCGTAACCAGCGTCAATATTATTCTTGTTGAATTTTATTACATCTGGATGATTTTTGGAAGAAATTGGCGATTTTACTATTTTATTACAAACAAAACAATTTGAATTGCAATAAATATTTCGTATTTATTATGACATTTGTGGTAATAAGTCCTAAAATATTGCTAGTCCCAGAATGCTACTTTCCACCGTTATAGAAAACATTTTCATCATTAACATATATTTTTTTTAAATTTTTAAAAAGACCACTTTTCGAGATATTTACCGGCGAACGAAAAATTGATATGGATATGGACTATTTTGATGTTGAGATAAAAATCATGTTATACGTCATATTAAAGGTAATTTTGATACCTTTAATGTGACATCTCAATAAATTATCATATCATAAATACTTTGAAAGATATTTGTAATTTTGTGTATACAACTATGTACATATTTTAAGCTATTTTACACTTTCAAATCGCCATATTTCGTGAACCACTTGATAAAATCATCAGAAATTTGAATTAGTCTTAATTTTGACAGGAATAATGATTGTACCAAATATCATTAAATTCGGAGATGTAAAGTCAAAAATCGTAATTTTTCGTGTTGGTTTTAAATGGAATGACTCTATAGTTAAAAGCTACGTTCTTCCTAATCAATTAAAAAATCTAAAATTAACCTAAAATTTAGGGAGCTACGAGTTTTTTAGTTCAGCAACTAATCTCAAAATTGTTTTTTAAAATTTTCTCTAAAATTGGTTGGTGATGTACTCAAGAAAATCATTTTTCGAGTAAAACTACAAAAATATAATCTTGTAGCAGAGATTAAATGAAAACAAAGTACTTATTTTGTTCTTATATAAATTTAAAAGTTTATGTAATTTTAAATTTTAGACTGAAATAGTATGAAATTTTATAAAGTGATTTTCACTAGATTTTCTTCACGGGCTCCTCTTTGCAGAAAAAAATGATTACCGTATACTTTTCAATTTACATATAATATATTCCAGTAAAAATTGAATTTAAGTAAGATTTTATTTCACAAATAAAAATTTCTAATTCATTCAATCATCTACTTGACTGATTTAATAAATTGTTTAAATCGAACATTTTTTCTATTTTTCATTTTTTATTAATTGATATAATAATTTTGTGTGAGATTTGAAAATTTAGTTTTTTATTCAATGAGTTATTCACTAATACATTTCTTTATTGGAAACTTGTTTCGGTGTTATCAGATTGACAAATTTGACATCTAAGTAAGAAAATAAAAAAAATGAATGGTTAAATTTTCATTGTTTAAATATTATATATAAAAATAATTTTTTCCAGTGACGATAAAAAAATTTCCTCCCCCAAATGCTTTGGCTGGATCCGCGCCTGGTTTAAGTTCTGCAAATTTTCATTTGATGGATTGTGTAGTCTCTAGTTTGGACATCCTTCAATCCTATATGGTAAGATTGAGGCTTCAATTGTGGGTTTTGTAACTCTTAACAAAAACAAAAACGATACAAGTTTTGAAAAGTATTTGCAGAACTTTGCTTAAGGAATTCCTGTCGCTTCGTGTACATCTGTTGGTTAGCTTATAGATCCGAGATGGAGTAAAAGTGAATAGCGACAGGTTATCCCCGCCTCGAAAAAATTCGAGCGAAAGTAGCCAAAAAGACTTGGGTAGACAGGTCTGATGGTGGTTCTGGATGTAATGGGTTGTGGGTAATAAATGAAGTTGTTATATTTAAGAATATATAATATGCAATTGGATGGGTAACATCAAATTTTTTAGCCAGTTCTATTATAGTTATAATTGCTGGGTAGGGTGTGCAATTATGACCAAGCACAGCTGTTTAATATTAATAGTCCTTTATGGGAATATTAGCGTTTTTACGAAATATTATTAGCTGAACAATGGGTGGGTAGTGTTCAATAAGATCTTACAAAAACGCCATTTTAAGATTAGCAGAACTAAATCTTATTTTTTGGGTAGGACTAATGTTATAGTATTATCGGGTAAATAGCAATGGGTAATTGAAGATGTGTTTGGGTTATATTTTATGGGTTTCATATGACATCTGTCAATATATTATTGTAGCACGTTATCATACTAAATTTTGAGTGCGGGTTATCATCAATTTCTCGTCATTTCGTACAAATTGTGCCATATGGCGTAAATTTAGTAACTCGATGGGTGGGTATCGAAATGGCGAATTTACCTGATAACGGCCATTGGGTAAACGATGGGTATTTGTCGTGTAATTTTCCTCACAAGAACATTTTTCTTCAGAAGAATTGGGTTTTCTGGGTACATCTTCGATTTTTGTAAACTGGGTTAAACATTTATCAATCTTGACAGAACTAAAGTACGAAACTATGGGTTGGGTGCTTTGTGTTTGCTGAACAGGTCCCGTTAAAATCCAACCAAACTCAGTTTCCTGAACTATTAATTCGTTAAGTAAATCTTTCTTAATACCGTGTTTTAATATTTTTGGGTAAAAATTGCTGCCAATAATTAAATCTACTATTTTTGGTCAGCTAACTGAATATTATCCAAGTCTTTTACAAGGGTGGGTTGTATATTTTGGGTGGGCAAATTTGAGTGAGAGTTTTCACCACAATTGCTTGGATATTAAATTTAAATGGGTTTTGGGTGTTGGATCTCAATGAAATTTCACAAAGTTTATTTGAACGGGCTGAAATAACTTCATTTAAGCCAGATATTTTAGCAGCAATGGGTATAGTTGGTAGACGCAACTTTCTTGTAAGTTTATCAGAAATAAACGAGCTGTCGGAAGCTGGGTCAATTAACGCTCTTGCTGGGAATAACTTTCCCTGAACTTCAACGTTAAGAAATACTGTTCTTAATAATTTTGTTCTGTCATCTAGGGTGGGTTTGCTTGATCGGGTATGGGTAGAAAATGACTGTACTGCATTTCTTGATGTTGATGGTTGTTCATCGTTTTCTTGAGGGTTTGAGTTCGAATTGGGTTTGTGTAAAATGGTATTATGTCTTCCGATAATTGGATAATTAGAGTTTTCTCTCGTGTATAGACGTGTTTTTACATTGCTCTACTAAAAATAATAATTTCTTAGTGAAGTGCTGTGAAAATAATAGTGTATATAGTTGAAACAAAAGATAAGTAAAAAAAAGCGAATGGACGCTTAACAAATCTAAAGCATTTATACATAAATTAATTATAAAATATTTATATTTTGTTACATTGTTAACTTAATATCTGCATATTAAAATTTAAGAAAGAATACAAAACAAAGTACAACACAAAAAAATATCTACAAATATACATTTGTGGTTGTGTGTTAATGAGTTGCTCTAACTCTCTATTAAGTGAGAGGAGACTCAGTACAAATGGTAAAAACGCATACATTGTATTGAGCCCCTTAAAGAATAATAATAATTTATATGATACACAAAAGAAGAGGAATTATTTAACCGCAAAAACAACAAATGAGAGATCTCCTCTCTCTAGTGCAATTACTAGTGCGCCAAATTGTGTAGAATATAGCACAAAAGAAAATCAGAAATATAAACAAACAACTAGTTTAATGGTTGATGAAAAAAGTAGTACACAATTGAATGACAATTCAAACAATAATTATTATAATATTAACACTGTTAATACCATTAGCGGTAACAAAAGTGATCTGGCAAAAGATAATAGTGAAATAATTTCTCCATCACGGCAATCAATGAAAAATACTGGTGCCATACCAAAGAATA
The DNA here is from genome assembly GCA_951394005.1 of Protophormia terraenovae. NCBI lineage: Eukaryota > Metazoa > Arthropoda > Insecta > Diptera > Calliphoridae > Protophormia > Protophormia terraenovae. Next base: position 77,595,916 of record OX596077.1, read on the forward strand.
ATAATAATTTAGTGAACTCAGGACATAACAAAATTCCAACAGGGATGGACCGTTATATTACCATCACTAAACGTAAGTCCAGCCCTAGGACATTAAAACTTGAACCAAATCCAAAACAACAGAAAAAAAATGAGGTAAGTCAAAATCGGTTCTCGATACTGGATAACCAAGAAAGTGAAGTTGAATCTGCAAAGAGTACCAAAAATTATAAGCCTCCTCCACTCTACTTGCGCGAGCCTACTACTAACGCTCTAGTAAAAAAGTTGTCCCAACTTGTAGGCAAAGAAAATTTCTACGTAGTTTCTCTACGAAAAGGGAATGTTTCTGAAACTAAAATTCAGACATTCACAGAAAAAAACTATAGAATTATAGTTAACTGTTTTGATAGTGAAAAAAGAAACTACTATACATATCAACTAAAGAGCGCAAAAGGCTTATTGGTTGTCATTAAAGGTATTGACAGTTCTGTACCGGCTGATGAGATTAAAGAAGCTCTTGAATCTGAAGGCTATGAAGTGAAGTCCGTTCACAATATAATTAATAAAAATAAGGTACCTCAACCAATTTTTAGAGTTGAAATATCTTATAATTCTTCCCGATTGAAGAAAAAGAGTGATACACATCCCATATACGGTTTAAGATACCTTCTAAATCGCAAGATAGTTGTGGAAGAACCAATTAAACGCAAAGGTCCCCCACAGTGCTTAAATTGTCAGGAATATGGACACACTAAGTCCTTCTGCAAATTGCCATCAGTTTGTGTTAGATGTGGAGATATCCATAAAAGTCTGGAATGTCCCCATTCAAAAACAGACATCAGTGCAAGAAAGTGTAGCAATTGTGGTCAGAATCACACTGCAAACTACCGTGGTTGCCCTGTGTATATTCAAATTAAAGGGACTTCAAAGGCAAGAAGACCTGTATATGCTCAATATCAGGATTCTAATTTTCCAAGCCTCCCTAATGGACCTACTTCTAGTGCACAACATAGAAGTAACCTGAACACGAATCGGCAATTGTCGTATGCTCATACGGTAAAAGAAGGTTCTACTACACAAATTAAATTAAACGTAGAAGGAAATGCTCAATTTCCAAATACTTTCAATAAGGGTTCAGTAATTCCCAACCAAACTCATAAAAATAATGAAAATAATGCTCCATTATTTTCATATGCTCACGCTTTAAAAGAGGGTTCAGTAATTCCCAACATAAATTCTCAAAGCTCTATTGAGAAACTAATTGAAACCATGAACAGTTTTATGTCAAATATGCAAAATATGTTACAGCAATTAATGCAAAATCAAAGCATGCTCATGCAGATTTTGCTAAGTAAAAAATGAATTCCTTAAGAATATGTTACTGGAATGCTAACGGCCTTAGCCAACATAAACACGAAGTCCAACAATTTTTAACGTTGCAAGATATTGATCTGCTACTGGTATCTGAAACTCACTTTACTCAAAAGAACTGTTTCAGAATAAATGGCTACTATACCTATGACACAAAGCAGCCTAACGGTAGGGCATGCGGAGGGACAGCAATATTAGTTCGTAAAGATATAAAGCATTTTCCAATGCCAGAATACAGAACGGATCATATTCAGGCCACTTCAATAAATATTCCCGATAACAATATAACAATATCCTCTATATATTGTCCTCCAAGATATTCTATTAATCGTAATCAATTTCTTGATTATTTTGCAACTTTAGGCCCAAGATTTATAGCAGCAGGAGACTATAACGCAAAACATACCTTTTGGGGCTCTCGTCTAACAACTCCCAGAGGTAGGCAGTTATTTGAAGCAATATCATCCAGCAAACTAGATTCCATATCTTGTGGCCAACCTACTTACTGGCCTACAGACCTCAATAAGGTTCCCGATCTTATCGACTTTGCTGTAATTAGAAATGTAAAACGTGAATGTATATCAGTGATTCCTTCACTTGATCTTTCGTCAGACCATACACCAACGATCCTGACACTGATTAAAAGTCCAAGTCACTTTGAAACTCAAAGCTCTTGTTTCCCAAACAAGAAAACAAACTGGTTAAAATACAAAATGTACATAAGCTCCCACTTACCACAAAATATTCCACTGAAAAGCGAAAACGAAATACAATCTGCAGTTAATATCTTCACGGATATCCTGACTAATGCAGCTATATTATCCACACCTTCGCGTTTCTCACGAAGGCCAAAATATATTAAATGTTGCTCAAATGTTGAATCTCTTATTAGGGAAAAAAGGCAACTAAGACGTCAATGGCAAGATTCTCGATCACCAGCCGTCAAAACTAAACTTAATCAATGTATCAGAAGATTACGCTTCGCTCTGAAGAATCAAAAAGAATCCAAATTGAAAACATATCTACAAAACTTAGACCCTACTAAGAAAACTGATTATAGTCTATGGAAGGCGATGAAAAATATGCAATGCCCTATTGCATATGAGTCTCCCATATGCCTCCAAAATGGCCAATGGGCAAAAAGTTCTAATGAAAAAGTTGAAGCATTTGCTAGTCATTTAGAACACGTTTTCACTCCAAATAATACAGGTTCAACTCTAGGACCTGTAGTAGTTAGCGACCATATTCCCATTCCATTAAAGTTCCGGCTCTCTGCCGTGAAATTAGCAGTAAAAGGTCTGAAGGCAGGAAAATCTCCTGGAACGGACAAAATTACCAGCACAATGATTTGTTTCTTGCCAAACTCGGCTCTGAAATTTATTTTATTCATTTTCAATGCCATTTTACGTACTGGCTACTTTCCAAGTACTTGGAAGTTGTCAGAGATAGTAATGATACCCAAACCCGGAAAAGACGTCACTCAAGTAACATCTTACCGTCCAATAAGCTTATTATCAATTTTTTCGAAATTGTTTGAGAAATTGCTCCTTGAGAGCCTATTATTACATCTTAATAATAATAACAGTAAACATGGTACTATTGAACAAGTGCATCGAATTACAACTCTCATCAGAAGAGGTTTCGAGAGCAAGCAGTATTGCTCTGCGTTATTTATTGACATATCTCAAGCTTTCGATAAAGTCTGGCACGACGGACTAATACATAAAATGACCACGTTACTTCCACAGAACGTTCATAAGTTACTAAAAAACTATATAATAAATATATCTTTTCAAATAAGATCGAAAGATGTGATTTCTTCACGCAGAAAAATTTCCGCAGGAGTACCTCAAGGAAGTATTTTAGGGCCTCTTCTTTATATATTATATACGGCAGATATGCCCACGAGTCCTATGACTCATACATCAACTTTTGCAGATGATACTGCTTTTGTAAGTATGCATACAAATCCGGTGATTGCATCCGAAAAACTCCAATCCCATATCACTGAGCTGGAAAAATGGCTATAAAATGGAAGATCAATGTGAATGCTTCGAAATGTGTCCATATAACATTTACCTTACGCAGGGAAAGTTGTCCCCCCATTCGAATAAACAATGTCCAAATACCTGAACAGGATAAAGTAAGGTATCTTGGTATTCACCTAGACCGGCGTTTAACATGGACTTGTCATATAGAATCCAAAGTTACTCAAATAAAACTAAAATCTGCCCAAATTCATTGGTTAATTGGTCCAAAGTCAGCCCTAGACTTGGACTATAAAGTACTGTTATATAAAGCAGTAATAAAACCTATATGGTTATATGGCATACAGCTCTGGGGAACAGCCTCTTCATCAAACATTGAAAAATTACAGAGAAGACAGTCCAAACTCCTAAGAATAATAACAGGTGCACCATGGTACGTCAGAAATAGCAACATCCACAAGGATCTCAATATTCCTACAATTCGTGAGGAGATAAAGAACAGTAGCATCAAATATATGAAAAAATTATCTGAACACCCAAACCCTCTCGCTAGGGATCTGCTAACTTTTGAGGGTCACAGACGCCTAAGAAGAATGGAAACACTGGATCTTGGAAGATAATACTACTAATGAAAACTCTACGTTGGATTTTGCAGTGGCAATATCAACAATAATTTAAGTTTAGGTTAAGATTTTAATACTTATTGTAAATTTCTGAAAAAGAAAGATTCAATAAAAACTAATATATATGTAAAAAAAAAAAAAATGTCTTCCGCCACAATATCTACACGTAAACGTGCTGTGACAATCTTTAACAGTATGGGAAATGGCCAAACAATTGTAACGTATTCCGTTATTTTTCACAAATTCAACCCTATCATTTAACATTTTCTAAGGGTGTGATTATCTTCGCTAAGTTTGCAAATAGAGCCATCGAGTTTATCATGGGTAAATGGGTGATTCTGGGTATTTAAAGGATGTGCTTTATTGTGAAATGTATGGCCTCTTCTATTAAAAATATTTCTATTTTCTTGAGAATGTTTGGATTTGGGTGGGTATTTGGGTTAGGGTTACAATAAAGATCTAAAACATCATTAACCGATGTTAATTCCTTAAAAGTGTTCGTTAAAAACAGATTCAAGACGGCATTTCAGCACAATCTTGAAGACTTTTCTCAAATTCTCTCTAAGTTTCTCTGGGTAGTTTTGTTGAACAGAGATATACAAAGACAGGATCCCAATTGTCCGTATCAAACTCTAAATAACTCAAATTCGTAGTTTATTTGCCTCTGAAGCTTTCTTATTGAAACACTACACATAGTGTTTACTGTGGGTAAATTAAATAGGTTTTCAATTGTGCATTAATTTGCATCCTTTTGTTCTTATATTGAGATACTAATTGGGTCCAAGCAATAAGAAAACCTTCATTTGTTAAGGGTGCGTTATCTACTATTTCTTTAGCTTCACCGATGGTTTTTTGTTTAAGATAAAAGAGTTTTTCAACTGCACTTAAACTTTTGTTATTGCCATATATAGCTATAAAAGAGTCTCTAAAAGAGGCCCAAGATTTAAAATCAAGGGGGTACATTAAAGGCTACGCAAGGGGGTACATTAAAGGCTACGGAATTATTATGAGAAAAAGGAGGCTCGGGTAAAGTGGGTCGGGTGTTATTTTGGATAACTTCTGCAATTGATTCGTCTAGTGAAATCATACTACTTCTCTAGAAATTTTTAGCAGCCCTCACTTGTTTCACAATCTCCGTCAAATTAATTGTATCAGCCTTTTCTGGGTCATTTAAATCAACAGATTCCCTAATTTGTTTAAATTTGTGGTCAACATTTTGCCACAAATCTTCAAGTTCACGTTTTTTGAACTTTAATGCGGGTAAGGATTGAGAATTCTATGGGGTAGCGCGATAATCTTCATCAAAAGCTTCCAAATCGATTTGGATATAACGCATTAAATCAGCCAAAGATTTTAAGTAAAACATTTTGGGTTATAAAATTATATAAATTGATAAGTATATAAATATTTGAATAAGGAATATATTTCTTTCTGGGTTTGGGTAAAAAAAGTTTTAAGCCTTTATATTAAAAAATATGTACCAGCGACAAAATTTCCAACTGGGTATTTTATTAGTATTAAAATGTATACTACACAATGTGTTAAGCAATATTATTTCTTTGTTAACAATATATTATATATGAAAAAAAAATATTTGCAATATAATTTTCAATACGGTGGGTTGGTGTATTAATAAATAAATATTCTTGTAATATATTGTTTTAAAATTGAAATAAAAAAATTATCATAAAAAAGTTGGAAATATAAAATTGTATGCAAGTTGTAAATCTACAAACTTACCGTGTTTGCTTGGGGTAGGGTACAAACCTTCAGAAGAGACAAACAAAAAATCTCTTGTGTTATTCTATTTCTTTTTGTGTCGTCTTCCTGCTATGGTCATCTATGTTGAGTTGATGGGTAGTGTTGTTGTATTGTGGGTATGGGTGTGTATGTTGTGTAGATTTTAATTTGTTTATTTTCTGTTGCTTGTATATTTATTATTTTGTTTTTTTTTTGTTTATTATATTGTGTATTTTTATTTTGTAAAAATTTTTTGTTCTTTTATTAATTTGTTATCACAATGTTTTTTGTTTTGTATATTTTTAAGTTTTTGTGTTTTGTTATAAGTATATTTTTGTGCACTTTGTTCTCTTTTTGATTTTGATATTTTTATTTTGTTTTAAAGTTTTTAGCACTGATTATTTAATTTTTTTTTTTTTTTTTTTGTTTTGGAAAATTTCTATTTTGTTTTTATTCGGATTTTAGCTAGTTGGGTATTTATTTTACTGTGGACTGTATTTTTTACACTGTCTTTAATTTGTAGACTCGTTAAGGGCTATGAGTAAACGGGTTATAGGGTAAGGATAGGGTAAACTTCGTGGATTAATGCCAAATAAATTATACACACAGTTTCCAATAAACGTTATAAAACGTATGTATGTTTATTTTGTTTCAATTTAATTAGTTTTAGTGTTATGTGTAAATTCAAAATAATAAACAGGGTTTTTTGATTAAATATTTAATTCATATTATAAGAGGTTCACAACACACACTTCGGTTTAGGGATCTTGAATACGAGTCCTATTGAGTTGTTTACGATCAGTCGACAACTTGTTTGGGATGAAGTTGGCTGCAGTTGGGGGTGTTAATAAGCAACATCAGGGTTGGGGATGTTTGTTCACTGGTGTGAACAGTTATTGTTCCAAACTTGTAAAGCAGCAATTTTGCCTGCAACAACTTTTGAATTATCTGGTATTATCTTATTTTTAAGAGCAGATTTTATGTCTTCAATTGTGTTAACGTTTTCTGGTATAGATTCACGAGCTTTGCCTTCTATTTAGATTTCACAAATGAAATAAAAGTACTATTTAAATTATCGTCGGTTAAGTCTTTAATCAAACTAATTTTGTCTAAAAACGAATCTAGAGAAAGTGGATTTCCATCATAGTTTTCTCTAATTATATTAGCACACATACTATGAGGCGCTTTAATTTTAGAATCTAATTTTCCAAAACATCTTACCAATAGTTCTCTACAATGCGTTATTCTTTTAAAAGTACTTGCTTTTATAGTAATTGATAGTTGTTTAATATGTAACCTTGTATATAAAAATATTGAGTTATAATTTTCGATTAGTAATTGAATATATTCATCTCTTTTTGTTTCTTTTGTTGACAGTGGGCGATTTTGCAAAATTCGCTTTTTTAAGTTATGAAATTTTCTTATTAAATCATTGAAAATATTTTAATTGAATTCTGTCATTTAATAGAAATTTTTTAAAAGTAGCAATTAAAATTGTAATAATATTCTTTTTTGTTAAGCTGTTTTATATTTTATTAGATTTTTAAAAAAATAATAATTAATATAATAAAAACTTCCAATTATATTTAATAAATCAATATAATATTTACATATGTATATTTATTAGGATTATATCAATTAAAAAAAAAGTATATTTATATTTAAAATAAATACAATTGTTAAGTAAATAAAAAAAGTTATTAAATAAAATTCATATATATACATATTACAATTATAATATTTCTTACATTATTTATATGTTTATAAAATTTTCATATTTCTATAAATTATTTTGAACTATTTACAACCTTCTAAATAACTTATTTTATTCCACGTTACTTATATTTCTAGTATTACAAATGAAATTACATTTGATTGTTCCACTGTAAAAATTATAGTTAAGTTTTAACTTTTTGTCTGAACAAATAAAAAAATTAACGGTTTTTATAAATTCCTTAAATTCTTTGCTTATTATTTTTTTAATATTTCATTGCATTTCAATTTTTTTGTTTATTTTTGTATATGTTATTAAGTTCTTTTTTGTTTGTTTTTGATGTTAGGACATGTTTTTTTTTTTTTTAACGAAACTAAAGATTTACGTTAAATCATATTTTAACAACGCACAGTGTGCGAACTTCGGAACGGCTGCTCTGATTTCCATGATAGTATAGGTGTAGGCGAGTTTAAGCTTTGAGCTTGGACCATATAGACCTAGAGGGAGCGAGTCCACAGGGTCCCAAATTTGGACAAGTCGGGTGTTAAATTTATTAAAAACGATCCTGATTCCTTATATCTGAACCGATTTCAATGGGAGAATTCTGCTAGACGATATCTATAACAAACATTGTCGTATGCATACATTATCTCTTTTTGTTTAAGAGATATTAAGCTTCAAAAATTAAAAGTTTTACTTTTTAGCCTGTCTTGGTGAAGTTTTTTCGCTATAGCGGGTCCAATCTTAGCCCCATTTTTTTATTTCTTATTTCATTAAAAACAAATAGAAAACTTGTTTAAAGAAAGAATTTTGAAAAAATATTTTCGGAGTCAAAAGTTACAAACGTTTAGATTTAAACTTTCAAAAAAAGTTGATTTTTTCCCGTTTTTTTTTTTTTTTTTTGCCAAAAAAAATGATAACATTATTTTTCTGTTATATAAAAATTTTCTTAAGTAACATATATAGTGTTTATATTTTTCTGAAAGATAACTAAACACAAAATACTTTAAAGGAAAAAATGCTTCCAAAAATCGAATTTTGCGAGAACCAGGGTTTCCCAAATTTGACCAATTTTTTCAACTAATTTCGAACTTTCGCTTTAATTTCTCAAATCGCAAAGCTGGAATCAAAAAGGAGTTATACCTTTTACTTAGTCTAAAGTGTTTTATTTATTTCGCAATAGAAATTTTTGCACCTCGTTATCGGTTGGAAAGATATAGCAAAAAACGTAAAAAATCCCATTTTTGGAAATTTTTTAACGTTTTTTTAGGAATTACGGGATTTTTGTAGACAAATACCCTCGCGAAAGGGTAGTCATCTTGTCGCGATGCGAGGGCTTATGTGCAAGGAGGTTTAGGGCCGGGCTGGCAGTAGTGATGTTAGTCACTACTGGCAGGGTCACCCATGCCAGAGGGATCTAGGCTGAGCACAACTAAGACCTACCCACCCCCGTCTAATTGACGTCTGTTTCTCCCAGTTGGAGCGGTCAATTAGACACCCCACTCTTCGATGCTCTCCGAGGCATCTCCACGGCCTCTAACAACCCTCCCCCCAGGCATAAAACCCCCTCAAAACGGGCCTTTACCACGAGGCGTTCCGCCTATAAAATAATTCGTCGACTTGGTGAAAAACCTATCGACGAGCTCACGGAGCAAGAGAGAAGCTCTCTCCAATGGGCAAAAACCCACATAGAAGGGTTAAAAAGTGATCCCCCTCCTGAGGATGATAACAGACCTAAACGGTCTGTTATCATCCTCATCGCTCCTAGGAAGAGCGGTCCGAGGAGGACACTCTTCCTAGGAGCAAGCGCTCCAGAAACTTGCCTCAACAGCAACGTGTCCGATCGTACAAAGAGGTGGCTAAAGATCACCTCATTTGGGCGATCATCGACCGCAACGCAAGCGATGGCACCATCTCTTCAGGTAACTGGAAGTTGGTAGTCATGGCTCTTAGTGAGGCGTTCTTGAAGTTTGTCCGACAACATCCAGGACCACCAACCCCAATGTGAAGATGTTGGCTGGTATCAGGGCCACATCAAGCTCATAGCTTGTGCAGATGAGCGTTCAGCGCAGCTGTACAAAGAAGCCATTGAGTCCCTCGGGGAAGTTTGGCCGGGCGCGCGAATTGAGGCAATACATCTTGCCGATGTACCACAAAGGCAAAGGTCTGTTGCCAAAATCCCCGCCGTGCCATCCGACCCAAAGGAGATCCTGGAAATTCTACAGTTTAGTAACCCACAACTACCCACACAGGACTGGAAAGTAGTTAAGGTTACTGATGCTGTAGAGGGTTCCAGGAAGGCCACTGTAATTTTAAACAGTGACTCATTGTTGCCACTTCGAGAGACACGGGGGAAGGTGTTCGATGGCTTTGGAACCATCTTCCTCCGTGTCTACAAAGGGGACGACAAGGAGAAGCCTCCAGCTCCAGTGAGTTCGGACCTCATGAGCTTGGACGATGAACCTGCACTTTCATCGGCCAGTGAAGACGCCCAATCGGTCACAGGATTTGTGGGCGACTTCTTTGGCAAGATGGAAGTTGCAGACGATGAGGACGTCCTTCTGGAATCGGACGACGATCCAGAGGACGCCAACGTCACAGTCGTCCACAGCGATGAGCTATAGTGAAGGTTACACAAATTAACCTTCACCATTTAAAAGCGGCTTCTTCTGCCCTTATCCTCCGCTTAGCTTCAGGCACGGAGGGCCTAATATGCATCCAAGAACCATGGTTGTATAAAGACCGGGTTTGCGGATTACACAAGGACGGCTACTGTATTCTGTACGCAGCTGGACCAGGTAAGACCAGAGCATGCATTATGGTCAAAAACAACCTCAAAGCATTTATCTTATCTGATTTTAGCGATAAGGACACATGCACTATCGCCATCGAAAACAAGAGGCGTATAATTTGGTTCATGAGCTGCTACATGGCACATAATCATGGAGACGATCCACCCAACTCCATGACAAGAAGAGAGATGTCCTCTGCGAAAGAAAGGAACATCCCAATAGTCATCTGCGCAGATGCTAATGCACACCATACCATCTGGGGTAGCTCTGACATTAATCAACGAGGTGAGTCTTTACTCAATTTCATAGTTGAACATAACCTAACAGTAGTTAATAGAGGTAGTGAACCAACTTTTATTGTTACTAACAGAAGGGAGGTTCTTGATATCACGCTTATAAACGATAAATTCTCGGATCTTATCACTAACTGGAATGTGTCTAAAGACTGTTCCTTCTCTGATCACTTATACATAGATTTCGACTTCTCTTTTGAGGTTGACTCTGTAAGTCACTACTTGAATAGGAAAAGGACCAATTGGTCAATCTATTCCAGAATCTTGTCGGAGACATTACCAGTATGTCCGACACATATTGACGATAGGTCGTCATTAGACTCGGCAGTGGAATCACTCACAAAAGTTTTAGCTTATGCAACAGATAAATACTGTAGGAAAACTACTAGGATAGGCAAGGCTAAACCAGCATGGTGGAATGCGGAAATTGCGGATAAACGTAAAGAATGCAGGAAACTCTTTAATGAGGCTAAGATCTGTGGTAACTGGTCCACTTACAAATCCTCATACAATAAATTCAAAAACCTTGTAAGGAAAGCCAAAAGACAATCCTGGAGGAAATTTTGCAATGGAGTTGAAAATTCCTCCGAGACCAGTCGGCTACGAAAGATTCTATCTTCAAATCCAACTATACCATCATACATTCAGAAACTGGATGGACTGGACCATTTCCAGCAAAGATACCCTAGAGGTACTAATGGAAACACACTTCCCGGGATGTAAAGAGCCAAATACTCTACCTAGGGACGACCATGGTAATATTTTAAGGGACATATCGAATATCCCGATAACACAACACCGAATCAGATGGGCAGTTAGAAGCTTCCATCCCTACAAATCACCTGGTCCAGATGGAATAATACCAGCTGACCTTCAGATTAACATTGACATCCTGCATCCAGCATCCAGAGAATAGCAACTAGAGGAACTCCACAAGGTGGAGTAGTGTCCCCATTGCTATGGAATCTGAATATTAACACTATACTTAAAGCCATGGAAAAGACCTGCTGCAAAACTATTGCATATGCAGATGACGTGGCGGTGGTAGCTTCCGGCAAGGATCCAAAGCTTCTCTCAGAAGTGTTGGAGTCTGCACTCAATCTACTGGGAAAATGGTGTCATGGCTGTGGACTGGGAGTCAACCCAACCAAAACCGAACTGATATTATTTACCAGAAGATACAAAATCCCGGAATTCACTACTCCTAAGATAAACGGAGTATCACTGTCACTATCTAAAGAAGCCAAATATTTGGGACTTATTCTTGATAGTAAACTGAACTGGAATCTGAATACTATTTCGAGAACCACAAAAGCAGCATCTGCATTGTATTGCTGCAAAAGGGCAATTGGCCTAAACTGGGGATTAAACCCCAAAAATGCATATTGGTTATGCTACTGTGTGATCAGACCGATCTTATTTTAAGGAGCAACTGTTTGGTGGCCAGCTTTGGAGAAGAGAAACCAGCGAACAAAGTTCGAACGTTTAATGAGAATGATGTCGATCATGATAACAGGTGCACTTAGAACTACTCCATCTAAGGCTCTGTTCACTATACTAAACTGGCTACCACCTGATATCGAGGCCAGGAAAATTGCTGCACATTCAGCGCTGAGACTTCGTGCAACACAGGCATGGAAACACCATAGTTATGGTCATGCAAACATTCTCGGTGATTTATATCGAGACCTTAGGATTGATTACGCAATACCAATACCACTGTTTGATCCCGGGTTCATGGTATCCATACCGGAAAGAACATACTACGATAATAGTCGCCACATAACCGAAGGGGATATTCAAATCTTCACAGATGGTTCAAAAACAGCAGATAAGGTAGGAATAGGTATTTTCTCTGCACAATTGGACCTGAGACTGTCCCACAGGCTACCCGACTACTGTAGCATTACACAGGCCGAAGTGATGGCCATAAATATAGCCGCACAATGGGTGCAGTATAATGGAATATCTAATAAGGATATTCGCATACTTACTGACAGCAAAGCGGCCATTAGCTCCCTGACAGGTGTGTACACCACATCAAGGATTGTCCATGAATGCCGATTGTCTCTGGGGGAGATCGCGAGACATTCGTTGGTTACCCTCACTTGGGTTCCAGGACATGGGGACATTTACGGTAACTGCGAGGCCGATAGACTTGCACGTGCAGGAGCCAATTTTAACCAATATGGTTACAACGATGATATAGGCGCTCCTTTAACAATATGTAAGCAGCAAATATCACGCAAACTTCATCTTGAAGCTATGGAAAGATGGACCAAGGAACCCACTTGTGTAGAGTCCAGGAAAATCTGGCCCATAATGGAAGAGCAGCGAACTATTCAGTTGTTGAAGCTGCCAAGGAACCATCTAAGGAACCTTATTGGTATCATCACAGGTCATTGTCCCTTCAGAGAACATGCTAGAAGGCTGGGACTCCCCTATAACGACTTTTGCAGAAGTTGTAAAGACGTGGAAGAGGAGGAAACCACTGAACATCTTCTATGTCACTGTCCGTCCTTTGAGAACCTACGGGAACGGCTATTTGGTCTAAGGACTTTGGTAGACAAATCCTGTCTCGTTAGAGCTGAACCGAGCAGGATCAACTCCTTTGTAGGGACCACGAAGTGGTTCGATGGATCGGATGGTCAGAATGATTAGGCCTTGGCGCAACGGGAGCTTTCTATGGTAACACAACGGGACCTTATTTTGCACCCAAGTGAGCTTGGCCTAAGGCGGCTGCCAATATAACCTAACCTAACCTTGTAGACAAATATTTACAAATCGTTGTACATAGTTAAAAAGAAGACAAATTTTCCTAAACATTGATATTCAAAATTGTATATTGATATTTTTGCGTTTGCAATTGAAGGATTATAAATTTATGGTTTCAAGTAATTTGGCCAATTTTAACTCATGTTTATGTGTATGGTAATGCCGCTCGTGATAATGGCGTAACAAGAAGACTTTTTGCAAAAAACACCGAGAAATCATGGATTTCTTATTTTTTGCATATTTTTCATTTTTAATTATGCAATAAAATTCTTGCTAGTGAATATTTTTAAATGAAATTTAGAATTTTTAGATTTGTCTACAAAAATCCCGTAATTTCTAAAAAACTAAAAAATTTCCAAAAATTTTTTTTTTTTTACGTTTTTTGCTATATCTTTCCAACCGATAATGGGGAGCAACAATTTCTATTGCGAAAGAAATTAAAACACTTTAGACTAAGTAAAAGGTTTAACTCCTTTTTGATTCCAGCTTTGCGATTTGAGAAATTAAAGCGAAAGTTCGAAATTAGTTGAAAAAATTGGTCAAATATGGGAAACCTTGGTTCTCGCAAAATTCGATTCTTAGAAACATTTTTTCCTTTGGAGTATTTTGTGTTTAGTTATCTTTCAGATAAATATAAATACTATATATGTTACTTAAGAAAATTTTTATATAACGGAAAAAGAATGTTACTACTTTTTTGGCAAAAAAACGGGAAAAAATCAACTTTTTTTGAAAGTTTAAATTTAAATGCTTGTAACTTTTGACTCCGAAAATATTTTTTCAAAATTCTTTCTTTACACAATTTTTAAAACAATGGGGCTAAAATTGGACCCGCTGTAGTGAAAAAACTTCACCAAGACAGGCTAAAAAGTAAAAATTTTATTCTTTGAAGCTCAATATCTCTTAAACTAAAAGAGATAATATATCCATATAACGATTTTTTTTGTAGATCTCGACTAGCAGAATCCTCCCATCCTCCTCCTCTTTGATATAAGGAATCAGGATCGTTTTTAATAAATTTTATCCCCGAGGTGTCCAACTATGGGACCCTGTGGACTCGCCCCCTGTAGGTCTATATCGTCCAAGCTCAAAACTTAAGCTCGCCTACACCTCTACTATTAATATTTTCATGAAAATCGGAGAAAGCGTTCCAAAGTTCCATAATTATTTCCATTTAATTTTTAAAATCGCACACTGTGTATTGGAAAGATATAGTAAAAAAAGTAAAAAATTCCATTTTTGTAAATTTTTTAAAGCTTTTTGGGGTTGTCATAGACAAAAACAAGAATTTTATTGCATAATTAAAAATGAAAAATATGCAAAAAATCACAAATCCATCCTTTCTCAGTGTTTTTTGCAAAAAGTCTTTAACAAGTTTTCGTATTATAAAATTTTTTATACATATTTGAAAAGAAAACAAAATTTCCTAAATATTGATGTACAACAAGTATGTTGGTATTTTAGCGTTTGCAATTGAAGGATTATAAATTTATGATTTCAAGTAATTTGGCTCATTTTTATATGAATGGTAATGCCTCACATGATAATGCCGTAATAAGAAATATTTTAATAAATAGTGCTAAATTCATATCTTTCTGTTATATTCGCAAGACAGATAACAAATACATATTATATATGATTGTTTAAGAAATTTTGTCTTCTTTTCAAATATGTATGTATAAAAAATTTTACAATACTAAAATTTGTTACTCTCCAATCAAAAATTCTAACCGAATCAGTGTTGCCTGCCATAGTAATATCAATGACCTGTTCTCTGATCTTGTTGGAAAACGTTGGTCTATTACCCTTAGCAATGTGAACTAATTAATGTCGGGGTAGTTCATATTTTCGAATTTGTTCACATTTTCGATTGTGATTTTTTTTTTATGTATATTAATAAGTTATTCTTTCTAAAAATCATTTCTGCAAGGAATGAAAATGCAAAGATTACTAAAAAAAAACTTTTTGTAATTTATTTGGAACATAAAAAGTTTTTAAAAATCCATTTTATAAAGAGTACATACGTATTATGTACATAAAAAACAAACAAAATATAATCGGTTATTATTTTCTGTTTTTTCTTTTGTTCGACCAGCTTATTTACCGCCAATTCCCTGATTTTTTTCAATACTTTAATGTCAGTTTGATCGACCATTTGAAATTCAGCCCATTGGACAGCTTTGTTAAAAATTTCGACAGCTTCTTTGGCTTTAATGTTGTTTTCAGGCGCTTCAATAAAACAGTCGTCATCATCGTCGGACTCTTCAATTAAATCATTTTCATCAAATGGCGTGACGTCCTCACAAGGATTATTGATCCAATCTCTTACAGCAGTAAATACTTCCTGAGGGCACAATGTCTGTAGAAGATCTGCTGCAGTATTTTCTAAAGATCTAACCTCTGATTGCCCATTTTCTTTTAAAACGCTCAAAGGAACATTAAATTCAGGATCGTCTTCATCATTTACCATATTCAAAATATTTTTACAACAGTTAGATAAAGTTTCTTTACCAACTCGGTTAGAGGATGCCTGAGATTGCGCAGAAAGTTTTTCACCGCTTATCTGAAGGAGCCGAATTCCGTATCTCTTTTTAAATTTTTGTAGCCACCCATCGCTAGCATTGAAGTCATTTCCGTTTTCACTTATGTTTTTGTGAATTTGTTTGGCTTTCTCTTTCAACATCAACCCACTTACAGGGAGGTTTTTATTCCGCATGCAAATAAACCACTTATAGAGCGATTTTTCCATTTTTGGAAGCTCTGAAGATCGTAATGTTTTGCGTTTTCCGGGTCCATAAAACGTATTGTTCACACATTTTAAAATATTGTCTTTTTTATTTTTTATTGAACATATCGTTGATTTTGCAACTTTATACTTTTTACTTAACACTGTAACACTCGATCCTTTTTTTAAATATTCCAAAATTTCGCATTTTTCATTTAAGGATAAAAACTTTCGACTGTTTTCAGACATTACTAATTTTAAAAATTAATTCACGAACCTACCGCAATAAGTTACATAAAGAGACTAGCATTAAATACCTTTAAAATAAATATGGTATTTATTAATTCGGGGATTCCCAACATTAAAAACAAATGCTTCTACAAATTAAAAAATCCCCAAAAATTAAAAAAAAAAAATTTATTTAGAGCGCCCATATAAAAAACTGAGTGTTCACATTAGTGGATAGTTCATTATATTGGATGTTCACATTACCGCGAGTTCACTGTATAATGAATACGACGAGTACTCATTAAAAATATAATAATGCCATCCCTGTAGTAATAAGTTAGAACATACCTCGTAGTCATAATTCTTTATCCATCTACTTAATCTATTACAATTGTTTAATCATAATAAGTTCCCAGTCAGAAATAGAAGGGCTAAATATACATTCTAAAATGCCTTATTTAGGATTTACAAGCCCTGCCACTCGCATTGCAACACTATTTCTTTTTTACATGGCGTGTCATTGGACAAGGCCTTCCCTTCTCGCTTCCAAAAAGAAGCGAAAATGCAAGGACTTTTAAGTAAATAAATATGCTCTCTTATATTTTTAATGCTATTAAAAAGAGTATGAAATATATTTAAAAAATACATGCGGACTACCTTCTTTATCGACACTTAACACAAGACTAAATGAGTTTTGAGTCTCGTAATTACAATTTTTTCTGTTTGTAATGAGAAAGTTAGTAGGTGAGTTACACCTTCTATTTCGCATCTAATGAAATGCAAACAAGAATTAGTACTGAATTTAATTTTAAAGGAAGTCGAGGCATTCTTTAAGGAATTTTTACAGAAGGCAAAAAGGAATGTGTTTAAAATTTATTCGGTGGCATTCAGAAAGGCCTGTTGGGAGGAAGCACTAACATATTTTCCTTCTGGGTTGATGCATACTCTCGTAAGAATAAATAATAAATGGAGCAGTTAAGGCTCAACTACATAGAATACTTTCGCTTCAACTGCGACTGACAGCTACGCAACACATAAATGATATTAACCCAGTCGTTTCATTATTTTGTTAATAAAATTTTATATAATAAAATATAAAGATGTAAAAATTCTATTATGTTCTCAGTTGAAATAATGAATTGCAAATTAAAATTTCCGATTTAACGAAAAAATATTAAAATAAGAATAAAACAACCGACAAAATATATTTATGTACTTCGGTACTTTTAAGTTGAACATTTTTCATCTTTTAAGTACTTCACGCAGAAGTTTGGCGTACTGATTTTGTTCGGCTCAATATAAATGCATGTATTTAACTGGGCTGTCAGTCGCAGTTGAAGCAAAAGTATTCTATGTAGTTGAGCCTTTAGTCTGCATTTAATTGTCAATCGATTGCGTTTTATTTTGTCTACCGATAGCTTTTATATGGCGATCGGTACAATAAAAAAAGAGATAATTTTGTTAAGTGAAATTATTATTAAACAAATAAATACTTATTGAATAAATATTTGAAATAAAAAACATAAAAAAAAATTAATATGGCATTTTGTGAAAAGTTTAAAAAAGTGAAAATAATAACAATCAAAATTAAATTAAATAAGAAATTAAACCAACTTTATTATAAAAAAGTATAACTAAAATTTCATAAAGTGGAAATTATTTTTAAAATAAATAAACCCCTTAAGTAAATAAATCGCATTATTAAAAAAAAAAAACGCAATAAAAAACGATTCAAAAAATTAATTGAAAATAATTATAGAATTTTAGAACGGCTGTTCCGATTTCCATGTGATAGTAGAAGTGTAGGCGATTTTAAGTTGGACACCTCGGGTATACAATTTTTTAAAAACGATCCTGAATCCTTATATCTCAACCGATTTCAAAGATTTTAATAAAGGAGGATTCTGCTAGTCGAGATCTACAAAAAAACATGGTTGTACACCGAAAAAAAATACGCCTTATATAAACGAAAGCTGACTTACAATGTACCAAATATTTCGTGATTTTGGACCACGAAAAGATGGTGTAATATAAACGAATGCTTACGTATATATTTCTTATTATTTACGAAATTTTTATATTGTTTTACGGTACAACTTTGTATTTTTTACAAATATTTTTTTTTATAAATACGAAAGTAATTGTTTAATTAATTTTAGTTAATTTAGGTAATAATTTCATATTAATAGAATGTGATTTTTATTAGTTATTTATTTATTTAAAATTCACAGTAATATAAAGAAGCCTCCTTAGGCCAATTAACATATATTAAAAAGATTCACTCCTGAATAAGGATATCTAAAACTAAAAAACAAAAATCAATTCATTAATCTTCAATACTACAAATCAAATGGCTCCCCAGCCAAAATTAAATAAAAGATATATTAAAAAGTATATAGTTACATATTCCCATAAATAGTAGTAAGTATATATAAAAAAAAACAAAATAACAACTCCATACATCCATATTGAAAATAATCAAAATAATAAAAGAAGTTGACTACAGAGCAGCAAAAAACCGCATAAACTTCAAACGAAATACATTATTCAACTGAGAAAACAGACGAAGCTCAAGTGGCAAAAAATTCCAACAACGTGCAATTCTTACAATAAAGGATCGCTCAAAAACAGAGTTTCTAATCCTAGGAATAATAATTTACGGATTCCTAGTAGAATGCGAAAAAGTGAATAAAGACCGAAGTTGAACAGGGCGTCCAGTTTTAATAACCTTGAAGAACATCATTAAATTTCTATATAAAACAAACTCTCTAAAAGAACAACCCAAAAAAAAAGCCGAACATATTTTGAAACATGCATACGACGAGAAATGTTATATACATAACGCGCAATCATGTTGGTAATACGATTAAGCCGAGAAATATTATAAGACACAGTACCCGATATAACTTCCAGACCGTACAATACATGTGTCATCAAAAGCGCATGAGCAATAACATATCTCGTAGAACAAGGTAAATAAACACCTAGAGCATAAAGCCTACGTAAATTACCAACAACTCTAAACTAATTCTATCAATATGGTAATCAAACAACAGACGTCTGTCGAGGTATAGCCCAAACAATCCAACCTATCAACAAAATTAACACAAGACCCATCAATAACAATTCTCAAGGGAACATCAATACTACCAAATAAAATCGCCCTCGTTTTAGAACTATTTACGGTCAACCCCTTATCAACAGACCACTGAATAAAACGAGCAACAGAATACTCTATATTAGACTGTAGTACATCCCTATTATCAAAAGCAGTTCGAAATAGAAGCATAACATAATCTGCAAATAAAAATGATATACACACACCGGTATCAACAAAGTTCAGAAGGTCATTGATATATAGAATAAAAAGAAGTGGTCCCAAAACTGAACCTTGTGGAACACCAGAAGTCAAAGCAATAACATTCGAATATGTACCACCAATATCTACAAATTGATATCTGTTAGTTAGATACGAGAAAATAAGTTTACATGATGATTTAGAAAAAGAAAATAAATTCCTTAACTTCCTTATCAAAATACCGAAATCAACAGAATTAAATGCTTTACCTAAATCCAATGATAGCATTGCAGCAAAATCACCACTATTCAAACTCTGACGAACACAATCAGTTAAACTAAGCAGCAAAGATGATGTACTACGACCACGACGAAACGCATATTGGGAAGAAGAAATTTGATCTCGGACAAAAGAGAGTATCTGATCCTTCATCAAATGCTCTACCACCTTAGATAAAGAAGGAAGAATAGATATAGGACGTAAATCATTAAAACTATGTACAACTTTCGATTTTGGAATCGAAAGTCTTCCACGCTAAAGGAAATGTAGATGATGTTAAAATAAAATTAATATAATGCACCAGAATATTCGAAATATGAGGATAAATTGTCTTTAGACAACGTATAGGAATACCATCAGTTCCAACACACATCGATTTAATCTTACAAATAGAATTAAAAATACCTAAATCACTTATACAATTAAAAGAAAAATACTGATCACCATCATTAAATGATTCAAAGTCAATAAGCATCATAAGCATTCAAATTAGTTAAATTAATTAATTAGTTAATTCATATATTTTTTAAAGTAAAAGTAAAAATCTGAAATTCATTCTTATTTAAAATAATAAGATATATAAGATATATAAGTTTTTGGACCAGAGTGAATTGGAATCTTCACTAATTTTTTCAAAATTAACTCATGATATCGACAAAAATAATCATATAATATCGGATAAGCAGTTTAAAGTGATATATCGAAATTAAATTTGGATCTTTCTTATGTAGTAGACTCCAAAAATAGAAAATTTTCGTCAAATTTTATGTATGTTGTTCTATCTTGTATCTTGCCCCACCAAACTTTTAAGTGTAAAGTCAAAATATCGAATAAAGCACATTAAGTTTGAAATATATTCGACATCCAATTTTGTAATATTTATCCAACCGTTGACAGCTTGTTTTACGTAAAAATTTTTTTGAAGATTCCATCGTTAATTAGTTTTGGTTTTTGTCCTTTGCGGCTTTGAAAGTGGTCTTGATAAGGTAAGGTTCTATCTGAACTTATGGCATGAACTTTTGACAAAACAATGTAACTCAGGTTTTAAATTTTTTAAAACATGTAATACATGTTCATGGACTGATTAACCATGAACATGTATTACATGATCAGCTATGGGAATTAACAAATGACTTAGAATACGCTACTTAGAAATGTAGTTACAGTCCTCTGGATTCCCGTTCATTTTGGTGTACTGGGTAATGAACACGCTGATAAGGCTGCAAAAAATTTTATTAATATGCCTCTATTTCTCGAAGTATCTCCTCTTACTCAAGTAATAATAAATTTCCATGAACATTTTCAACAGAATGAGCGACAAAAAAAAAAAAAAAAAAAATGAATGAATGAATGAAACAAACAATTTTCTTAGAAGTCGCAACTATCACTTCAGTTATTGGGCTTACTTTTTATTTTAAAGTCCTCTCTGTAATGATACCTTTCAGAAAAATATAAAGTTATTATATGTTTTTAAAAAATTTTTATTTTATAGAAAAAAGAGTGTAGATTCTTTTTCGGCAAAAAAACATAAAAAGTCGTCATTTTTGCAATTTTCAAATTCAAAATCGTTTATTTTGGACTCGGTAAAGATATCGACCTAAAATTTTGTTATTCAATAGATAATTCTGTTCTTTAATTAGTTAAAGAAAAGAGAAATAAAATCGGTCTAAAATACTAGGATATATATAAAAAAAAACTGGACAAAGAACAGGTGCTTAAAAATTCAAAAGCAAATAAAACAAAAACTATAAGAGATAAATATGTCCCATTTATTTAAGCATATTTTTGCAGGCCTTATCAGTGCCTATAATAATGTATAAAAATATTTGAAATCCGACAAGAAACAAAAATTTGGCAAGCGATTAAAAAAATTGTATGCCAGAGGTACCCAAATTTGAGCCACTTTAGCTCCGCCCCTGAGGGGTCTGTTTAGCCCCCTTCCAAAATTGACATTGTACACTCCTCTGTTAAGACTAAACCAAATTTCATGCAAATCCAATCAGCCGATCAGAAGTTACAGATTTATTTCGAAAAAATTTTGATTCAGCCCCACCGTGCAAACTGAGAAAATAGCTTCATTTGTGATCCTCATATAATTACTTAAAAATCGTCATTTTGGTCTGAAATCCTTAGAAACTTAAAATCCCCTGTATCTTATTTAGCAAGCTTAAAATAGAGAAAAAACTTCATTTGTGGTCACTCACTTAAACATAAACTTCTCTGTATCTTCTTAAATAAGCTTCAAATTGAGAAAATAAGCTTCATTTGTAATCACTCATATAATTTAATAAAAATCGTAATTTTGGTCTGAAATCGTTTGAAACTTAAAATCATCTGTATCTTCTTAAATAAGCTTAAAATTGAGAAAATAAGCTTTATTTGTGATCACTAATAAAATTTCATAAAAATTTAAAATTTGGTCTAAAATCATTAGAATCTTAAAAT
Organism: Protophormia terraenovae; assembly: GCA_951394005.1. NCBI lineage: Eukaryota > Metazoa > Arthropoda > Insecta > Diptera > Calliphoridae > Protophormia > Protophormia terraenovae. The sequence continues at coordinate 77,618,165 of OX596077.1, forward strand.
CCTCTGTAACTTCTTAAATAAGAATCAAATTGCGAAAATAAGCTTCATATGTGATCCTTTATATAATTTAATAAAAAACGTCTTTTTTAATAAGCTTCAAATTGAGAAAAAAGCTTCATTTGTGATCACTCACATAAGTTAAAAAAAAAATCCTCATTTTGGCCTAAAATACTTTGAAACCTAAACTCCTCTGTATCTTCTTAAATAAGCTCCAAATTGAGAAAATAAGCTTCATTTGTGATCACTCATATAATTTAATAAAAATCGTAATTTTGGTCTTAAATCCTTTGAAACTTTAAATCCTGTGTATCTTCTTACATAAGCTTCAAATTGAGAAAATAAGTTTTATTTGTGATCCCTCATAAAAATTCATAAAAATTTAAAATTTTGTGTGACATCCTTTAAAACTTAAAATTATCTGTATCTTCTTTAATAAGCTTCAAATTGAAAAAAATAAATGAAATTGAAAAAAGATTCGGCTGTGCCGAATCTTTGATTTGAATGTGAAAAAAAAACAATCATAGCAGGCTTTGCTTTTAAAAAATAAACAACAACAATTCCATATTTATTTATTTTTTTATGTGTGTATATACAAACTGACTGCATATACAAAGAACAACAACAACACTGTTATTCATTATATTACTTCTGTTGCTAACTAAACTACTTGTCTTATAGGCAAAAACGTCACTAATAGCCATTACAATGCTTAATATACATGTTTGTGTATGTATTTATGTATATTCTTAACAGATACTATGAGCGTCAAAAGTGAGTAAACACCAGTGATGTGTATTATATTCTTGTAATGAAATGTAATGAAAAAACAAAAGCAATTGATAAATTAAATTAACAAAAATTAAATTGTTTATTCAACATTAATAACATAAAAATAAAAATATCTTTTAAGTTAAAGCATAACAATTTTTTCATAGCTAAGAACAAAAAATGTATATAAATTTCGCATCAAAAGTAAGCAGTGCTAGTAAAGTAAGGAGAAAAATAAAAAAATCTTCATACTTTGTTTACATTAATATTTTGTTTACACTTAACACTTGTAAGAATATTTTTCTCTAAAATTTTAACATAATCTTGTGCCTTTATTGTCGTCTCAATAAAGTCAAGCTCTCCAACCCCACTGAGACGCTGAGAAACACCCCTAAACCATAACGGAACCTCCACCATGTTTAAAGGAGAATTGTATGTTTTGTTCAGAAAGCTCCTGATTCCGTTGTCTCCATATTTTTCTATGTTTTTCGCCACCGAAGATTTCAAACTTGCTTTCATCAGTAAAGAGCACATTGCTCCAGAAATTAAAATCTTTATTTTCATATTTTTTTACATAATCCATACGTTTCTTTTTATTTACTTTTGCAATGAAAGGTTTTTTTCTCGGACGTCTGCCATAGAATCCAGATTTATGCAATATCCTCCTTATAGTACTACCACTTACGGCTTTCTCGGACTCCGCACTAATGTCTTTGGCAATTTGCACTACACTAGAACCTGGATTTCTTTTCACTGTGGCTACAACCTTTCTCTCTTCCCTCTCGTATAAAATTCTTGGCCGTCCTGTACGTTTAAAATTTTCTAATTTTTTACATTTTTTAAATTTATCCACAATTTTTTTGTGTGATGTCTTCCAACAATTTTTGAAATTTCTCGAAAAGATTTTCCTTTATCTCTTAAGTCTAATATAATTTTTCGAGTTTCTAGTGAAATTTCGGTTCTCATTTTTAAAACACTTCCTTAAATGATAATTTCACTCCAAATTCTAAACATAAACTAACTTCAATAAACTTAAATTGTCTATACAAAGAAATACTCAACAAAAAACTAACGGTAAATTTAACAGTTTTAATAAAAAACAAGCTGAGAGTAAAAGTGTATACACATTTATGATGCGAAAAATTTAATGTTTTTGTTAGTTTTAGGCTATAAAAAAATATATTGGTTAATTGTTAAAAATATTTTACTGTATATTAATTAGTAATGGATGAATCTTCTAAAAATTGTTATCAGAATGATTCCCTTTCTAAAAATTTAATTTTTATAATAATAAAAAGTAATATAAGCATGGTGTTGACTCACTTTTGATGCTCATAGTATGTTTTAGTTTTAAAAAATAAACAACAACAATTCCATATCTATTTATTTTTGTACAGACTGCATATACAAAGAACAACAACAACACTGTTATTTATTATATGACTGCTGTTTCTAACTAAACTACTTGTCTATACAAAAAACAAAAAACGTCACTAATAGTCATTACAGTGCTTAATACACATGTTTGTGTGTGTATTTATATTCTTAACAGATTTGTTTTTGGGCCATAACTCTGTTGATTATGAACGAACATTTATGACTGATCTATATAAAAATAAAAATCTGTAGCTTGAACAAGGGCTTAAAAAATAAAAAAAACTTTTTCCCCGATATCTCAGTTATTACTGAACCGATTTATTTCATATTTTCAGAACAAAAATTCAGAAAATAATTTCCGAGCCCCCTTTAAAAATTCGAAGTCCCTGGTATATGCAGAGGCTTCAGAAACTGAAAAACCGGTTCCAAAAACCGGTTTTTAAAGCATATCTCCACCATTTATAAACCGATCCCCCTGATTCAAAAAACCGAAATTTTAAAAAAATATTTGTGACCGATCTGTTTTTTTAACATATCTCCGCATTGTATGAACCGATCTTGCTGAATTCCAATAGCAAAATTCTCGAAAGCATTTCCGATCGTTTGATATATATATATTATATATGTCAGTTATCGGTGGGCTTCATAAACGCCATTTCAACCGACTCACGGACGGACGGACGGACGGACATGGTCCCATCGTCATCATTTCTTACAAGGATCCCGAAAATGTAAACTTTTTTGCTCTCCGACGAAAATTGTCGGAATTACAAACGGAATGACAAACTTATATATACCCTTTACACCTTTGGTGAAGGGTATAATAAGCTTTATTTGTAATCACTCATAAAATTTCATAAAAATTTAAAATTTGGTCTGAAATCATTAAAAACTTAAAATCCTCTGTAACTTCTTAAATAAGCATCAAATTGAGAAAATAAGATTTATTTGTGATCACTCATATAATCAATTAAAAATCGCAATTTTGGTCTGAAATCCTTAGAAACTTAAAATCCCCTGTATCTTCTTAAATAAGCTTCAAATTGAGAAAATAAGCTTTATTTGTGATCACTCGTAAAATTTCATAAAAATTGAAAATTTGGCCTGAAATCATAAGAAACTTAAAATTCTCTGTATCTTCTTAAATAAGCTTCAAATATAAAAAAACGCCTTATTTGTGATCACTCATAAAACTTCATTAAAATTGAAAATTTGGTCTGAAATCATAAGAAACTTAAAATTCTCTCTATCTTCTTAAATAAGCTTCAAATAGAGAAAATAAGCTTTATTTGTGATCACTCTTAAAATTTCACTAAAATTGAAAATTTGGTCTGAAATCATTAGAAACTTAAAATGCTCTGTATCTTCTTAAATAAGCATCAAATTGAGAAAATAAGCTTTATTTGTGATCACCCATAAAATTTCATTGAAATTTAAAATTTGGTCTGAAATCATAAGAAACTTAAAATTCTCTGTATCTTCTTAAATAAGCTTCATATGTGATCACTCATAAAATTTTGAAAAATTTGAAAATTTGGTCTGAAATCATATGAAACTTAAAACTCTCCATATCTTCTTAAATAATCTTCAGATTGAGAAAATAAGCATAATTTATGATCACTCATTTTTTTTTTTTTTTTTTTTTTACATATATATTAGTTTTTTATTGAATCTTTCTTTTTCAGAAATTTACAATAAGTATTAAAATCTTAACCTAAAATTAAATTATTGTTGATATTGCCACTGCAAAATCCAACGTAGAGTTTTCATTAGTAGTATTATCTTCCAAGATCCAGTGTTGCCATTCTTCTTAGGCGTCTGTGACCCTCAAAAGTTAGCAGATCCCTAGCGAGAGGGTTTGGGTGTTCAGATAATTTTTTCATATATTTGATGCTACTGTTCTTTATCTCCTCACGAATTGTAGGAATATTGAGATCCTTGTGGATGTTGCTATTTCTGACGTACCATGGTGCACCTGTTATTATTCTTAGGAGTTTGGACTGTCTTCTCTGTAATTTTTCAATGTTTGATGAAGAGGCTGTTCCCCAGAGCTGTATGCCATATAACCATATAGGTTTTATTACTGCTTTATATAACAGTACTTTATAGTCCAAGTCTAGGGCTGACTTTGGACCAATTAACCAATGAATTTGGGCAGATTTTAGTTTTATTTGAGTAACTTTGGATTCTATATGACAAGTCCATGTTAAACGCCGGTCTAGGTGAATACCAAGATACCTTACTTTATCCTGTTCAGGTATTTGGACATTGTTTATTCGAATGGGGGGACAACTTTCCCTGCGTAAGGTAAATGTTATATGGACACATTTCGAAGCATTCACATTGATCTTCCATTTATATAGCCATTTTTCCAGCTCAGTGATATGGGATTGGAGTTTTTCGGATGCAATCACCGGATTTGTATGCATACTTACAAAAGCAGTATCATCTGCAAAAGTTGATGTATGAGTCATAGGGCTCGTGGGCATATCTGCCGTATATAGTATATAAAGAAGAGGCCCTAAAATACTTCCTTGAGGTACTCCTGCGGAAATTTTTCTGCGTGAAGAAATCACATCTTTCGATCTTATTTGAAAAGATCTATTTATTATATAGTTTTTTAGTAACTTATGAACGTTCTGTGGAAGTAACGTGGTCATTTTATGTATTAGTCCGTCGTGCCAGACTTTATCGAAAGCTTGAGATATGTCAATAAATAACGCAGAGCAATACTGCTTGCTCTCGAAACCTCTTCTGATGAGAGTTGTAATTCGATGCACTTGTTCAATAGTACCATGTTTTCTCCTAAAACCAAACTGATGGTTAGGTATACTATTATTATTATTAAGATGTAATAATAGGCTCTCAAGGAGCAATTTCTCAAACAATTTCGAAAAAATTGATAATAAGCTTATCGGACGGTAAGATGTTACTTGAGTGACGTCTTTTCCAGGTTTGGGTATCATTACTATCTCTGACAACTTCCAAGTACTTGGAAAGTAGCCAGTACGTAAAATGGCATTGAAAATGAATAAAATAAATTTTAGAGCAGAGTTTGGCAAGAAACAAATCATTGTGCTGGTAATTTTGTCCGTTCCAGGAGATTTTCCTGCCTTCAGACCTTTTACTGCTAATTTCACGGCAGAGAGCCGGAATTTTAATGGAGAGTGAATATGGTCGCTAGCTACAACAGGTCTTAGAGTTGAACCTGTATTATTTGGAGTGAAAACGTGTTCTAAATCACTCATAAAATTGAAAATTTGTCTGAAATCCTTATAAACTTAAAATCCTCTGTATCTTCTTAAATAAGCTTCAAATCGGGAAAATAAACTTTATTTATGTTCAGTCATGATGTTTAAGTAGAAATAGTGTTTTTATTTAATTAAACCTTTTTGTATATTAACTCCTTTTTAGTTTCCAACGACTTTTACTCCTGTTAAATGCATTATTGCGGGGGCGGGTCCAGATGGTCCTAAAGTTGGACACCTCGGGTGTTCAAAAAGTTTAAAACGATAGAGATTCTTTACATCTCAGCCGATTTAATTTACGTCAGTGGATTTTGCTAGTCGAGATCTACAAAAAACTTTGTCGTATGTGTAGATTATCTCTTTTATTTTAAGAGATATTTGGCTTCAAACATTAAAATTTTTAGTTTTAGACCTATCTTGGAAAAGTTTTTTCGCTATAGCGGGTCCAAATTTCACTCGATTTTTTTTAAATATCTTTTATTTTATTAACAACAAATAACAAAATTGTGTAGAAAAAATCTTTACGGAGTCAAAAGTTATATGCATGTAAATTTGAATTTTGAAAAAAAGTAGATTTTTCGCCGTTTTTTGCGAAAAAGTTAGTTACGTTCTTTTTGAGTTATAAAAAAATGTGTTCAGTAACATATACTAAACATCTGCATCAAATCATTTGCTTTTCAATTCACAGTAATGTTTTTTAATACATGCTCTCACATTACTGCTAAAATAAAAAACAAAACAATACAAAACAAACCACGCAAAAAAATATTATTTGAATTGAGTTGAATTGAAATGATGAAACAAAAACAAATCATGTTATGTTCTCTTTGAGAAATTGTTTGTCATAAGAAATTTTTTTCAAAAACAGTAATGTTTAATAAAAAACATAAAATCAAAACTGTGAATTAATGTCATTCCCTTACTTTAATATGAAAAAATGCATGGAAAGTAACAATTATTTATTTTTAAATAAAAAATAGATTATGATTACGTTTTCTTTAAATTTTTTTGCTAAGAAAATTTAATTATTTTTTATTTCAATTATAATTAATTATATCTTAAATGAAATAAAATTTATTTTATTTATGATATTTTCATTTACTTTTAATTACAAATCTATACTTTTTAAATTTTTTTTTATTTAATATTTCCTTCACTTCAAATTTTGTAAACAAAAAACAAACAAATGACAGTATTGCATTTTATATTTAATTCAATTCAATTCAGTTGCAAATGATTTGTTGCTAAATTGTTTTTATGACTCCCTGCACAAATGATTTTGTTTGTTTTTGTTTTGGTTTCTTTGTCTTTTCCATCCGTACGCACACACAGCGAATTGATTTTAAGTTTAAAAAACAATAACAGTCAACAATTGAAAAGAAAGGGAATCATTAAAAATGAGTTACAAATGAATTGATGCAGATGTTTAACATATACAGTATTTAAAAAGATTAATTTATGAGGAATTGTGTGAAGTCAAAAAAGTATTAAAAACTTTAATACAGCGTGAACTAGGATCTCTCAAAATTGACCAATTTTTTTATGATTTTCCAATTTTTGCCTTAATTTCTCAAATCACAAAGCTGCAATTAAAAAATTATTCTATTTTTTACAAAGTTTGATGTGTTTTTAATTTTTTGGTAATAGAAATTTTTGTCGCCTACACCTTTCATGGCAATCGAATTAACGGTTTGGAAATTCCAGATTTATTTTTTAAACGGGACACTGTGCTGCGTTGAAAAATACCGTTAGTGATTTACTTATTATTAATAATATAGATGTGACGACGACATTGACTCATACATTTTATTTATTATTTATTTTATTTCTTTCTATTTATCTGTTAATCTTAACAAGAAAAATTAAGTTAAATTTTCTTCACCCTGTCATAATGACCAGTACTATCATTGTTAATGGAACATGGATGGTAATGACGTTAACCATTCACAATGATGTAGAGTTGTATTTTTTTTTTTTCTACTCCGATAATAACAACTCTATAATGAACGTGAACTAGGGAAAGCATGAATGCATCTGAATTGAAACTATAAAGTAGTCGCACATGCTGCAGTTGGTTAACAAGTATCGTTCTCTATCTTAATCAGTCCGAAAGTGGTGTGATCACATACATATATCGATTGTAATAATCATCACTAAAGTGCTTGTACGATTATAAAGCAGAGAGGTGAATATAATATAACATATATCTATAGAAATTTAAATACTACGATTTATTTATTAATAAATATTAACAAAAAATAAGCTATTTATATCAGTGAATCATTTTTGATAAATTAAAAAAATTGTTATTCCTAATGATATTTAGGTAGTAACTATTTAAATGTAATATATAAAGATAGATTTACACAATACGTAAAACAAAACGTTTTACTCACGTGTCTCAAAAATTCCTCTCATTTATAATTGTATTGGACATAATATTTCTCAAATTTAGAGTTTAAAACTTATTACAAGTCCGTTTTTTAATGTAAAATAATATGAAATCAATTAAAATTAGTGTAAATTATTCAAAAAAAAAAAAAAAAAAAAATATAATAATAATACAGTGAACTCTCGATAATGTGAACTAATTAATGTCGGGGTAGTTCATATTTTCGAATTTGTTCACATTTTCGATTGTGATTTTTTTTATATATATTACTAAGTTATTCTTTCTAAAAATCATTTCTGCAAGGAATGAAAATGCAAAGATTACTAAAAAAAACTTTTTGTAATTTATTTGGAACATAAAAAGTTTTTAAAAAATCCATTTTATAAAGAGTACATACGTAGTATGTACATAAAAAACAAAGAAAATATTACGACAAAAAAAAAAATAAATAAAATTTACGATGAAAAAAGATAGGTACATACATATATAATTAAATATGGAAATAATCGGTTATTATTTTCCCTGATTTTTTTCAATACTTTAATGTCAGTTTGATAGACCATTTGAAATTCAATCCATTGGACAGCTTTGTTGGCTTTAATGTTGTTTTCAGGCGCTTCAATAAAACAGTCGTCATCATCGTCGGACTCTTCAATTAAATCATTTTCATCAAATGGCGTGACGTCCTCACAAGGATTATTGATCCAATCTCTAAAGTTTACAGCAGTAAATACTTCCTGAGGGCACAATGTCTGTAGAAGATCTGCAGCAGTATTTTCTAAAGATCTAACCTTTGCTTGCCACTTTTCTTTAAAACGCTCAAAGGAACATTAAATTCAGGATCGTCTTCATCATTTTCCATATTCAAAATATTTTTCCAACAGTTAGATAAAGTTTCTTTACCAACTCGGTTCCAGGATGCCTCTAGAATAGAAACTCCTTCTTTAAGTGTGATTTTTTTCATCGATTCAAGCAAATCCCCCTCTTTTGCAATAATTGTTGCCAGAAGACTGTTCCTATAATGAAGTTTGGTGATTCTAATTGCATTTTGATCCATTGGCTGGATCAGAGCCGTTACATTTGGAGGCATGAACATAGCTTCTATGGAACCATCCTCGGATTTAAGGTCGGATTCTGGTGGATGGGATGGGGCATTATCTATTAGGAGTAAAGCTTTTACTGGTAATCCTTTCTTCGTTAAAAAATCTGTCACCTTAATGAAAAATAAAACAGTAAGAATCCCAATTGAACTATTTTTATATGTTTACTTACCTCTGGCACAAAACAGTTGTGAAACCATTCTTTAAAAATGGAAGAAGTCATCCAATCAGACTTTGAATTTCTGTAGTTTTCGGGACAGATAAAATTTTTAAAACTGCGAGGAATTTTCGATTTTCCTATTACTAAAAGTTTTATTTTATGAGATCCTGACGCATTTGCACAGCATCAAAATATTATCCTTTGCTTTTCCATTTTTGCACCTGGAGCGCTTTTCTCCAATGATGTTACATATGTCTTTTGTGGGAGAAGTTTCCAATATAGACCAGACTCATTGGCATTATACAACTGATCATTGGATAAACCAAAATCTTCTATCATTGCTTTCAATTTAATTTTGAAAGGATTTACGAACTGAGATTGCGCAGAAAGTTTTTCAACGCTTATCTGAAGGAGCCGAATTCCGTATCTCTTTTTAAATTTTTGTAGCCACCCATCGCTAGCATTGAAGTCATTTCCGTTTCACTTATGTTTTTGTGAATTTGTTTGGCTTTCTCTTTCAACATCAACCCACTTACAGGGAGGTTTTTATTCCGCATGCAAATAAACCACTTATAGAGCGATTTTTCCATTTTTGGAAGCTCTGAAGATCGTAATGTTTTGCGTTTTCCGGGTCCATAAAACGTATTGTTCACACATTTCAAAATATTGTCTTTTTTATTTGTTATTGAACATAACGTTGATTTTGCAACTTTATACTTTTTACTTAACACTGTAACACTCGATCCTTTTTTTAAATATTCCAAAATTTCGCATTTTTGATTTAAGGATAAAAACTTTCGACTGTTTTTAGCCATTACTAATTTTAAAAATAAATTCACGAACCTACCGCAACAAGTTACATAAACCGACTAGCATTAAATACCTTTAAAATAATGGCATACTATGGTATTTATTAATTCGGGGATTCCCAACATTAAAAATAAATGCTTCTACAAATTAAAAAATCCCCAAAAATTAAGAAAAAATTGTTCACTATTTAGAGCCATTAAACTTTGTTCACTATTTAGAGCGCCCATATAAAAAACTGAGTGTTCACATTAGTGGATAGTTCATTATATTGGATGTTCACATTACCGCGAGTTCACTGTAATAATAATAAAAGTAGACAATTTTTTTTTGCCAGGTCTTTATATATTTATAAGCCATAACATTTATTTGGTTGTATAAAAACCTCAATTGATTTCTTAAAAATTTTAAAATATAATAAATTAAGAAGAAAAATAATAACTTATTCATTGATTTGATTAAATAATTATGTGCACTGATATACAATTAAGTCTACCACATATATAAAAAAAGAAAGGAATAATCTATATCAGGATTATTTGTAAGCGAATTTTAGTTTTTATCTTATAATAATCAAGTTTATGAAAAATTATCGGGATATTAATTAACTGTTAGGATTTAATATCAACCAATTTAACAGAACAAATAATTCTAAGAAATAAATTTAAATGTATGAATTTGTTTGTCCGACACTTTAGATACCACGAAAAGCCATCTTCTATTGGTTATTATTGGAGATAATTGAAAATAAGCGTAATTTTATGACATTTCTAAGAGAACAACCTATATAGAGGATATAAACTGGGAGCAGTTGTAAGCGTCACAGTGGGTAATAAGAAAGAATAAAAAAAAAATCAAGTTGGTATTGCGTTATATACGTGGCTAAGAGAAGTTAATGTGTCATGACCCGTTAGCTACAGGTAACCACTTTGATAACCTTTATGACCTTACATTCGTTCACGAAATACACTTGATAGTTAGTTTTGCTAAATTTTGAATATTAATGGAAATCTGAATAAAACTAGGCAAATAAAATAACATTTAAAAAATTTAAAACTATTAGGCCCGTAATTATAACTTTCCAATAACTAAAGCTAGGATGTTATCGTTCACTTTAGCTGTTTTTGGTTGTTATAAGTATAAGTTAAGCCAAAAGTGACCGATAAGCTAAATGTAAGAACATCTAACCATTAACTTTTATCGGAAGGTTTATGTATTCAGAGCTGCCATATCTTCTGCTTTTAAAAGAAATAAATAAAAACATATTTATTCCGCTGTAGTTTTTAGTAATTTTTCTTTCTATATTTATATTTGTTCTGGCGTTGTCTTTTAGTTAGCTTAAACTCATTTATTTTAAAAATTTCTTTGTTTTTTATTTGTTTATATTTCCGTTAGTGGCAGTTACGTTCAAATAGTACATGTTGCCACTACGTTAAGTGGCCAAATGTAATCGGTTTTTGCTTTGATATTGCCGTATTATCAAAATTATAAAATTTACCTTAAAACCAAGTTGTAATAACCAAAAGTAGATAAAGCTCACTTTATCGTTCACTTTAGTTTATCTTACCTTTAACTATCTGATACCTTATTGGTAGGTTATAATAACGGCCCTTAATGAGATTTGTTATACGGAATTATATACATATCCATTAACATATACTAAAAAAAAAACTAATTATTAAATATATATTTATATACTTCTTAATATAACGACAAAAAAAAATGGTAAATTAAACAATTATATAACACATTAGGATTAGTGTTTATAAAAAACCGACTTTTCAAAAAACCGGTTTGACGGTTAACCGAAAATTGGGTATAATTAAAAAACCGGTCTTTCGGTTAACCGTCTACAAAAAAACCGGTTAAACCGGTTAACCGACATTTTAATAATTGCTCAAATTTGAAGCTTAATAAAAATATTTTTGGTTAAAACAAGTGTTTTTCTACTTATTAATTTAACTATGTACCAAATAATAAACAGTGCACTGCAGTGTTCTTTATAAATTGCGATTGGTTTACATCGAAAATTTTTAAAAATTTTTTTTAGCCTTTAGACTAGTTTTAATATTATTTATAAAAACAACTTTTTGGCATCTTTTAGCACATCTTTTGAAGCTTTATAATGATCTAAAATAATTCTTCAAGTTTTTATTTTTCAGTTTTTTTTTTTTTTTTTTTTTTCAATTTTCTAGCTTAAAAATAAAATAAAATTATTAAAATTTTACAAAAAAGAAGCTTTAGACCTAGGATAATGCACTTTATATTATGATTTATATTCATAATATAAATCATAATATAAAAATATCTGCATAAAATTGGAAGAATAATTAATATTTTTTCTGCTAAAAAGAGATTTTTTTTTTTAATTTTTAGAATATTATTAATCACTTAAAAGTACATTAAATGATTAATAATATTTTAGTTCAAAATATTTTCTTATATTTTAAATTCAGAAAAAAGCAACTAAAGGACGAAATTTTGTGATGTTTTTAGCAAATTTTTGAAACCGGTTAACCGACACAAAAAAACCGGGTAAACCGGTTAACCGAAATTGAATATTTCAAATAAACCGGTTCGAAAATAACCGATATTTAAAAAAAACCGGTTTTTCGGTTAACCGGTTAACCGGTTTATAAACACTAATTAGGATTGAATTTAAATATTAAATTTAGGATAATATTAAATAAGAATATTATATTCAATTAAATATAAACCTGTTAAAATTATATTTTTTTAAATTTAATCACTTTCACCCTATTTTATAAATTAAATAATTGATGAGGATAAGACGTAATTTTAATGTTAAAGACTAAGTAAAAAAAAATTAACTATTTTTCTGACTTAATATATGCTGAAAATTATTTATATTGAAATATAGTTGTTACAATAATAGAGTATTTAATTTTAAATTAAATTTGAATAAATTTAATTCGAGATTAAAAGAAAAATAATATTAAATAAATTTAAAATTAAATTTAAAATTAAATAAATTAAATTTAAAATTAAATAAATTAAATTTAAAATTAAATAAATTAAATTAAAAATTTAATAAATTAAATTTAAAATTAAATAAATTAAATTTAAAATTAAATAAATTAAATTTAAAATTAAATTAAATTTAAAATTAAATTTGTTTAATAAAAAAAATAAATTAAACATTTTAAATAAAATTTGAATAAATTTAATTCAATGTAAAAAAAATAATAATACTAAATTAAATAAAATTAATTTTACAAAATAAATTTGAATAAAATTAAAAAAAAAAAATAAAATAAAAAAGAAATAAAAAAAATTAATTTTAAAAATAAAATTAAATAAAAATTAAATATAATTTTTAACAATATAATTATATTTGAATTTATTTTTTTTTAATAAAATAATATAAAGTAAAAAATTAAATAAAGTAAAATAAAATAAAAAATAAAATAAAGTAAAATAAAATAAATAAAATTAAAATAAAATAAAAATAAATAAACAAAATTAAAGCAAACCTAGATATTTAAATGTAAATGATACTTATAAATATGATAAAAATAATATTGTTATTTTTACTATTATTTATTATTATTATTATTATTAATATTATTATTAATTATTAGTATTATTATTATTATTATTTTAGTATTACTTACTGTTTTATTTTTTTTAAGCATGTATTCAATCTTTAATAACATCAGTATTTCATTTCTTTTGTAATTTTCTTTATTAATTGATCCTAAAATTAATATTAATTTTATACAATTTAGATGTATATAACATTTATTATAAAAATAAAATGTATATTTGAATTATTATTACGAATTTAAAAATATGTGCTAATTTCTTTATAACTGGGTTGAAATGTAGTTAAGTGAAACGAGTTAGTGGTAGTATACTTTTAGGGGCTTTACTCAAAATTATTTATTTTTTATTCAGGCCATAGTGATGCCATGGAAGACTGAAATATGTCTTATGGGGTGAGCAGCCTGTCCAGGACCTACCATCTAGTCCTGAGGAATCGATCCTCATCATGTCTTTCTTCTTTCCTTTTTTTGAGTATTGCTTACTAAAGTCATATGTCTGTCCGTCTATCAAACGTTTTCCTTTAGCGATTTTTGTTTTGTTCAATGTTTTGTGTCACATTTTGCTTTGAAACCGTTTTTTTATTTTGGCACGAGATTTTTAATTGTGATGACCTCAGGTGGAAACCGAACCCATACATCCGGTGCTCAGTGTGCGATTTCAAAAATGAAATGGAAATAATTATGGAACTTTGGAACGGCTGCTCCGATTGCCATGAAATTTCACATGGTGATAGTAGAGGTGTAGGCGAGTTTTAAGTTTTTGACCATATAGACCTACAGAGGGCGAGTCCACAGGGTTCCAAAGTTGGAGGATCTTGATTCCTTATATCTGAACCGATTTAAAAGATTTTTATATATTTCGTTAAAAACATATAGAAAAGTTGTGCAAAGAAACAATTTTGGAAAAATATTTACGGAGTCAAAAGTTACAAGCATTTAAATTTAAACTTTCAAAAAAAGTTGATTTTTTCCCGTATTTTTTGCCAAAAAAGTGGTAACATTCTTTTTCTGTTATAAAAAAATTTTCTTAAGTAACATATATGATATTTATATTTTTTTCTGAAAGATAACTAAATACAAAATACTTTAAAGGAAAAAATGCTTTCAAAAATCGAATTTAGCGAGAACCAGGGTTTACCAAAATTGACCAATTTTTTCAACTTATTTCGAACTTTCGCTTTAATTTCTCAAATCGCAAAGCTGGAATCAAAAAAAATTATACTTTTTACTTAGTCTGAAGTGTTTTAATTTATTTCGCAATAGAAATTTTTGGGTTTTAAAAAATCCCATTTTTGGAAATTTTTTAAAGTTTTTTAGGAATTACAGGATTTTTGTAGACAAATCTAAAAAAGTGTATGGTGCTTTAAATTAAACGTCAAAAAATCTACTTATGTGTGAAATTTCATTCAAAAAGTTTTTTTGCAAAAAGTCTTCAACAAATTTAAGTATTTAAAATTTTTTTATACATATTTCGTCTTACAAACTGGTCTGGCCAGACCAATTGCAGATTTAAATGTTGTTTTCATATATTTATAATTAAGCTAGAAACTTGAAATTTTAGGTACCCTCCTACAATTTTGTTTTCTAACTATCAGTGAAAAAAACCAGAACGATAAACCTAACACAAGGATAGTTATGACGATAAATTAGTGTACATGTCATATTCGTACCAAATATGGTCTGGCTGAACCAATTATATTTATTTATATTTATTCGTATTTATATTTATTCGATCATATTTTGTGTTATGAGAGAATTACCGATAAAACCTCAAATGTTTGAAAAGAAAAAATGTGTGCGTTTGTAGACTCAAAACAAGGAGAAGAACGTGAAGTTTATCTATGGAAAAATGTAATATCTTGCAAAACTATGTAGTAGTGATGCTAGAATATACTTATTCAAATTTAACAACATAAAAAAATCACCAAAATTTCCATTAAAATATATAGAATTACGGAGCTGATCTGGCCAGACCATATTTGTTACGAACGTGACAATTGAAACATCTGTATGACGAAGGGTTCAAAAGAAGAAAATTTTTCCTAAACATTGATGTACAACAATTGTATATTGGTATTTTAGCGTTTGCAATTGAAGGATTATAAATTTATGGTTTCAAGTAATTTGGCCAATTTTAACTTATGTTTATGTGCTCGTGATAATGCCGTAACAAAAATTATTTTAATAAAGCTTAATATTTAATTTTTCAGCATAGTGCAAAATTCATATCCATCTATTGGATCCGTCAGGCAGATAAAAAATACTTAATATATATCGTTGTTTAGGAAAATTTGTCTTCTTTTTAAATATGTAAAAAAAAGTTTTAAGTACTAAAATTTGTTGAAGACTTTTGCAAAAAACACTGAGAAGGCATGGATTTGTGATTTTTTGCATATTTTTCATTTTAATTATGCAATAAAATTCTTGTTAATGATTATTTTTGAATGAAATTTCACACATAAAATAGATTTTTTGACGCTTAATTTAAAGCACCATTCACTTTTTTAGATTTGTCTACAAAAATCCCGTAATTCCTAAAAAACTTTAAAAAATTTCCAAAAATGGGATTTTTTAAATTTTTTGCTATATCTTTCCAACCGATAACGGGGAGCAAAAATTTCTATTGCGAAATAAATTAAAACACTTCAGACTAAGTAAAAAGTATAACTTTTTTTGATTCCAGCTTTGCGATTTGAGAAATTAAAGCGAAAGTACGAAATTAGTTGAAAAAATTGGTCAAATTTGGGAAACCCTGGTTCTCGCAAAATTCGATTTTTGAAAAAATTTTTTCTTTAGAGTATTTTGTGCTTAGTTAGCTTTCAGAAAAATGTAAATACTACATATGTTACTTAAGAAAATTTGTATATAACAGAAAAATAATGTTACCACTTTTTTGGAAAAAAACGGGAAAAAATCAACTTTTATTGAAAGTTTAAATTTATATGCTTGTAACTTTTGACTTTGATAACTTAGCAGAATCCTTCTATTTAAAAATCTTTTAAATCGGTTCAGATATAAGGAAACAGGATCGTTTTTAATAAATTTTATACCGGAGGTGTCCAACTTTGGAACCCTGTGGACTCGCCCTCTATAGGTCTATATGGTCCATGTTCAAAACTTAAACTCGCCTACACCTCTACTATCACCGTGTCAAATCGGAGCAGCCGTTCCAAAGTTCCATAATTATTTCCATTTCATTTTTGAAATCGCACACTGTGCGGCGTGCTAATGCCGCAGCCTACCGCCAGCGTGCCACTCTCCACCGCAAGCAAAAGAGGATTTTTCATCACAATTTGGCGCCCAAAATGTTGGCCAGGGGGTGTATTTATACACTTTTTTGCATCCAACACCAAGCATTTCCAAAATGCTTAAGCCAGTATTCAGTTTCTTTTGAAGATGACGTAAGTCCTGGAAAGTACCAAAAAAGTACCATGCCTGAGTTGCGACGTCATCTGATAATGAAATTGAATACTGGAGAGTCGAGTGGTTTCTAATCGAATCGACTTCAAAACAAAAAGCATGATCTGAAAGGCTATAAAGCTAAGTGTTCATTTGTTTTTGTTTTGAATGAGAGGAGAGAGGATTCCACGAGACTCACTTTTTGTTGTGTTTGTCTAGTGTCCTGTCCTAAGTTAATATGACTTTAATAAACAATTAATAACAACAACTCAACAACTAGATTACATTTAAATCCTAGGTTCACAATCTCAAATATAAGCTCAATATTTTAATTAATTTTTAGAAAATATAAATGAGTTTAGAATATTTACAATGATTGGGAAACATAAGGATCGATTATACTTTTTATATACCACTTTTCTTTTCATTTCACTTAAAGCTACAAATAATTTCAACCCTAAATTCATATTTAGATTCCACGAAACTCACTTTTTGTTGTGTTTGTCTAGCGTCTTGTCCTAAGTTAATATGGCTTTAATAAATAATTAATAATAATAACTCAACAACTAGATTACATTTTTTAGACATGATTTTGATTTGAATTGTTTTTATAGTAAATAAAAATTACTTATTTAAATCCCAGGTTCACAATCTCAAATATAAGCTCAATATTCTAATTAATTTTTAGAAAATATAAATGAGTTTAGAATATTTACAATAATTGGGAAACATAAGGATCGATTATACTTTTTATATACCACTTTTCTTTTCATTTCACTTAAAGCTACAAATAATTTCAACCCTAAATTCGTATTTATTTGCCAGGGAAATAAGTGGACAGAGATCAGGAACAGTAGGACGTAACGAGATGAGTCAGCAAGATAGGAATTTACCCACAGTAAGTGAGGAGCTTACTAGGAATGCAGGTATTGACAGGGAAATAATAACGATTAGGGAATACATTAGCGCATCCGTAGAAGCTGCTCAAGCTTCTATAATGCGAGAAGTGCAAAATATGCAGCTAATGTTACCTCAATTAATCAGGGAGTCATTACGTTCCGAACAAGGAAATTCATTTAATAATCAGAATAACCAAAATAATTCAGTTTTTCCAAATAATAATTACCAAACTCCGTTTAACCATAATTATCGGCAACAATTGCCACAAAATCATCAACAGCGAGGAAACCCACCTAATAAACGTAGATAACTATTCGGTAACGATTCACAAAATGTCTCTAATAATAATTTTCCTGATTTAGAAGCTCCGCAACAGTACCAAACCTATGACTCCAAATCAGTTAGAAAAGTGGGGTATAAAGATGGTACTAGCAAATAGTTAACAGTGGAAGAATTCGTCTTTAGAGTTGAGGCATTCAGGGTTGATTACAATTGTCCATGGGATATCCTCATGAAGGGCTTCCATCATTTAGTGACAGGTGCCGCAAGTACGTGGTTTTGGTCGTTTCGAATGAAACCCCCACATGTGACTGGCACACATTTAAGTACCACATAATCAAAATGTTCCGAAATTTTGAAAGTGACTTCGAAATTCAGAGACGCATAATGGAGCGCAGACATTCCCACAATGAATCAGCGGATTCATTCATAACTGATAAAGTTAGACTCAAGAATCAAATGAGAGTACACGTGGATGAAAGTGAGTTAGTGAAAATAGTTCAGGATAACTTAAAAGATGGTTTAGCTCAATTAGTTTTCCCAATAAGAATTGAAAATCTAGACCAACTTTTAGAAGAGTGTAAAAGGGCAGAGAGAAATATAGCCAAGGGAGCTTTACACCGAATACCGTTAGCAAACACTAGAAAAATTTACGAAGTAGACATAGAGGAAGAGGAAAAAGAAGGAAAAATTATCGGCTAAACAGCTCATATGTTGGAATTGCAGTGCTCCAGGACATTCCTTTATTGAATGCCCAGTTGTCCAACGCAGTATATTTTGCTATAGGTGTGGGTTTGAGGACTTAACTAGCTCAACATGTCCGAAGTGCTTGGGAAACACCAAAGCGAACATGCGAAAAACTGGGGGAGCATGTTTAAACCAGAATCCCCAGTAAAAGATCAATATTTTCAATTCTCATCGCAAAACAATAACTCCAAAAATATGAAAATCAATAACTACAAACAGTCGAATATTATAGGCAATATTAAAGAAATTATTAAGTTAAACAAAAAGGAATCAGTTGAAAATAATAATATTTAAAATAATAATACGAATACTAAAATTGAAACTAAATCAGGTTTTAACCCGAAACTATCTTATGAGGAACGTTTAGAAAATTATAATAAGAAACGTTTAGAAAATTTTGCAGACTAAGTCCCAACAATAAGCAAAAAAATTAGACAAACCAGAGAAAGATGTGCCGTTAGAAAGTTAGAAAGGAAAGATATAGCTTCAACAATGATAGGAAAGGAGAATGATATCAGACCCTATATGTCCGTGGAAATAAATGGTTCAACTTATCAAGGTCTCTTAGACAGTGGAGCCTCTGTAAGTTGCATAGGTAGAAATTGCATCGAAAATTTTAATGAAATGAATGTTAAGATTTTAAATTATAAATCCTAAATAAGTACAGCTGATGGAAAACAACACTTGATCGCAGGAAAAATTCGCACTAAAGTTAGTTATGGGGATAAGTCAGTAGAAACCATTTTATATTTAGTACCTAACTTATATCAAGAATTAATCCTAGGCTTTGATTTTTAAAATAATAAAATTGGACTGAAAGTTTGTCTGGATAATAAAATGGTAGAAGAAATTTCACTAGCAGAATCAGAAGAGCCAAAAATGCATAAATTAACCCCATACCAGCGCCGAACTCTGGAAATCGTAAAGCAATCTTTTATGTGTTATACCCAATACTGTTTAGGCAGAACAAAATTAGAAAAGCATGTTATAGATACAGGCGATGCACCGGCCAAAAAAAAGAGGCATTATCCTGTCAGCCCAATCGTACAAAAACTTATCTTCGCAGAGCTTGATAGGATGTTAGAACTAGATGTTATAGAAGTTACTACAGGAACAGAGTGGAACAACAGAACAACATTGGTCATGAACAACAGAACAACATAGGTCAGTTTCTCCAGCCCTGTTAAAGTTCGGTCGTAATTCTTGTGTTCATTAAAATTTGCAAGTGATTTTACCAGCTTTATTGTTGTCGCTGTATTGCTAAAAATTTTCTTCACGCAGATAAGTAAGTACTCTATTATAAATTAAAATAATAGTGATTTATTTTTCATTTGAATTTTTTGCAAATTCTTATTATTGTGATAAAACAACAAAATAATTATATTTTTATCCATATAATTGTTTGTGTAAATCTAATTTCAATTTCAATTTGGCTTTACTTTTTATTATTGTCAATCTGAGAACGTTGCCACAATAATTTCTTTTTGATTGAATATACATTTTTTTATTTTATCCACAAAGTTGCCACAATAACCTTTTAAGAACCTGGTTTGTATCATTGCTGTTAACAGTTTTGTTTTAGTACAGATTACTAAATCATTTAAGTTACCACTTCATCTTGTGAAATTGTTTCGGTTTGTGTATTTACTATTTATAACTGTTTCCTTTATTCGTACTAAATGGACAGCTTAAGTGTAAATTGTTCAATTTCCGGTGATGAGCGTATGGTGTGCTGCTGGTTATGCTTGGGACATTATCATTTAAAATGTAGTGCTCTCAAACCAAGAGATGCTGATGCTCTAGTTGATAAAATCAAATACCTTCAGTGGACTTGTCCAAATTGTAGAACAATAAGCGTAGAATTTTATTACTTCTTTAAAGGATATAATGCAGAATTTGATGACATAAAGAATGATTTCATAGTCTTGCAAAAGAAGTTAACAAAATATGGTGAACTTTTCACTAAATTCACTAATATTGATTTGTCGAATACTAATCCTCCAGCTGTTGAAATTCAAAATTCGAATTCTAAAAAAACTAGTTCTGTTAGTCCATTATTACCGTCGAACGTTGTGTCTTACGCAAATACAGTTCGTGAACAATATTCTAATACGACTCTTATCAACTTACAAACTACTTTTCCGATTCCAATAAATGTTACTCCATCTTCATCCATGAATATTTCAACTAACATTAATCCGGTTGTGGTTCAAAATTCAAACCCTGCTAGTGCTATTTTAACCCCTAAGCCCCTTAGGATTATTCCTCCTCGAAAAACAATATTTGCCACTCGCTTTGCTTATGACACATCAGTAAATGATGTAGAACATCATATCAAAACAAACCTTGGCGTGGAACTGTATAAAGATGTTCAAATTTATAGAATAAATGCACGTAATAGAGCATCCTTTAAAATAATAGTGCCTGAAGCTATCTTTGACCACATTGTAAATCCAAATTTCTGGCCAAAAATACTATAGTTCGTGAATTTATTTACACAAATGTTACACTTCCAAATGCCGGTGATCTGAATCCAAAAAACTAAATCCTATAAATAAGCAATCTGAATCCAATCATGTTTATCCAATATGTCATTCTTTTAATAAAAATATCTCCACAATATCCATTGTGTATCAAAATGTTCGAGGTATGAACACGAAATTTAAATCTTTTTATCTACAAAGTTTTGGCCTTGAATTTCAAATATACAGGCGAGATAGAGTAGGAAAAGATGGTGGTGGTGTTTTGATAGCAATTTCCACTCTTTTACCATCGGAAGAAATTGGGACAAATGAATTTCGAAATATAGAATTCATTGCTACTTGTGTTAAACTAAAAAATATTAAAATATTTATAACATGCTCCTATATTCCTCCAGCATCAAGCATGGATATTTATGAATCTCATTTAGAAGCTATACAATTTGTAGTAAAGAAATCTAAACCAAATGATATGATTATTGTACTCAATCTTCCAAATGTTTCATGGATTAGAACTCCAGACTCAAATTATTTAAATCCTTCAACAGACACGAACATACAGTTATTAGATATTCTATCGCTGATCTAGGACTCTTCCAAGTTAACAGAGTAGCAAACTCATTGGGAACATTTTTAGATCTAATATTTGTTGATCAACCCTCAGATACCAGTATTTGACGCTGTAGTCCTGTATCTACTCCAGAAGATAATTACCACCCAACACTTGAAATCAATATTCTTGTTAATACACACCTTGCTCAAAAAACTTCCATAAGCGATGAATTTGTGTTCGACTTTAAGAAAGCTGATTATTTAAAACTAACACAACTTCTTTCAACAAATAATTGGTTCCAGCATTATCCAACTAACAATTTACAACCATATGAAATTTACTTAATTCTTATCTCAGCAATCGACTTAAAAGACGCTTTTTGGCAACTCCCCGTAGATGAATCCGGCAGACCAAGGACAGCATTCCCAGTCCCGGGAAGACCACAATACCAATTTAAGGTTATGCCCTTCGGACTGTGCAATGCTGCTCAGAGGCTTTGTCGATTGATGGATAAAGTGGTGCCATCTGAGATGAAAGATCGGGGTTTCATATACCTTGATGACCTGTTAGTAGTTTCTCCTAACTTCGAAGGTCACATAGAAATGCTAAGGATTTTGGGACAGAAGTTAGCAAATGCAGGCCTAACAATTAATATGCTAAAATCTAAATTCTGTTATAGGGAGTTGAAATACTTAGGGTATATCGTTGGTGGAGGGAAACTTAAGCCAGACGAAGATAAAGTGAGAGCTATATTAGATATCAAACCTCCGAAAAATCAAAAGGATGTTAGGAGATTTTTAGCACATTTGGGTGGTACCGCCGCTTCATCCATGATTTCTCCACACTAACAGCCCCACTTACAGACACCCTTAAAAAGTCCCCAAAGTTTCAACTCACCCCTGAAGCCTTAGAATCTGTCGAAGAGCTAAAAAGACGATTAGTTTCCAGTCCAATATTATCCAGCCCTGACTTTGAGATATTATCCAGACCAACTTTGAAATATTACAGCGCCCTCTGTATATACAGCTGACATGTCTTAATATTTAAGTTTAAAATTTGAAATCAAATTATTTAATTTTTTTTTTTTAATTTTGAAAGTTTTTTATTTATTTCTGCGTTGCTTAACTTTGAACTATTGCAGCGCCCTCTGTATGTACATAATGTTCAATGCGATGCATCCAATGTAGGTCGTCTTATTCCAAAAAGATGACGAAGATGGAGAACACCCAATGGAATATTTTTCAAAAAAATTAAATAGTGCTCAGAAAAATTATTCTACGACTGAGAAAGAATGTCTCGTGGTGGTGTTAGCCTTAGAAAAATTCCATCAATATATTGAGTTAATGGACTTTACCGTTATCACCGACCATTCAAGTCTGAAATGGCTAATGAGTCAGCAGGACTTAAACGGGAGACTAGCTAGGTGGAGCTTGAAGCTTCAAAGTTTCAAGTTTAACATTGAATATAGAAAAGGAACCAAATATGTAGTCCCTGATATGCTTTCGCGATTAGATATGGAGGAAATTACAACTAATACTAACGCTTTAATAGATTTTAACTCCGAAGTTTTCAAAAATGAGGAATATATGTCTCTGATAGATACGGTACAACAGAATAACAATAGGCTACCAGATTTGAAAGTTGAAGAAGGCATTGTCTATAAAAAAGTTAAATTCAATAGAAATGACGCAGATAGAGAAGATGAATGTTGGAATATATGGGTACCAACTGGTCTGACTAACAACCTCACAAAAAGATCTCATATAGACAACACTTCACATGGAGGAATAGCGAACATATTTTTACTGGCCCTCGATGGTAAAACAAATTAGAGATTTTGTCAAGGATAGTGAAACATGCAAAGAAATTAAACATCCCAAACTAATATTACGACCACTTATGGGAAAAGAATTCCAAGCACAACGACCATTTCAAAAGATTTATATAGATTTTTTAGGTCCATATACTAGAACAAAATCCGTATATAGTATATAAAGCAGTGGCCCTAAAATACTTCCTTGAGATACACCTGCGGAAATTTTTCTGCGTGAAAAAATCACATCTTTCGATCTTATTTGAAAAGATCTATTTAGTATATAGTTTTTTAGTAACTTATGAACGTTCTGTGGAAGTAACGTGGTCATTTTATGTATTAGTCCGTCGTGCCAGACTTTATCGAAAGCTTGAGATATGTCAATAAATAACGCAGAGCAATACTGCTTGCTCTCGAAACCTCTTCTGATGAGAGTTGTAATTCGATGCACTTGTTCAATAGTACCATGTTTACTGTTATTATTATTAAGATGTAATAATAGGCTCTCAAGGAGCAATTTCTCAAACAATTTCGAAAAAATTGATAATAAGTTTATTGGACGGTAAGATGTTACTTGAGTGACGTCTTTTCCAGGTTTGGGTATCATTACTATCTCTGACAACTTCCAAGTACTTGGAAAGTAGCCAGTACGTAAAATGGCATTGAAAATGAATAAAATAAATTTCAGAGCCGAGTTTGGCAAGAAACAAATCATTGTGCTGGTAATTTTGTCCGTTCCAGGAGATTTTCCTGCCTTCAGACCTTTTACTGCTAATTTCACGGCAGAGAGCCGGAACTTTAATGGAATGGGAATATGGTCGCTAACTACTACAGGTCCTAGAGTTGAACCTGTATTATTTGGAGTGAAAACGTGTTCTAAATGACTAGCAAATGCTTCAACTTTTTCATTAGAACTTTTTGCCCATTGGCCATTTTGGAGGCATATGGGAGACTCATATGCAATAGGGCATTGCATATTTTTCATCGCCTTCCATAGAATATAATCAGTTTTCTTAGTAGGGTCTAAGTTTTGTAGATATGTTTTCAATTTGGATTCTTTTTGATTCTTCAGAGCGAAGCGTAATCTTCTGATACATTGATTAAGTTTAGTTTTGACGGCTGGTGATCGAGAATCTTGCCATTGACGTCTTAGTTGCCTTTTTTCCCTAATAAGAGATTCAACATTTGAGCAACATTTAATATATTTTGGCCTTCGTGAGAAACTAGAAGGTGTGGATACTATAGCTGCATTAGTCAGGATATCTGTGAAAATATTAACTGCAGATTGTATTTCGTTTTCGCTTTTCAGTGGAATATTTTGTGGTAAGTGGAAGCTTATGTACATTTTGTATTTTAACCAGTTTGTTTTCTTGTTTGGGAAACAAGAGCTTTGCGTTTCAAAGTAGCTTGGACTTTTAATCAGTGTCAGGATCGTTGGTGAATGATCTGACGAAAGATCTAGTGAAGGAATCACTGATATACAATCGCGTTTTATATTTCGGATTATGGCAAAGTCAATAAGATCAGGAATCTTATTGATGTCTGCAGGCCAGTAAGTGGGTTGACCACTAGATATGGAATCTAGTTTGTTAAGCGACATTGCCTCGAATAGTTGCCTACCCCTAGGTGTTATAAGGCGAGAGCTCCAAAATGTGTGTTTAGCATTATAATCTTCCACTGCTATAAATTTTGGGCCTAAGATGGAAAAATAATCATGAAACTGGTCTTTTTTAATATTATATTTTGGAGGACAATATACTGAGGAAATTGTTGTTTTATTATCATGTATATTTATTGAAGTAGCTTGGATGTGTTCCGGCATTGGGAAGTACTTTATATCATTACGGATTAAAATTGCAGTACCACCACATGCCCGAGACATTTAAAGAATTTTTAGAATTATACGGAGTGAAACATCTTCGTACTCTTATTTATTCCCCAGAATCAAACGCGAGCGAAAGGGTAAACCAAACGATACTTAATTCCATACGAAGTTTTTTGGACCAAGACCAGACAAGATGGGACGAAAATCTATCGTAAATAGAATGTTCCTTAAGATCTACTGTCCACTCATCAACTGGTGTTGCACCATATTTTGCTTTGACGGGGTATAATATTATAACTCACGCTGACGCTTATCAAATACTTCGAAAATTAAAAGCGTGTGAAGAAGGAGATATACAAGTTCTACCAAAATCTTCTCAAATGCAAATAATATATCAAAAGGTTAGTGAAAAGTTACATGATGCTTATTTACGGAATCAAAAATCATATAACCTCAAATGTAAGAATATCACATTTAAAACAGGTCAAGAAGTCTTTAGAAAAAACTTTATACAAAGCAACTTTACAAAAGGCATAAATGCAAAACTTTGTAGACCATGGCTTAAATGTAGAATCAGAAAAGCAATAGGAAACAATAAATATGAAGTAGAAAATCTAAAGGGAGAACTTATAGGAGTAATACACGCACAACATTTAAAACAATAAATAGGGTAAAGTTCTGCTGGTGTCAATGTATGTTGAAGACGAAAATGTAATATTACTATTTTTTGTTTGCTTTTACTTGGGTAGAATTGAGTAATCAGATACTTAAAAAAATTTGTAGAATATGAAAAAGGAAGTAAATAAGTTAAGGACAAGATCAATGAAAAATACATACATAAAAAAAGTTTAAATGAAAATCATAAACTTGGAGCTATTTTTTTTTTACATGTTAGTTAAGTGTTGCTGAATTTACTGTTAAATCAATCCGCATACAAATTTAAGCGAGCTGTAGCTAACAACGTTTTTTTTCAGTGCTAGTTAGAATTATGAAATTCGCTAGTATGACTATTCTAGAATTTTAAAAACGGAGATAATTTTTTTTTATATAAAATTATGGCAAGATTTCGATTGAGATGTAACAAAAATTTAAAATTGATTCACTTTATTTATTTTGAATTATAATATTCATGAAACGGCTAAAATGTTGACAAATATAAGGAAAATTATTGTTTGTGAACTACATAATAAAAAAAGAGCAATAGGAATTGTTCAAAAGCTTCATGAATTAGTTACGATATTAAAAGCGGAAATTCGTTTGGTAAGGTTCATGTATTGACTATAGAAATTGAAAAATCTGAGTATGTGGATAGATGCACAAATATAATTAATAAAGGAAAAGTACACACAAAACTTAAGTTAAACATTATAAAGTTATTTTATATAGATAAATTTTAAGTACTCACCTTGTTATCTTAACCTTTTTATTTTAAGTTGTACCGAATAATAGATTTTTTTTTATTTCACATTGTTGATAACTATAATAGCACGAAGAGGAAAAGAATGTATATCATGACTAGTAAAACTTTCAACATGATTGAAATTAGATCAGAATAACTTCATGTTGGCTGCAAGCTTCCGGTTGCCATTTCGAATACCGTTCCCTTTGTGACGACGACTTCGACATTCATAAATTTTATTTATTATTTATTATATTTCTTTCTATTTATCTGTTAATTTTAACAAGAAAAATTAAATTAAATTTTCTTCACCCTGTCATAATGACCGGTACTACCATTGTTAATGGAACATGGATGGTAATGACGTTAAACATTCACAATGATGTAGAGTTATATTTTTTTTCTACTCCGATAATAATAACTCTATAATGCACGTGAACTAGGGAATGCATCTACAATTGAAACTATAAAGTTGTCGCACATGCTGCAGTTGGTTAACAAGTATCGTTCTCTATCTTAATCAGTCCGAAAGTGGTGTGATCAGATACATATATCGATTTTAATAATCATCACTAAAGTTCTTGTACGATTATAAAGCAGAGAGGTGAATATAATATAACATTTATCTATAGAAATTTAAATACTACGATTTATTAATAAATATTAAAAAAATAAGCTATTTATATCAGTGAATCATTTTAAAATTATCATTTATAAAAAATAGTCATTCCTAATGATATTGAGGTAGTAACTATTTAAATGTAATATATGAAGAGTTTCAACCATGCCGATAGATTTACACAATACGTAAAACAAACCGTTTTACTCACGTGTCTCAAAAATTCCTCTCATTTATAATTGTATTGGACATAATAAGTCTCAAATTTAGAGTTTAAAACTTATTACAAGTCCGTTTTTTAATGTAAAATAATATGAAATCAATTAAAATTAGTGTAAATTATTAAACAAAATAATAAAAGTAGACAATTTTTTTTTGCCAGGTCTTTATATATTTATAACCCATAACAATCAGTTATTTGGTTGTATAAAAACCTCAATTGATTTCTTAAAAATTTTAAAATATAATAAATTAAGAAGAAAAATAATAACTTATTCATTGATTTGATTAAATAATTATGTGCACTGATATACAATTAAGTCTACCACATATATAAAAAAAGAAAGGAATAATCTATATCAGGATTATTTGTAAGCGAATTTTAGTTTTTATCTTATAATAATCAAGTTTATGAAATATTAACGGGATATTAATTAACTGTTAGATTTAATATCAACCAATTTAACAAAACAAAAATTTCGTTTATAAATACTCTCGTAAAATAATTCTAAGAAATAAATTTAAATGTATGAATTTGTTTGTCCCACACTATAGATATCACGAAGATCCATCTATTGGTTATTATTGGAGATAATTGAAAATAAGCGTAGTTTTATGACCTTTCTAAGACAACAACCTAAACAGATAAACTGGGAACAGTTGTAAACGTCACTGTGGGTAATAAGAAAGAATAAAAAAATCAAGTTGGTATTGCGTTATACACGTGGCTAAGAGAAGTTAATGTGTCATGACCCGTTAGCTACAGGTAACCACTTTATGACCTTGCATTCGTACACAAAAGACACTTTATAGTTAGTTTTGCTAAATTTTGAATATTAATGGAAATCTGCCTAAAAGTAGGCAAATAAAATAACTTTTAAAAAAATTTAAAACTATTAATGAGATTAGTTATACGAAATTATATACATATACATTAACATATACTAAAAAAAACGAATTTTTAAATACATATTTAATATAACGACAACAAAAAAAAATATTAAATTTAGGATAATATTAAATAAGAATATTATATTCAATTAAATATACCAATTAAAATCATATTTTTTTTTAAATTTAATCACTTTCACCCTATTTTGTAAATTAAATAATTGATGAGGATAAGATGTAATTTTAAGGTTAAGGACTAAGTAAAAAAATAAAAAAATTAACTATTTTTCTGACTTAATATATGCTGAAATTTATTTATATTTAAATATAATTGTTACAATAATAGAGTATTTAATTTTAAATTAAATTTGAATAAATTTAATTCGAGATTAAAAGAAAAATAATATTAAATAAATTTAAAATTGAATTGATTGATTGATTTAAAATTAAATAAATTTAATTTTAAATTAAATTAAAAATTAAATCAATTAAATTTAAAAATAAATTTAAATTTCAAGTTAAATAAATTAAATAAATTAAACTTAAAATTAAATAAATTAAATTTAAAATTAAATAAATTAGATTTAAAATTAAATAAATTAAATTTAAAATTACATAAATTTAATTAAAATATAAAATTAAATAAATTAAATTTAAATTTAAATAAATTAAATTTAAAATTAAATAAATTAAATTTAAAATTAAATAAATTGAATTTAAAATTAAATAAATTAAATTTAAATTTAAAATTAAATTCTAAATAATGGTTTGTTTGTTGGGCTTTGTTTAAGCGTTGATATTTTTTAGTGTAGAACTTTTAATTCTCATTGAGTTTATAAAGCTTACACTCTAATATATCTTTAGTTTTTCTAAAGAAATAGGGAAAGGTTTCCTGATGAGCTGGCTTAAGCAACCGGGGAAATGCGTATAGGAACTAGCTTCCCCCCAACAAATAAATTGTGAATTTATTCAAAGTAACGATCGCGACTATTAGCACAATATTAAAATTATTAATATTTTGTTTATCGCAGCTTAATTATTTTGAATTTAAATTTGCAAGTGCCCGGCATAAAACCAAGAACATTCTGTTTTTGGTTCAAAAACAACAAAAATGTATCATTGCTCTTTTGTTTTGATTTTTATTTTTGTTTACTCCTTACCCACTACATTTTGCGTCGGCAAAAAACCAACCAATGTAGAAAGGAAAGTAAGAAAAGAATAAAATTATGGTTTGTTTGTTGGGCTTTGTTTAAGCTTTGATATTTTTTAGTGTAGAACTTTTAATTATAAAGTTTACACTCTAATATATATTTAGTTTTTCTAAAGAAATTGGGAAAGGTTTCCTGATGAGCTGGCTTAAGCAACCGGCAAAATGCGAATAGGAACTAGCTTTCCCCCAACAAATAAATTGTGAATTTATTCAAAGTAACGATCGCGACTATTAGCACAATATCAAAATTAATAATTAAATATGTTTAATTAAAAAAAAAAAAAAAATTAAACATTTTAAATTAATTGAATAGATTTAATTCAATGTAAAAAAAAAAATAATACTATTAAAATTAATTAAATAAAATTAATTTTACAAAATAAATTTAAATAAAAATAAAAAAAAAGAATTAAAAATAAAACAAAAATTTAATTTTAAAAATAAAATAAATAAAAATTAAATGTAATTTTTAACAATAAAATTATATTTGAATTTTTTTTTTTTAGTAAAATAAAATAAAACAATATAAAATAAAAAATAAAATAAAATAAATTAAAATAAAATAAAGTAAAATAAATTAAAATAAAATTAAAATAAAATAAAAAAAATAAACAAAATTAAAGCAAACTTAGTTATTATCATTAGATATTTATATATAAATAATACTTATATATATGATAAAAATAATCACAAATAGCAAATTATCTTGAAGTTTATAAGGCTTCAACATTGTTATTTTTATTATTATCTATTATTTATCATTATTATTATTATTAGTATTATTATTATTTTAGTATTACTTACTGTTTTATTTTTAAGCATGTATTCAATCTTTAATAACATCAGTATTTCATTTCTTTTGTAATTTTCTTTATTAATTGATCCTAAAATTAATATTAATTTTATACAATTTAGATGTATATAACATTTATTATAAATAAATTATTATTACGAATTTAATAATATGTGCTAATTTCTTTATAACTGGGTTGAAATGTAGTTAAGTGAAACGAGTTAGTGGTAATATACTTTTAGGGGCGTTACTCAAAATTATTTTTTATTCAGGCCTTAGTGATGCCATGGAAGACTGAAATATGTCTTATGGGGTGGGCAGCCTGTCTAGTCCTGAGGAATCGATCCTCATCATGTCTTTCTTCTTTCCTTTTTTTGAGTATTACTTACTAAAGTCATATGTCTGTCCGTCTATCAAACGTTTTCTTTTAGCGATTTTTGTTTTGTTCAATGTTTTGTATCACATTTTGCTTTGAAACCGTTTTTTTTTTTTTATTTTGGCACGAGATTTTTAATTGTGATGACCTCAGGTGGAAACCGAACCCATACATCGGGCGATCTAATGCCGCAGCCTACCGCCAGCGTGCCACTCTCCACCGCAAGCAAAAGAGGATTTTTTATCACATAGATAACTATTTTGTTAAATTACTTGTGTCATTTTCTTATTCTCCTTTGTGCTATATTCCTTTATACGCATATATATTCTATAATACTTGTTTTCTTGTTTGTTTACTTATTACAATACGATCAATACAAGTATTGCTGTAATTTGTAATAGGTAATAAGTGGTACCCTGCAGTTCTGGTTAGTCCTGACTTTAATATATTTGTGGTGTAATATTTAGCAATTATTTTCGTTAACATTTTACGGATTTTTACGACAAAATAATTATTCCTTGAATAATTAATTATTTTATTCAATTTTTTTGATTTTGGAAGTTAATTTTTGTTTCGTGGCCTACTCTTAGGGATCTTTTTACCGCGATATTTATTAAGAACGTGCGACTTAGTAACGTAGAACGTTTGTGTCATTTGCTAGAAAAGACTAAGGGTGAAGCACGAGAAATTATTTATCATTGCTCGCTTACTAATGACGGCTTTGACATAGCTTAGAAAAGTTTGAGCGATACATATGAAAATCCTCGTATGTTGATCAACGACCAGCTCAGGAAACTTTTCGGTCTTCCTTATCTTGAAAAGGAGACCAGTTCTGGTTTAAAATCCCTTCAACGCGGAATAAATGGTTGTCTTTCCGCTATGTTAACATACAATATTTCTACGGACAGTTGGGATCCGATTATAGTATTTATTTATATTCAACGATAGCCATCACTAACCGTTAATTTATGGGAACAAAGTTTGAAAAATAAGTCAACTTTGTCACTTTGGAAGGACTTAAATCGCTCCCTTACGGAAAGGGCATTGACTTTGGACTGCATACGCGAAGAAAAAGACAGAAGGTTTATCTGACAGTAATATCTCGTTTTGTTCTTCGAATAGTTTTTGCCCATTATGTAAAAGGCAAGTTCACTTGTTACGCTCTTGTCTTCGCTTTAAACAATTGTCGGTCTCTGAGAGATTTTTGCTTGTTAAGAAGCACAGTTGTTGCGATAATTGCCTGTCTAGTTCACACTTGGTGAAAAATTCCGGTAATAAGTATAACTGTACCATATGCAATAAACGTCACCATTTTTTGTTACATCGTGAGTCCTCATCGTCGGCAAGTGATAATTCGAATCATTCTGGTGCAAGTCTGCCTATAGTTTCACGAACTGACAACTCCATACCATCGAATTCAACACTTCCAATGGATTCTAATGGCAACGATTCTGCGGCCGCAAATATTACCTACGGTGATAATTCTGCTGGTCCTTCTAACAGACAGGTATTTCATACGTCACACAATAGCGGTCATCTTGGGAACGGCATTGGTGAATCTTCTTCACAAGGGTATTTCGTACCCCGCTCGGGCACTTATTGACCCAGGCAGAGTCCACGTTCATTTCGGAACGTTTGCAAGGTCGCTTGAAACTTCCGACACATTCTACGAATGCTCGAATTTCGGGAGTTAATTGGACTGTCTCGGCGCATACTAGAAAAGTTTGTCCAATTCAAATAGGATCTTCCTATGATCCTACGCTAAAGATTAATACAATGGAACTTGTTCTTCCAAATATTTCGGGAACTTTGTCATCTTGTACAGTTAATTCATCTTTCAGGGAAACTTTGCCGAAACTTTGCCAAATCTTTGACTGGCTGATGAAAATTGCTTTGATCGTCGACCAGTAGATATTTTACTTGGAGCGGATCTTTATCCCAAGATTATTTTGGAAGGCATGAGGAAAAATATTTGTGGATCTTTATTGGCTCAAAACACTATTTTTGGTTGGGTTTTAACATGTCTAATTGAACTGCCTCGTATTCAAGTTTTTTCGTCTAGATAAATATTGTGATATCTAGATAATATAGTGATAAATAT
This sequence comes from Protophormia terraenovae, assembly GCA_951394005.1. NCBI lineage: Eukaryota > Metazoa > Arthropoda > Insecta > Diptera > Calliphoridae > Protophormia > Protophormia terraenovae. The sequence goes on from OX596077.1 coordinate 77,651,187, forward strand.
TTTGATGATAGTTAAAATGCGTGTTCTACAATTACGGATGATATCGATATCCAGAAAAATGATCCTGTCGTCATTCGTAACGAACAACTACCACCTCTTGGCGTTTGGGTTTAGTTGTTAAAGTCTATCCGGGAAGCGGCGCAAACGTTTAAGTTTACTCCTGTTAAATGCATTTTTGCAAGTAGTTTCTACACTACTAGCGAGTAAAACCGTTAACGGTACTTAAGCATTATCTGTCACTTAGCTTCTTCGCTTTTTAGTTATCTTTATAACCACATATACTTCGTATCATTGCCATCTTGAAGGTAAACAATAAAACTGATATCTTTTCTCATATTTTGAAAATTTGAAAAACTATTGTGTTTTATTTCTTTTGTTTTCCTTCCATATTTTACTTTGAGTAAACACATAAAATTTCATAAAAATTTAAAATTTGGTCTGAAATCATTAGAAACTTAAAATTCTCTGTATCTTCTTAAATTAGCTTAAAATTTAGAAAATAAGATTCATTTGTGATAACTCATATAATTTAATAAAAATCGTAATTTTGGTCTTAAATCCTTTGTAACTAAAAATCCTCTGAATCTTCTTTAATAAGCTTCAAACTGAAAAAATAAGATTTATTTGTTATCACTCATAAAATTTCAACGTATCAAGTGTCATTTGAGATTTATAGCGAAAGTAATATTATCGTAAGTGACATTTTTCATACATACTTATAACAATGTGCAAATAACAAAAATGCTTCTCCTGTAATTATTAGAAACTTTAAATTCTCTGTATCTTCTTAAATTAGCTTCAAATTGAGAAAATAACCTTTTGTGATCACTAATAAAATTTCATAAAAATCGTCATTTTGGTCTAATATCCTTTGAAACTTAAAATCCTCCATATCTTCTTAAACAAGCTTCAAATTAAGAAAATAAGCTTTATTTGTGATCACTCATATAATTTCAAAAAAATTTAAAGTTTGGTCTAAAGTCCTTTGAAACTTAAAATCGTCTGTGTCTTCTTTAATAAGCTTCAAATTGAGAAAAAAGCTTCATTTGTGATCACTCACATAGGTTAACTTAAACTTAAATTCCTCTGTATCTTCATAAATAATCTTCAAACATAGAAAATAAGCTTAATTTTTTATCACCAGGGAAACCAAAATATGCAATTGCATGTTTTTTCCTGGACGTTGAATGAAGCCATCGATTAAATATTTATCTGTTTCGGAACAAATAAATCATTTTGGCATCGATTTGTTAGTGCATATTTTTACATATTTTATTCTTAATGACATATTTTTGCATTTGGCGATTTTTAGTGCATATTTATAGCATATTTTGTAATTTTTAGGTCACATTTAAACTTTTTAGAGCATATTTTGACATTTTAAGGATAATTTTTTATTCCTCATCAAATGATTTTCAAATTAGATTTTATATTAGGAAACAAAAAAATAGTAATAAAATTAAGTTTAATGGATACCATTTTATCGTTGAGACGCTTGTCTTGTAGCGACAATATTGTGTATTATAATTAAAAAATATGTAGTTAAAACAATGTTTTTTTTATGAAAATATGTAATAACCGCGCAAAGTGCAGAACACAAAATTTTACAGGAGAAGCATTTTTGTTATTGATTGCATATTGTTATAAGTATGTATGAAAAATGTCACTTACGATAATACTATTTTCGCTATAAATCTCAAATGACACTTGATACGTCGATTATGATTCCAAATTTTAGATTTTCATCAAAACGCGAATTCCGAAAATGTTGTCGGCTAGGATATTTTGGCGGTGAGTGATCGATATGATAATTTTGATAATTGCTGAACTAATAATGGTGTCTAGAATTAGATTGTTAAGAAAATAGAAGATCAATAACGTTTTTATTAGATTGGGAAAATTGGGAATCAAATTTCGACGCTTTTGATAAATTTCAGTTTTGCCTTAATTTAATAAGGTTGAAATATTAATGAAAACCTTTGCTTTATTGAAAAGTTATGTTATTTTTTAAAAATTATACAAAAATCTTTGTATTTTAAGTGCAAATTTTCGCGTTTTTTAGAGCATATTTTTCTTTTTTACTGCATATTAATGCGCATAAAGACCATTTTTTTTTTTTTTTTGAGATGTTATGGTTTCCCCGGTGATCACTCATAAAATTTCATAAAAATCGAAAATTTGGTCTGAATTCATTACAAACTTAAAATCCTCTGTATCTTCTTAAATAAGCTTCAAATTGAGAAATAAAGCTTCGTTTGTGATCACTCATAAAATTTTATAAAAATTGAAAATTTGGTCTGAAATCATTATATACTTAAAATCCTCTGTATCTTTTTAAATACGCTTCAAATTGAGAAAATAAGCTTTATTTGTGATCACTCGTAAAATTTCATAAAAATTGAAAATTTGGTCTGAAATCATTATAAACTTAAAATCCTCTGTATCTTCTTAAATAAGCTTCAAATTGAGAAAATAAGCTTTATTTGTGATCACTCGTAAAATTTCATAAAAATTGAAAATTTGATCTGAAATCATTAGAAACTTAAAATCCTCTGTATCTTCTTAAATAAGCTTCAAATTGAGAAAATAAGCTTTATTTGTGATTACTCATAAAATTTCATAAAAATCGAAAATTTGGTCTGAAATCATTAGAAACTTAAAATCCTTTGTATCTTTTTAAATAAGCTTCAAATTTAGAAAATAAGCTTTGCTTGTGATCACTCATAAAATTTCATAAAAATCTAAAATTTGGTCTGAGATCATTAGAAACTTAAAATCGTCTGTATCTTCTTAAATAAGCTTCAAATTGAGAAAATAAACTTTATTTGCGATCAGTCATAAATTTTCATAAAAATCGAAAATTTGGTCGGAAAATATTTGAAACTTAAAATCTTCTGTATCTTTTTAAATAAGATTCAAAATTTAGAAAATAAGATTTGTTTGTGATCACTCATAAAATTTCATAAAAATTGTTCTAAAGTCATAAGAAACTTAAAATCCTCTGTATCTTCTTAAATAAGCTTCAAATTGAGAAAATAAGCTTTATTTGTGATCACTCATAAAATTTCATAAAGATTTAAAATTTGGTCTGAAATCATTAGAAACTTAAAATCCTCTGTATCTTCTTAAATAAGCTTCAAATTGAGAAAATAAGCTTTATTTGTGATCACTGATAAAATTTGAGAAAATACATTATTATTTAAGAAAATACAAAGGACTTTAAGTTTCTAATGATTTCTGACCAAATTTTCAATTTTTATTTTTTTTTTCAATTTTTGTGAAATTTTATGAGTGATAAAATATAAAGCTTACTTTTTCAATTTTAAGCTTATTTAAGAAAATACCGAGGATTTTCAGTTTCTAATGATTTCAGACCAAGTTTTCAATTTTTATCAAATTTTATGAGTGATCACAAATAAAGCTTATTTTCTCAATTTGAAGCTTTTTTAAGAAAATACAAAGGATTTTAAGTTTATAATGATTTCAGACCAAATTTTAAATTTTTGTGAAATTTTATGAGTAATCACAAATAAAGCTTATGTTCTCAATTTGAAGCTTATTTAAGAAGATACAAAGGATTTTAAGTCTAATGATTTCAGACCAATTTTCAATTTTTATCAAATTTATCAGTGATCACATATAAAGCTTATTTTCTCAATTTGAAGCTTATTTAAGAAAATACAAAGGACTTTAAGTTTCTAATGTTTTCTGACCAAATTTTCAAATTTTATCAAATTTTATCAGTGATCACAAATAAAGCTTATTTTCTCAATTTAAAGCTTATTTAAGAAGATACAAAGGATTTTAAGTTTCTAATGATTTCTGACCAAATTTTCAATTTTTATCAGTGATCACAAATAAAGCTTATTTTCTCAATTTAAAGTTTATTTAAGAAGATACAGAGGATTTTAAGTTTCTAATGATTTCTGACCAATTTTCAGGTTTTTTGAAATTTTATGAGTGATCACAAATAAAGATTATTTTCTCTATTTGAAGCTTATTTAAGAAGATACAGAGGATTTTAAGTTTCTCACGATTTCAGACCAAATTTTAAATTTTTATGAAATTTTATGTGTGATCACAAATAAAGCCTTTTTTCTCAATTTGAAGCTTATTTAAGAAGATACAGAGGATTTTAAATTTCTAATGATTTCAGACCAAATTTTCAACTTTTACGAAATTTATTGCGTGATCACAAATAAAGCTTATTTTCTCAATTTGAAGCTTATTTAAAAAGATACAGAGTTTCTAATGATTTCAGACCAAATTTGCAATTTTTGTGAAATTTTATGAGTGATCACAAATAAAGATTATTTTCTCTATTTGAAGCTTATTTAAGAAGATACAGAGGATTTTAAGTTTCTCACGATTTCAGACCAAATTTTAAATTTTTATAAAATTTTATGTGTGATTACAAATAAAGCTTTTTTGCTCAATTTGAAGCTTTTTTAAGAAAATACAAAGGATTTTAAGTTTATAATGATTTCAGACCAAATTTTAAATTTTTGTGAAATTTTATGAGTAATCACAAATAAAGCTTATGTTCTCAATTTGAAGCTTATTTAAGAAGATACAAAGGATTTTAAGTCTAATGATTTCAGACCAAATTTTCAATTTTTATCAAATTTTATGAGTGATCACAAATAAAGCTTATTTTCTCAATTTGAAGCTTATTTAAGAAGATGCAGAGGATTTTAAGTTTCTCACGATTTCAGACCAAATTTAAAATTTTTATGAAATTTTATGTGTGATCACAAATAAAGCTCAGCTTATTTTTCTCAATCTGAAGCTTATTTAAGAAAATACAGAGGATTTTAAGTTTCTAATGTTTTCAGACCGAATTTTCAATTTTTATCAGTGATCACATATAAAGCTTATTTTCTCAATTTAAAGTTTATTTAAGAAGATACAGAGGATTTTAAGTTTCTAATGGCTACAGACCAAATTTTCAGGTTTTTTGAAATTTTATGAGTGATCACAAATAAAGATTATTTTCTCTATTTGAAGCTTATTTAAGAATATACAGAGGATTTTAAGTTTCTAACGATTTCGGACCAATTTAAAAATCTTTACGATATTTATTGTGTGATCACAAATAAAGCTTATTTTCTCAATTTGATGCTTGTTTAAGAAGATACAGAGGATTTTAAGTTTCTAACGATTTCAGACCAAACTTTAAATTTTTACGATATTTATTGTGTGATCACAAATTACTTTTTATTTTCTCAATCTGAAGCTTATTTAAGAAAATACAAAGTATTTCAAGTTTCTAATGATTTCAGACCAAATTTTCAATTTTTATGAAATTTAATGAGTGATCACAAATAAAGCTTATTTTCTCAATATGAAGCTTATTTAAGAAGATACAGAGGATTCTAAGTTTCTAACGATTTCAGACCAAATTTAAAATCTTTACGATATTTATTGTGTGATCGCAAATAAAGCTTATTTTCTCAATTTGAAGCTTATTTAAGAGGATACAGAGGACTTAAAGTTTGTAATGATTTCAGACCAAATTTTCAATTTTTATCAAATTTTATCAGTTATTACATATAAAGTTTATTTTCTCAATTTGATGCTTATTTAAGAAGATACAGAGGATTTTATGTTTCTAACGATTTCAGACCAAATTTAAAATTTTTATGAAATTTTATGAGTGATCACAAATAAAGCTCATTTCATCAATTTGAAGCTTATTTAAGAAGATTCAGAGGATTTTAAGTTTCTAATGATTTTAGAACAAATTTTAAATTTTTATCAAATTTTATGAGTGATCACATATAAAGCTTATTTTCTCCAATTTTTAATTTTTGTGATCACAAACAAAGCTTATTTGCTCTGTTTGAAGCTTATTTAAGAAGATGCAGAGGATTTTAAGTTATTTAAGAAGATACAGAGAATTTTAAGTTTCTAACGATTTCAGACCAAACTTTAAATTTTTACGATATTTATTGTGTGATCACAAATTACTTTTTATTTTCTCAATCTGAAGCTTATTTAAGAAAATACAAAGGATTTCAAATTTCTAATGATTTCAGACCAAATTTTCAATTTTTATCAAATTCTATCAGTGATCACAAATAAAGCTTATTTTCTCAATATGAAGCTTATTTAAGAAGATACGGAAGATTCTAAGTTTCTAACGATTTCAGACCAAATTTAAAATCTTTACGATATTTATTGTGTGATCACAAATAAAGCTTATTTTCTCTATTTGAAGCTTATTTAAGAAGATACAGAGGATTTTAAGTTTCTAATGATTTCAGGCCAAATTTTAAATTTTTATCAAATTTTATCAGTGATCGCATATAAAGCTTATTTTCTCAATTTGAAGCTTATTTAAGAGGATACAGAGGATTTAAAGTTTCTAATGATTTCAACCAAATTTTCAATTTTTATCAAATTTTATCAGTTATTACATATAAAGTTTATTTTCTCAATTTGATGCTTATTTAAGAAGATACAGAGGATTTTATGTTTCTAATGATTTCAGACCAAATTTTCAATTTTTACGAAATTTAATGAGTGATCACAAATAAAGCTTATTTTCTCAATATGAAGCTTATTTAAGAAGATACAGAGGATTTTAAGTTTCTAATGGCTACAGACCAAATTTTCAGGTATTTTGAAATTTTATGAGTGATCACAAATAAATCTTATTTTCTCAAATTGAAGCTTATTTTAGAAAATACAGAGGATTTTAAGTTTCTAATGATTTCAGACCAAATTTTCAATTTTTATCAAATTCTATCAGTGATCACAAAGAAAGATTATTTCCTCAATTTGAAGCTTATTTAAGAAAATACAGAGGATTTTAAGTTTCTAATGATTTCTGCCCAAATTTTAAATTTTTATCAGATTTTTTGAGTGATCACAAATAAAGCTTATTTTCTCAATCTGAAGCTTATTTAAGAAAACACAAAGGATTTTAAGTTTCTAATGATTTCTGACCAAATTTTCAATTTTTATCAAATTTTATCAGTGATCACATATAAAGCTTATTTTCTCAATTTGAAGCTTATTTAAGAAGATACAGAGGATTTTAAGTTTCTAATGATTTCAGACCAAATTTTCAATTTTTATCAAATTTTATAAGTGATCACATATAAAGCTTATTTTCTAAATTTGAAGCTTATTTAAGAAGATACAGAGGATTTTAAGTTTCTAATGATTTCTGACCAAATTTTCAATTTTTATGAAATTTTATGAGGGACCACAAATAAAGCTTATTTTCTCAATTTGAAGCTTATTTAAGAAGATACAAAGGATTTTAAGTTTCAATTGATTTCTGACTAAATTTTCAATTTTTATCAGTGATCACAAATAAAGCTTATTTTTCTCAATCTGAAGCTTATTTAAGAAAATACAGAGGATTTTAAGTTTCTAATGATTTCAGACCAAATTTTCAATTTTTATCAGTGATCACAAATAAAGCTTATTTTCTCAATTTAAAGTTTATTTAAAAAGATACAGAGGATTTTAAGTTTCTAATGGCTACAGACCAAATTTTCAGGTTTTTTGAAATTTTATGAGTGATCACAAATAAAGCTTATTTTGTCAATCTGAAGCTTATTTACGAAAATACAAAGGATTTTAAGTTTCTAATGATTTCTGACCAAATTTTCAATTTTTATCAAATTCTATCAGTGATCACAAAGAAAGCTTATTTTCTCAATTTGAAGCATATTTAAGAAAACACAGAGGATTTTAAGTTTCTAATGATTTCAGACCAAATTTTCAATTTTTGTGAAATTTTATGAGTGATCACAAAGGAAGCTTATGTTCTCAATTTGGAGCTTATTTAATAAGATACAGAGGTTTTTTAGATTCTAATGATCCCAGACAAAATTTTAAATTTTTTTGAAATTTTATGAGTGATCATAAATAAAGCTTATTTTCTCAATTTGAAGCTTATTTAAGAAGATACAGAGGATTTTAAGTTTCTAATGATTTCAGAACAAATTTTAAATTTTTGTGAAATTTTATGAGTGATCACAAATAAGGCTTATGTTCTCAGTTTGGAGCTTATTTAATAAGATACAGAGGTTTTTTAGTTTCTAATGATTCCAGACCAAATTTTAAATTTTTATGAAATTTTATGAGTGATCACAAATAAAGATTATTTTCTCTATTTGAAGCTTATTTAAGAAGATACAGAGGATTTTAAGTTTCTTACGATTTCAGACCAAATTTAAAATTTTTATGAAATTTTATGAGTGATCACAAATAAAGCTTATTTTCTCAATTTGAAGCTTATTTAAGAAGATACAGAGGATTTTAAGTTTCTAATGATTTCCGACCAAATTTTAAATTTTTGTGAAATTTTATGAGTGATCACAAATAAAGATTATGTTCTCAATTTGAAGCTTTTTTAATAAGATACAGAGGTTTTTTTAGTTTCTAATGATTTCAGACCAAATTTTAAATTTTTATGAAATTTTATGAGTGATCACAAATAAAGCTTATTTTCTCTATTTAAGCTTATTTAAGAAGATACAGAGGATTTTAACTTTCTTACGATTTCAGACCAAATTTAAAATTTTTATGAAATTTTATGTGTGATCACAAATAAAGCTCATTTTCTCAATTGGAAGCTTATTTAAGAAGATACAGAGGATTTTAAATTTCTAATGATTTCAGACCAAATTTTCAACTTTTATGAAATTATATGAGTGATCACAAATAAAGCTTATGTTCTCAATTTGAAGCTTATTTAAGAAGATACATAAGAATTTAAGGCTAATGATTTCAGACCAAATTTGAAATTTTTGTGAAATTTTATGAGTGATCACAAATAAAGTTTATGTTCTCAATTTAAAGCTTATTTAAGAAGATACATAGGATTTTAAGTCTAATTGTTTCAGACCAAATTTTCAATGTTTGTGAAATTTTATGAGTGATCACAAATAAAGCTTATTTTCTCAATTTAAAGCTTATTTAATAAAATACAGAGGGTTTCAAGATTCTATGATTTCAGATCAAATTTTCAATTTTTATGAAATTTTATGAGTGATCACAAAAAAGGCTTATTTTCTCAATTTGAAGCTTATTTAAGAAGATACAGAGGATTTTAAGTTTCTAATGATTTCCGACCAAATTTTAAATTTTTGTGAAATTTTATGAGTGATCACAAATAAAGATTATGTTCTCAATTTGAAGCTTATTTAAGAAGATACAGAGGATTTTAAGTTTCTAATGATTTTCGACCAAATTTTAAATTTTTGTGAAATTTTATGAGTGATCACAAATAAAGATTATGTTCTCAATTTGAAGCTTTTTTAATAAGATACAGAGGTTTTTTTAGTTTCTAATGATTTCAGACCAAATTTTAAATTTTTATCAAATTTTATCAGTGATCGCATATAAAGCTTATTTTCTCAAATTGATGCTTATTTAAGAAGATACAGAGGATTTTAAGTTTCTAATGATTTCAGACCAAACTTTAAATTTTTACGATATTTATTGTGTGATCACAAATTACTTTTTATTTTCTCAATCTGAAGCTTATTTAAGAAAATACAAAGGATTTCAAGTTTCTAATGATTTCAGACCAAATTTTCAATTTTTATGAAATTTAATGAGTGATCACAAATAAAGCTTATTTTCTCAATATGAAGCTTATTTAAGAAGATACAGAGGATTCTAAGTTTCTAACGATTTCAGACCAAATTTTAAATTTTTACGATATTTATTGTGTGATCACAAATAAAGCTTATTTTCTCAATTTGAAGCTTATTTAAGAAGATACAGAGGATTTTAAGTTTCTAATGATTTCAGACCAAATTTTCAATTTTTATCAAATTTTATCAGTGATCGCATATAAAGCTTATTTTCTCAAATTGATGCTTATTTAAGAAGATAGAGAAGATTTTAAGTTTCTAATGATTTCAGACCAAATTTTCAATTTTTATAAAATTTTATGAGTGATCACAAAAAAGGCTTATTTTCTCAATTTGAAGCTTATTTAAGAAGATACAGAGGATTTTAAGTTTCTAATGATTTCAGACCAAATTTTAAATTTTTATCAAATTTTATCAGTGATCGCATATAAAGCTTACTTTTCTCAATTTGAAGCTTATTTAAGAAGATACAGAGGATTTTAAGTTTCTAATGATTTCAGACCAAATTTTCAATTTTTATCAAATTTTATCAGAGATCGCATATAAAGCTTATTTTCTCAATTTGAAGCTTATTTGAGAAGATACAGAGGATTTTAAGTTTCTAATGATTTCAGACCAAATTTTCAATTTTTATCAAATTTTATCAGTGATCGCATATAAAGCTTATTTTCTCAATTTGAAGCTTATTTAAAAAGATACAGAGGATTTTAAGTTTCTAATGATTTCAGACCAAATTTTCAATTTTTATGAAATTTAATGAGTGATCACAAATAAAGCTTATTTTCTCAATATGAAGCTTATTTAAGAAGATACAGAAGATTCTAAGTTTCTAACGATTTCAGACCAAATTTAAAATCTTTACGATATTTATTGTGTGATCACAAATAAAGCTTATTTTCTCTATTTGAAGCTTATTTAAGAAGATACGGAGGATTTTAAGTTTCTAATGATTTCAGGCCAAATTTTCAATTTTTATCAGTGATCGCATATAAAGCTTATTTTCTCAATTTGAAGCTTATTTAAGAGGATACAGAGGATTTAAAGTTTCTAATGATTTCAACCAAATTTTCAATTTTTATCAAATTTTATCAGTTATTACATATAAAGTTTATTTTCTCAATTTGATGCTTATTTAAGAAGATACAGAGGATTTTATGTTTCTAATGATTTCAGACCAAATTTTCAATTTTTACGAAATTTAATGAGTGATCACAAATAAAGCTTATTTTCTCAATATGAAGCTTATTTAAGAAGATACAGAGGATTTTAAGTTTCTAATGGCTACAGACCAAATTTTCAGGTTTTTTGAAATTTTATGAGTGATCACAAATAAATCTTATTTTCTCAAATTGAAGCTTATTTTAGAAAATACAGAGGATTTTAAGTTTCTAATGATTTCAGACCAAATTTTCAATTTTTATCAAATTCTATCAGTGATCACAAAGAAAGATTATTTCCTCAATTTGAAGCTTATTTAAGAAGATACAGAGGATTTTAAGTTTCTAATGATTTCTGCCCAAATTTTAAATTTTTATCAGATTTTTTGAGTGATCACAAATAAAGCTTATTTTCTCAATCTGAAGCTTATTTAAGAAAACACAAAGGATTTTAAGTTTCTAATGATTTCTGACCAAATTTTCAATTTTTATCAAATTTTATCAGTGATCACATATAAAGCATATTTTCTCAATCTGAAGCTTATTTAAGAAGATACAGAGGATTTTAAGTTTCTAATGATTTCAGACCAAATTTTCAATTTTTATCAAATTTTATAAGTGATCACATATAAAGCTTATTTTCTAAATTTGAAGCTTATTTAAGAAAATACAGAGGATTTTAAGTTTCTAATGATTTCTGACCAAATTTTCAATTTTTATGAAATTTTATGAGGGATCACAAATAAAGCTTATTTTCTCAATTTGAAGCTTATTTAAGAAGATACAAAGGATTTTAAGTTTCAATTGATTTCTGACTAAATTTTCAATTTTTATCAGTGATCACAAATAAAGCTTATTTTTCTCAATCTGAAGCTTATTTAAGAAAATACAGAGGATTTTAAGTTTCTAATGATTTCAGACCAAATTTTCAATTTTTATCAGTGATCACAAATAAATCTTATTTTCTCAATTTAAAGTTTATTTAAAAAGATACAGAGGATTTTAAGTTTCTAATGGCTACAGACCAAATTTTCAGGTTTTTTGAAATTTTATGAGTGATCACAAATAAATCTTATTTTCTCAAATTGAAGCTTATTTAAGAAAATACAGAGGATTTTAAGTTCCTAATGATTTCAGACCAAATTTTAAATTTTTATCAAATTCTATCAGTGATCACAAAGAAAGCTCATTTTCTCAATTTGAAGCATATTTAAGAAAATACAGAGGATTTTAAGTTTCTAATGATTTCAGACCAAATTTTCAATTTTTGTGAAATTTTGTGAGTGATCACAAAGAAAGCTTATGTTCTCAATTTGGAGCTTATTTACAGAGGTTTTTTAGATTCTAATGATCCCAGACCAAATTTTAAATTTTTTTGAAATTTTATGAGTGATCATAAATAAAGCTTATTTTCTCAATTTGAAGCTTATTTAAGAAGATACAGAGGATTTTAAGTTTCTAATGATTTCAGAACAAATTTTAAATTTTTGTGAAATTTTATGAGTGATCACAAATAAAGCTTATGTTCTCAGTTTGGAGCTTATTTAATAAGATACAGAGGTTTTTTAGTTTCTAATGATTCCAGACCAAATTTTAAATTTTTATGAAATTTTATGAGTGATCACAAATAAAGATTATTTTCTCTATTTGAAGCTTATTTAAGAAGATACAGAGGATTTTAAGTTTCTTACGATTTCAGACCAAATTTAAAATTTTTATGAAATTTTATGAGTGATCACAAATAAAGCTTATTTTCTCAATTTGAAGCTTATTTAAGAAGATACAGAGGATTTTAAGTTTCTAATGATTTCCGACCAAATTTTAAATTTTTGTGAAATTTTATGAGTGATCACAAACAAAGATTTTGTTCTCAATTTGAAGCTTTTTTAATAAGATACAGAGGTTTTTTTAGTTTCCAATGATTTCAGACCAAATTTTAAATTTTTATGAAATTTTATGAGTGATCACAAATAAAGCTTATTTTCTCTATTTAAGCTTATTTAAGAAGATACAGAGGATTTTAACTTTCTTACGATTTCAGACCAAATTTAAAATTTTTATGAAATTTTATGTGTGATCACAAATAAAGCTCATTTTCTCAATTTGAAGCTTATTTAAGAAGATACAGAGGATTTTAAGTTTCTAATGATTTCCGACCAAATTTTAAATTTTTGTGAAATTTTATGAGTGATCAAAAACAAAGATTATGTTCTCAATTTGAAGCTTTTTTAATAAGATACAGAGGTTTTTTTAGTTTCCAATGATTTCAGACCAAATTTTAAATTTTTATGAAATTTTATGAGTGATCACAAATAAAGCTTATTTTCTCTATTTAAGCTTATTTAAGAAGATACAGAGGATTTTAAGTTTCTTACGATTTCAGACCAAATTTAAAATTTTTATGAAATTTTATGAGTGATCACAAATAAAGCTTATTTTCTCAATTTGAAGCTTATTTAAGAAGATACAGAGGATTTTAAGTTTCTAATGATTTCCGACCAAATTTTAAATTTTTGTGAAATTTTATGAGTGATCAAAAACAAAGATTATGTTCTCAATTTGAAGCTTTTTTAATAAGATACAGAGGTTTTTTTAGTTTCCAATGATTTCAGACCAAATTTTAAATTTTTATGAAATTTTATGAGTGATCACAAATAAAGATTATTTTCTCTATTTAAGCTTATTTAAGAAGATACAGAGGATTTTAACTTTCTTACGATTTCAGACCAAATTTAAAATTTTTATGAAATTTTATGTGTGATCACAAATAAAGCTCATTTTCTCAATTTGAAGCTTATTTAAGAAGATACAGAGGATTTTAAATTTCTAATGATTTCAGACCAAATTTTCAACTTTTATGAAATTATATGAGTGATCAAAAATAAAGCTTATTTTCTCAATTTGGAGCTTATTTAAGAAGATACAAAGGATTTTAAGTTTCTAGTGGTTTCAGACCAAATCTTCGGTTTTCATGAAATTTTACGAGTGATCACAAATAAAGCTTATGTTCTCAATTTGAAGCTTATTTAAGAAGATACATAAGAATGTAAGGCTAATGATTTCAGACCAAATTTGAAATTTTTGTGAAATTTTATGAGTGATCACAAATAAAGTTTATGTTCTCAATTTAAAGCTTATTTAAGAAGATACATAGGATTTTAAGTCTAATTGTTTCAGACCAAATTTTCAATGTTTGTGAAATTTTATGAGTGATCACAAATAAAGCTTATTTTCTCAATTTAAAGCTTATTTAATAAAATACAGAGGGTTTCAAGATTCTATGATTTCAGATCAAATTTTCAATTTTTATGAAATTTTATGAGTGATCACAAATAAAGCTTATTTTGTCAATCTGAAGCTTATTTACGAAAATACAAAGGATTTGAAGTTTCTAATGATTTCTGACCAAATTTTCAATTTTTATCAGTGATCACAAATAAAGCTTATTTTCTCAATTTGAAGCTTACTTAAAAAGATACAGAGGATTTTAAGTTTCTAATGATTTCAGACCAAATTTTAAATTTTTGTGAAATTTTATGAGTGATCACAAATAAAGATTATTTTCTCTATTTGAAGCTTATTTAAGAAAATACAGAGGATTTTAAGTTTCTAATGATTTCAGACCAAATTTTAAATTTTTGTGAAATTTTATGAGTGATCACAAATAAAGCTTATGTTCTCAATTTGGAGCTTATTTAATAAGATACAGAGGATTTCAAGTTTCTTACGATTTCAGACCAAATTTTAAATTTTTATGAAATTTTATGTGTGATCACAAATAAAGCTTATTTTCTCAATTTGAAGATTATTTAAGAAGATACAGAGGATTTTAAGTTTCTAATGATTTCAGACCAAATTTTCAATTTTTATCAAATTTTATCAGTGATCGCATATAAAGCTTATTTTCTCAAATTGATGCTTATTTAAGAAGATACAGAGGATTTTAAGTTTCTAATGATTTCAGACCAAACTTTAAATTTTTACGATATTTATTGTGTGATCATAAATTACTTTTTATTTTCTCAATCTGAAGCTTATTTAAGAAAATACAAAGGATTTCAAGTTTCTAATGATTTCAGACCAAATTTTCAATTTTTATGAAATTTAATGAGTGATCACAAATAAAGCTTATTTTCTCAATATGAAGCTTATTTAAGAAGATACAGAGGATTCTAAGTTTCTAACGATTTCAGACCAAATTTTAAATTTTTACGATATTTATTGTGTGATCACAAATAAAGCTTATTTTCTCAATTTGAAGCTTATTTAAGAAGATACAGAGGATTTTAAGTTTCTAATGATTTAAGACCAAATTTTCAATTTTTATCAAATTTTATCAGTGATCGCATATAAAGCTTATTTTCTCAAATTGATGCTTATTTAAGAAGATAGAGAAGATTTTAAGTTTCTAATGATTTCAGACCAAATTTCAATTTTTATAAAATTTTATGAGTGATCACAAAAAAGGCTTATTTTCTCAATTTGAAGCTTATCTAAGAAGATACAGAGGATTTTAAGTTTCTAATGATTTCAGACCAAATTTTAAATTTTTATCAAATTTTATCAGTGATCGCATATAAAGCTTAATTTTCTCAATTTGAAGCTTATTTAAGAAGATACAGAGGATTTTAAGTTTCTAATGATTTCAGACCAAATTTTCAATTTTTATCAAATTTTATCAGAGATCGCATATAAAGCTTATTTTCTCAATTTGAAGCTTATTTGAGAAGATACAGAGGATTTTAAGTTTCTAATGATTTCAGACCAAATTTTCAATTTTTATCAAATTTTATCAGTGATCGCATATAAAGCTTATTTTCTCAATTTGAAGCTTATTTAAGAAGATACAGAGGATTTTAAGTTTCTAATGATTTCAGACCAAATTTTCAATTTTTATAAAATTTTATGAGGGATCACAAAAAAAGCTTATTTTCTCAATTTGAAGCTTATTTAAGAAGATACATAGGATTTTAGTTTTCTAACGATTTCAGACCAAATTAAAAATCTTTACGATATTTATTGTGTTATCACAAATAAAGCTTATTTTCTCAATTTGAAGCTTATTTAAGAATATACAGAGGATTTTAAGTTTCTAATGATTTCAGACCAAATTTTCAATTTTTATGAAATTTAATGAGTGATCACAAATAAAGCTTATTTTCTCAATATGAAGCTTATTTAAGAGGATACAGAGGATTTTAAGTTTCTAACGATTTCAGACCAAATGTAAAATCTTTACGATATTTATTGTGTGATCACAAATAAAGCTTATTTTCTCAATTTGAAGCTTATTTAAGAAGATACATAGGATTTTAAGTTTCTAATGATTTCAGACCAAATTTTCAATTTTTATCAAATTTTATCAGTGATCGCATATAAAGCTCATTTTCTCAATTTGAAGCTTATTAAAGAAGATACAGAGGATTTTAAGTTTCTAATGATTTTGAACAAATTTTAAATTTTTATCAAATTTTATGAGTGATCACATATAAAGCTTATTTTCTCAAATTTTTAATTTTTGTGAAATTTTATGAGTGATCACAAACAAAGCTTATTTGCTCTGTTTGAAGCTTACTTAAGAAGATGCAGAGGATTTTAAGTTTCTTACGATTTCAGACCAAATTTAAAATTTTTATGAAATTTTATGTGTGATCACAAATAAAGCTCATTTTCTCAATTTGAAGCTTATTTAAGAAGATACAGAGGATTTTCAATTTCTAATGATTTCAGACCAAATTTTCAAGTTTTATGAAATTTTATGAGTGATCACAAATTAAGCTTATTTTCTCAATCTGAAACTTATTTAAGAAAATACAAAGGATTTTAAGTTTCTAATGATTTCTGACCAAATTTTCAATTTTTATCAGTGATCACAAATAAAGCTTACTTTTCTCAATCTGAAGCTTATTTAAGAAAATACAGAGGATTTTAAGTTTCTAATGTTTTCAGACCAAATTTTCAATTTTTATCAGTGATCACAAATAAAGCTTATTTTCTCAATTTAAAGGTTATTTAAGAAGATACAGAGGATTTTAAGTTTCTAATGGCTACAGACCAAATTTTCAGGTTTTTTGAAATTTTATGAGTGATCACAAATAAATCTTATTTTCTCAAATTGAAGCTTATTTTAGAAAATACAGAGGATTTTAAGTTTCTAATGATTTCAGACCAAATTTTCAATTTTTATCAAATCCTATCAGTGATCACAAAGAAAGCTTATTTTCTCAATTTGAAGCTTATTTAAGAAAATACAGAGGATTTTAAATTTCTAATGATTTCTGACCAAATTTTAAATTTTTATCAAATTTTATGAGTGATCACAAATAAAGCTTATTTTCTCAATCTGAAGCTTATTTAAGAAAATACAGAGGATTTTAAGTTTCTAATGATTTCTGACGAAATTTTCAATTTTTATCAAATTTTATCAGTGATCACATATAAAGCTTATTTTCTCAATCTGAAGCTTATTTAAGAAGATACAGAGGATTTTAAGTTTCTAATGATTTCAGACCAAATTTTCAATTTTTATCAAATTTTATAAGTGATCACATATAAAGCTTATTTTCTAAATTTGAAGCTTATTTAAGAAAATACAGAGGATTTTAAGTTTCTAATGATTTCAGACCAAATTTTCAAATTTTATGAAATTTTATGAGTGATCACAAATTAAGCTTATTTTCTCAATCTGAAACTTATTTAAGAAAATACAAAGGATTTTAAGTTTCTAATGATTTCTGACCAAATTTTCAATTTTTATCAGTGATCACAAATAAAGCTTATTTTTCTCAATCTGAAGCTTATTTAAGAAAATACAGAGGATTTTAAGTTTCTAATGATTTCAGACCAAATTTTCAATTTTTATCAGTGATCACAAATAAAGCTTATTTTCTCAATTTGAAGCTTATTTAAAAAGATACAGAGGATTTTAAGTTTCTAATGGCTACAGACCAAATTTTCAGGTTTTTTGAAATTTTATGAGTGATCACAATTAAATCTTATTTTCTCAAATTGAAGCTTATTTAAGAAAATACAGAGGATTTTAAGTTTCTAATGATTTCAGACCAAATTTTCAATTTTTATGAAATTTTATGAGTGATCACAAATAAAGCTTATTTTCTCAATTTGAAGCTTATTTAAGAAAATACAGAGGATTTTAAGTTTCTAATGATTTCAGACATAATTTTAAATTTTTGTGAAATTTTGTGAGTGATCACAAATAAAGCTTATGTTCTCAATTTGGAGCTTATTTAATAAGATACAGATGTTTTTTAGTCTCTAATGATTCCAGACCAAATTTTATTTTTTTTTTGAAATTTTATGAGTGATCATAAATAAAGCTTATTTTCTCAATTTGAAGCTTATTTAAGAAGATACAAAGGATTTTAATTTTCTAATGATTTCAGAACAAATTTTAAATTTTTGTGAAATTTTATGAGTGATCACAAATAAAGCTTATGTTCTCAGTTTGGAGCTTATTTAATAAGATACAGAGGTTTTTTAGTTTCTAATGATTCCAGACCAAATTTTAAATTTTTATGAAATTTTATGAGTGATCACAAATAAAGCTTATTTTCTCTATTTGAAGCTTATTTAAGAAGATACAGAGGATTTTAAATTTCTAATGATTTCAGACCAAATTTTCAACTTTTATGAAATTTTATGAGTGATCACAAATAAAGCTTATTTTCTCAATTTGAAGCTTATTTAAGAAGATACAGAGGATTTTAAGTTTCTTACGATTTCAGATCAAATTTAAAATTTTTATGAAATTTTATGTGTGATCACAAATAAAGCTTATTTTCTCAATTTGAAGCTTATTTAAGAAGATACAGAGGATTTTAAATTTCTAATGATTTCAGACCAAATTTTCAACTTTTATGAAATTTTATGAGTGATCACAAATAAAGCTTATTTTCTCAATTTGAAGCTTATTTAAGAAGATACAGAGGATTTTAAGTTTCTAATGATTTCAGACCAAATTTTAAATTTTTGTGAAATTTAATGAGTGATCACAAATAAAGATTATGTTCTCAATTTGAAGCTTTTTTAAGAAGATACAGATGATTTTAAGTTTCTAATGATTTCAGACCAAATCTCAGTTTTTATAAAATTTTATCAGTTATTACATATAAAGTTTATTTTCTCAATTTGATGCTTATTTAAGAAGATACAGAGGATTTTATGTTTCTAACGATTTCAGACCAAATTTAAAATTTTTATGAAATTTTACGTGTGATCACAAATAAATCTCCTTTCATCAATTTGAAGCTTATTTAAGAAGATGCAGAGTATTTTAAGTTTCTAATGATTTTAGAACAAATTTTAAATTTTTATCAAATTTTATGAGTGATTACATACAAAGCTTATTTTCTCAAATTTTTAATTTTTGTGAAATTTTATGAGTGATCACAAACAAAGCTTATTTGCTCTGTTTGAAGCTTATTTAAGAAGATGCAGATTATTTTAAGTTTCTTACGATTTCAGACCAAATTTAAAATTTTTATGAAATTTTATGTGTGATTTTAAATAAAGCTTATTTTCTCAATTTGATGCTTGTTTAAGAAG